>JAJGOT010000113.1:600000-1115000 GCA_022457155.1 Cladopsammia gracilis
TTTTTGTGACTTAACATTACATATGGGTTACTGACCCGTGGGTACTTGATATATTTCCACAGAATAAAGGTGTATCCCGAGGGCACAACAATTATTTTTCAGTTGGTAAGATTTTGGAAAACAAACCAAAAAAAACCCTTTTTTACAATACCATTGCACGTTCGTGACGGAACTACGAGAAACTCATTCGTTACAGAGGTTACCATTAACACGCGACCCATCGCACTTCATTCTAGACACTGAACTTCAGTTAGGTGGACGTCAATCAAAGGAAAGCCGTCAACATTGCTTTTTGTTGTATTTTTATTTCGCCGACTGGATTTCGAACAATTTTACCAAAACGAAATAGTAAAAAAATTAAAACAACCACAAGACGAAATCAATTACAGTTTTTAAGAGAATACGTTTCAAGTTCATTCAACATCCGCCTGCTATTCATCATGCATCATTGAGTTGCAAATTATCAAGCTCAGTGAAATTGAAAAGTTCTAATCTTTTTGTTTAAACTGACTTAATAATCAATTTTGACTAAGGTTTACCTTCTCTTAGCCGGTAAAATTGTCGATCTTTAAGCTTTGTTTGATTGAAATCCTGCCAGAATCCAAAATAATTTTAATGGCTTTTCTTTGATTGACGTCCACTAAAACTTAAACTTTATCCTCCTTTTTTAAAGGAGAAGGTTCGCGTGTTATTGGTAACGGCTGTAGGGCGTCAGTGGAATTTTACGTGATAACGTCGGACTGTAAAAATGTTTTGATAAGTTTGTAATTTTGCATTCTAAACCGCCTGTCGTTGAGAGAAGAAAGATGATTAACTGGCAGAAATGAAACGTAAGAATTGTAGAACTTATTGCTCAATTGTAACGTCTTAGCACAACTCGAAGGATGGAGTGGATGATAACGTTTTTATTTTTTCATTGGATACAGAAATAGCACTGGGGTCAATGCTTCGGCAAGACGTTACATATAATGAAGTGCAATACTAGAAGAAAAAACTATTGATTATATGATTCTACCGAGTATAGTCACGACCACGTTAGTTTTGTAAGAATTATATTCTTAAATTGTAGACAATTCCCGTCTTTACACTTCGTTGTGAGGGGAGGGGAGATTAAAACATAGTTTGGCTGTTGCTCGAATGGTCCACATGACATGTATTTGGATAAACCATTTCACCTTTGACCAGCGGATTCATCGACCTCGTCTAGCTGCTGTTTCCATAAGATGTCTTTTTCCTGATGATTTGTAAACAACAGCTTGATGGACCTGTAAAACAAGGATACAATCAAACAGGTAAACAAAATGAGTGATGCGGTTCCGTAACATACATGTACTCATCAAGAACGCATATACCACTGCCAAACTCTTTCTCGTTTCTCCGATTCATAGGAGCCACCAATTGACAAAGGCTTTTAGAGCAAAGGCCCATAAATATGACGAAATACATTTTTTGCAAGTGGTTTGAACCCTGGAGTGCCAATAGTGTGATCATCCGGGTTAGCGTTGTTCTGAAAAGAACTGTTGTTGCTCAATGTGACAATGACTGACGTTTCAACAGCCTAGGCTCCTTCTGTAAGTCGACACACATTAGCAGCACCGGCCAACTCAGTGTGGGTGTGGCTCCATTAAAGACAGCTTATATAGTACACCTTTTTATGGAACTTTAGATTGGACTACGAGTACGAGATTGAGTACGACTTTTGAAACTTAGTTTGCATGCTCTAGATAACCATTTGCCATACAAATTGTATAGCTAGAGTCTCCTTATTTTACGGTCAGCAACAGAAAGGACCGACAGTTTCGGGGATGTGACTGGCTTTAAATTCAAAAGTCGTACTCGTACTCTAATCTAAAGTTCCCTTTTCATAAATGACGGCCTTGTTCTCACTGACCTCGTTAGCGTGTGCAAAATTCAAAAGAATTTCTATTCTAAATGATGTCAGTGAGGCTAAGTAACATAAATATAAAAGAATCTCTAGATATCCGCCGCCATTTACGAATAAGGTGTATACAGCTTTATCGATTGAGGTAATTTAAGTGGGAGTTCCAGACAGCTTTTGCAAGGCAAAGGACGAATGAAAAATCGCTATAATAGCCAGTTTTCGTTTTTGGTTCTGGGGCCAATAGAGCCTACCTGGTGCAAGAACGGCGTCGGTGGTGATCTTGGTCAGAAGTTCAAGAGACTGCTCCAAAAAATCTTGTTCATTATTTTGTCCTTCTTTTCATAAAAAGAAAAACATCGATATGACAAACTTCATAGAAAATCAATCTTTAGGTGACAAACGTATACAGTACACCAACTTTGCCACAGCGATCAATGAACACGTCTGTAGGTAAACCTGGACACCAATTAGCATTTTTTATGTTTTGGCTAAACTTGTCACTTATGATTTTTTCACCAATCAACAATTCTAAATTTTATTTTTTAAATCAACATTTTATTGCCGACAGTTACTTACTTTTCAGCCGAGCAGTTCTTTAGGAACTGTTTGCCGAATAAGTTTCACCATTGGCGTAAATCCTGTCGACAAAGTCCTATGAACAAATTTTGGCTAACTGACATTTCTTTATTGTTTTTCCCAATGATGACTATGACGTTTGCATACTCCAGCAAGTAACAAAACTTAACGGGGGCTGTCGATTACCTCTGTATTGATTAACTGGCTGACTGGCTGGCTGACTGTCTGACTCTCTGACTGACTGACTGACTGACTCATCATGTGAATGATTGACTGATTAGCAATAGTTGATTGACTAACTATCTGACTATCTGACTATCTGACTATCTGACTGACTGACTGACTGACTGACTGATTGAATGATTGATTGATTGACCACCTGAGCTTGCAAGTGATTGACTGGTTAGTTGATTCACTAACTGTCTGACTGAATGACCGACTGACTGACTGACTGTGGGACTGACCGATTGTCTGTCTGTCTGTCTGACTGACTGACTGACTGACTGGCCGACGGACTGAGCATGCGAATGATTGACTAATTGATCGATTGATTGATTGACTGTCTGACTGACTGAGTTAACAATTGACCTCTATCTAATGATAACACATATATAATTTACCTGTTCCCGCTACAATAAGAACTATTTCCATTGCTTCAATGAGCCAGGATTCTTGAAAATCTCCAGAATAAGCACTTATTTGAACAATATCACCTGTAAAAATGGAATTGGGATAAATAAGAAAGACAAGCAAAAGAAATCCTCGTTTAAGCTTGTGCTGTACTACATTGCAAAATGTTACTTATGAATTGTTTTTTCATTTAGAACAGTTGAGCCTGTGGATGTCATTGTGATGCGATCACTCAAATGATAGCTGTGGAGCAAAAATAATAATGTGGCACTGCTTGTGTTTCTGTAGTGCTGAAGCGAAAATAAATAACATGCAAGTTTTTTTTCTATCCTGCGAGCAGGTTCACTAGTTTTTAAACAATAACTGAAGACAATGCGCACACTCTAATTGGTCAATAGCTATATTGAATGTTATACTGGTAAACTACATGGAAAATGTAGTTATTATATAAAAGCAATAGACCACACATTCCTAGACCCTTCCTACGGTTTATCGATGCAATAAACCACTACATTGTGTACGTCCTGGGATGTTGTGGAGAACAACATTGGTAAAGCTTGTAAATCACTCGCCTTCGGCTGGTGACTTTATTATCTTTCCCCATGTTCTTCCAATCCAACATCTTTTGTGGTTTATTGAGCCGATAAACCATACAAATGTGTGGTCTATTTGCTTAACGAAGCTATATATATGTTGCAAGTCACAAGCTGCAAAAATGACCTGATACTACACTCAACAGACTACTGATAAATCTGGTTTCAAATCGTTTACTAAAGTTTGTACTCAACTGACCTGCTACTAAAGAAGATAACGTTGGTGTTAGTGTTCCATCAGGGTAGATTTTAATCATTAAATAAAAGCGCCGGCCATCATATTCTCTTTCAGTTGGACCAACTTGCAAGGATGGTAGGACTACTGTGTAAGGATGGCTGATCTGCATGCCTGCAATGACAGGAAAATGCACAATAAGTATTTCTAAAATTTGGTTCTCATAATAAATGATCAGGTTAATTGTGTAAATAATAAGGGGCACCCATGAATTGTTTCGCTAAATAGCGGAACATTCCGAATGCTCATACCACCCTCAGATTTTCAGATTACAATAAGACGAGAAGTTAAGTTTTCAAACCTGAAATGTCCCTGAAGGGATTAAAAGTGATATTTTTTGATTTCAAAAAAGTCCAGCTAAAAATTTCGGGAAGCAAATAGCTCAAACCTTAAAAAATTCTTGGAAATCATACTTGAGATAACTTTTTCAGAGAAAAGGATTTGTTCCTTGAATTTTCAGCTTAGGCATCCAAACAGATCGAAACTTGGTAGCTGAAAGAAATATCTCTGATTCATTAAACTGCATTAAATAATCAGAAGAAACATAAAATTAACATTTTGCTTTGGTGAACTTGGCTCGTTAGGTGCTCCTGAACAATATTTTGTAGATATAATATTTTTTTGGTTATACATGAATATGTATAAAGCAACAGGGAATGGTCATTTTGTTCTCACAAAACTTGATACCACAAAAGCCAGTCTAGGGAGCTTAGAAGAATTTGAAAGTACTTTATGTCAAAAATTTCTTGGTTTTATGGAAAAGCAACTGTGCTCCATAAAACCTGATCCCCCCTTTGAAGGATGGGACTGCTAATCAATGGTAATACATTAGTTTCTTATTGCTATAGAAACCAGAGTTAATGAGCACCCACCATTTTTCTTGATCTGTGGCCTAACAACTTTACCTATTTACCTTTATCTTTACCTGTCCAATAGTTTAAATCGTTTTTTAATTGTTATTAATCGTTTTATTAATTGTTATTAATGGCACTGTATTGTACTTCAAACTGCATAGTTCATTTCACAGTATTTTCCAGTGCTGGTTACCATGCCGATGCCAGTCAGTTGATTACTGCACTGACTAGTATTGAATCCAAGCTGTGTGACAAGGAGCGACAAGGAGTCTAAAGGACTGATGCGAAATGACGGCATGACTGCTCAATAGGCTTTTCAACTAGTGGCATGCTTTGTTGATGGCAGATCTAGATGAGACCCACCCCCATCTTCTCTCGCAAAAAAAAAATAAAGCTCAAAACATTTTTCAGTGTCTAACCTTTCTGAAATAAATGCTGTGATGTTTTTTACAGGTGGGCGTAGATGGGAGGGTGCATAACAGCTGACATTAAAATTTAGACCATGTAACTGCCAACATTAAAAATTTCACTGTAACAACGAAATCGTATTTAAACCCCTCCAAAATGTCAAAATAACAATATTTTCTAGCAATTGCTGTTAAATAAATGTGTCATGTGTAGCACAAAACTTCCAGAGTCTGTAAAATTTATCTCTGAAATTAAAAAAACAGCATTTTTAACTCGTGAATACGCCAAGCGTTGAATGAGTTGTTGCATTTGGGTAAAAAATTCATTCGATCGATCATTCGTTCGATCGATCATTCGTTCGATCGGCTGTTAACATTGAGCCTGCGATATGTAAAGGTCACCTGTCTTACCTATGGAGACAACGTTAGAGGGAGGGGAGGGAGGAGAGTTAGACTCAAGGAGTGTGGGGTTGGAGGAGAGTTAGACTCAAGGAGAAGGGACCGGGCAGGTTTTCAGAACCTGTTATTTAGGGAAAGCGCTTGAAGGGATAGATGAGAGGGCCCAAGACTCCTTATTGAGACTTATATAACGTAATGTCGACACTTACAATTTTATTTTCAATAAATTTTTAAGTGTAAAAATGAAAATCTAAATTCCCCACTCAGGATTGAACCTGTGACCTCAGCTAGGCTTAAGCTTACGTAGCCTACCGTACCACTGTACCACCTAGCTTTTCGGGTTGCTTAGTCCTAAATTTAACTATATAAACTATTACCCCTAACTGTAACTGAAAGCTAACCAGTTACTCCGTTATACAAGTCTCAATAACGTGTCCCATTTTCCCGTTGGGCCTTCTCATCTATCCCTTCAAGTGTCCTCCGTTATTTAGAGCCTTTTGAATTAAAGAGTTGGTTCATGGGAGCCTTTAATTTGCACGATAACGGAAAATTTCACCAAAAACTTCACTTTTGTAGTTATATTTTTTATTTTTCTTGTTCTATTTAGCATTTAGGATGCATTGTAATACTTTCCTGAAATTTCTTTTATAACAGTTAACAATAAAATTTCAGGCTTCATAACACATACTTGAGGTTAAAACTGTAGCAGCCATAACACTTAACACATAACACTGTCTAGGCCGTACGTCTAGTTACGATGCTGCTGATAATGTTTTTTAAATGTTTCTAACTTCAGGAATGCACACCAGAAAACCTTCAGTTGAAAAGGGAGGTGTTTGATAATCTAGACAAGTCTGTCACATCTAGTGAGACCATATTGGCTAGCTCAACATCCTGTATTGTACCATCAAAATTTACTGAATCTTTTTAGTATGTCGTGGCCCACCCCGTGAGTATCGTCATGCCAATTTATTATTTCTTGAATGTTTACTTATGAGGTAATTTGTACTTTAAGTTAGAGCTCTAACCTTTGTCAGAATTCACGTCAACTGTTATTCGCCATTTTAAATGGTGCTGGTTCTACAATTTTTTCATAACGGTGCACACCATTTGCAAGCCAGCTAGTTCATACAACATGGTAATACAGTCAAGTCAAGTCAAGGCGGACTAGCTGGATCATCCAGGCGCGATTTCACTTGTATTTTTGTCCCTACACTCTCTATAAGGGGGACATCTCTCTAAAGCGATTTTGAGAGAGCTAACTGTAGCCAATTTTGCAGTTATATTCTTTTCCTCGGCTTTGATACAATTGTTTTTTCTTTTACATGAGACGAGATGAACGAGATATAGTATACGGGGACAATCATGCAAATTTTCACTCCTGCAATCACTCAAATGTAATTTCTTTTTGTAATTCCCCAGTCTATTTAAGTCATTCAGTTGTCTCGTTTCAGACAATGCATAATTCCCCAGTGTATTACGTCATCCAAATGTCTTGGTAATTCCCCAGTGTATCACGCCATCCAGTTGTCTCGTTTCATGCAATACATAATTCCCCAGTGTATTAAACCATCCAGTTGTCTCGTTTCATACAATGCATAATTCTTCAGTGTATTACGCCATCCAGTTGTCTCGTTTCATACAATACATAATTCCCCAGTGTATTACGTCATCCAAATGTCTTGGTAATTCCCCAGTGTATTACGCCATTCAGTTGTCTCGTTTCATACAATACATAATTCCCCAGTGTATTACGTCATCCATTTGTCTCGTTTCATACAATACATAATTCCCCAGTGTATTACGTCATACAGTTGTCTCGTTTCATACAATACATAATTCCCCAGTGTATTACGTCATCCATTTGTCTCGTTTCAGACAATACATAATTCCCCAGTGTATTACGCCATCCAGTTGTCTCGTTTCATACAATGCATAATTCCCTAGTGTATTGAGCCATCCAGTTGTCTCGTTTCATACAATACATAATTCCCCAGTGTATTACGTCATACAGTTGTCTCGTTTCATACAATACATAATTCCCCAGTGTATTACGTCATACAGTTGCCTCGTTTCATACAATACATAATTCCCAAGTGTATTACGTCATACAGTTGTCTCGTTTCATACAATACATAATTCCCCAGTGTGTTTAAGTCAGTCAGTTGTCTCGTTTCAGACAATACATAATTCCTCAGTGTATTACGTCTTACAGTTGTCTCGTTTCAGACAATGCATAATTCCTCAGTGTATTACGTCTTACAGTTGTCTCGTTTCAGACAATGCATAATTCCTCAGTGTACCACGTCATTTAAATATCTCGTTTCAGACAATGCATATTTATGTCACGCTAAGATGTTTTCTTACTTTTAAACTGAATACACTTACTTGTAAACTGCAAATGGGTTAAAATGGAAAGTTAACATTCATGATTTTACTGTTGTTGTTATTGTTGTTTTTAGGCTTTTTCGTTTAAATCGCTGCCAGCTGCTTGCAAAGGCATATAGCCGAAAGTGTGGATTCTCGCGCGTGTCTGCTAGTGAATTTAATACCGTAAAATAACCCCTTAACCCTCCTCGCCCCCGCTTGTAAGTGTTAACTGTGGATTACAAATATGTTATAAAAACATATTGTATTGTGCTGGCTGAAACAACGGATAACGTTTCAAAGTTAAAGATTATCAAAAGCTTGAAACTTAATTACAAAACATCAAGAACAACTACAGTTAACCTTTCGTTGTTTCGTATTCACGATATGGCTCGTAGAACCCTTTGATAAAGCTTTATCTGAGTATCTTGTAAATAGTTGTTCAATCTAGATGGGACCCCAACTTTAGTTTGTCATGTGAAGGCGCCTTGAGTTGTCTATTAGGCACTCACAGCTACAAACTTGTGTTATTTGTTTTCTTTTGTTGTTGTTTCATTTTAGGAATCAGATATTGCTGTGAACGATATGGAGCAAACATTAAGGATGTTTGTGAAGGGCATGGCGGACCGTGCTCACTTAGAGACAAGACACTTAACAAGCTTGAGAAAGCGCTAAATGAAAACATGCCTTTAGATCAACTAAATAAAAGGAGGAATTTAAGAGACAGAAGACTAGCAGCACTAGCGATTCACAGACAGCAGGAGAAAAAAGTAGAATGAATCTCAACTGCAACATTTTGCAACTATTACTCCAAGGTATAAAAGCCGTTGTTCTGCATTCAGATGATCTAAATTCTTAAGCCTGTAACCTCTGTTACTGATATGTTGCTTCAAAAACGTCGGAAAAGGCGTCTCGGCGAAGCAAATTTCTCTTTCGTTAACGGTCGATGCCATTTTAGCGACACTAAATTGTTTTCTATCAGGTAACCCTATCCCTGTATCTGACCTAAGCGTGAGTCTAGCTAAAGTCATAATCGCGTTATCCAGGCCCAATTTTATATTATAATGATAGCCTTCTTTCGTCCTTATCTGGCATAAACTACAGCAGAAATGGCATCGACCATTACAATAGACATGGTTATACTGATGAATGTTAATTATGACATTAACTGTTTACGAAATGGAAGTCAGCCTCGGCGAATCGTGTTTGAAACTTTTGTATCTACAGATTGCACTGAAGTGTGTTTTAATCAAGAAAAGTTGTGATAGGTTCGTCGCGTTATTTTTATTTCTCACAACTTGCTTTCTAGATGCCTTTTTTTGGTTGACTATGTATTTTTTTTCTCTTGTTGCAGGAATTGAGTGGTCTTCGCACGTATTGGTTCACCAGCCACCTACTTTCGAACTTGCTCCGGGCAAATAAAATTCATATCTAATTATCAAAAATCAGCTGATTAGTTGCTACTGTAGCCTCCTACTTAGACGTCCTTTGGGCTCATCACGCAGCCCAAAGATCGTCTGCGTGGGAGGCTATTACTACTGTCGATTTATGATCGATATTAAAATATTAATCATTTTTGCAAAAAGAATTATGCAACGTTATGAAATTGTGCGGGATTTAGCGATTTTTTGGTATTTTGCGGGAACTAATTTTTGCATTTTGCAGATTTTTGATGTGAATTTATTTTTTGGGATTCGCAGCAAGTCAAGTACAACTTTTAACTTTGAAAACGAAAAAGCTGTTTACAGCAAGCCTGCATAGCAAGCGCCGGTTTATTTTCAGGGTGAAATTTCGAGGACGCGCGCGCGAGGGGAACAAGCATCCTCGAAATTTCGCATTTGATATAAACCGGCGCCTGCTAAACAGGCTAGTTAGAACTAAGAACTACGTGATTTACATGTACGTTATTGAAACAATACTTATTTCCATTTTTGCAATGACGGCTCGCCTTGTTTTTCGCCAATTTCTTTAATTATCTCAAGAGCTTGTGTTAACCCTTTAATACCAAATCTCCTTAGAAACTACTATTACCAGAAGAATATGAAGATCTGCCGACATTAAAGAAGTCAATGTCCTTATTTTAAAGATACAGGGGGCTACACTGGTAGCCTGTACTCATGCGCTTGCATAAGAAAGTTAAACGGTTTATTTTAAATGGGTCACGCACCCCTTCCTCCTCAACGAATTTTGCGTGACACACTTAAGAACACGTCAAGACTCGTTTTCTGTACTCGCCGTAAATATTTAATTTATTGATTCCTGATCAAATCCACACTTGCCTAATATTTCCTAAACAGTGACCTCTTAATGTTAAAAGCAATGAAAACAGTAAACGACTGGGCTATTTTTCAATTTGAGTAATTCTCAAAAACAGTATTACGCGACCGTCTGTAATATAAGAATGCACAACTGAACTCGCTTTGAATATTTAATTTATTGATTCCCGATGAAATCCACACTCATCTTTTATTTCTTTTAATTTTAGCGAGGCGACGCGTGTAAAGTTAGAACTATAAAATTAGGTCTTGTTTTGTTTACATATATCAGATATTATTACGACTGAATTTGAGTGCGTTTTATAAACATTTCTCCAACTAACGAAAACACAAACAAAAAGCCAATCACAAATTGATATCAACATAAATTCCCATCGAAAAATCTAACTTATTTTACGGTAAAGTACTTCGGCTTAACTCGGCTGCTTCATAATTCTTTGAAACTCCGCTTCTTCGAAAGAAACAGCCCCGCATTGAAAAAAACGTATGAAGTTCCTCGAAGCAAGATTTCGTTGCTTAAAGCTCTCCTTTTTCTCCACTCCAGCGGCTTCTGAATATTCTTTAAAGCCTTCTCTTTCCATTTTGAATATTTTAATGTGTATTATTATTCCGATAATACAAAACTATGGTTTTGAAAACCAAGCACATGCCGAGCGCGGCAGCCATTTTTGTAGAATTTGTATGTAGTCTGACGACCCGGTTCGTAATAATATATGCGTGCATAAATTTGCATGCACAAATGTGACACCAAAAAAAATGACGAAGAAAAACGAAGCCGGAACCTTACCTCATGCGCGCTGCGCGCATGAGTAATAAGGTGTAATTCATTATTTTCTGATTAATGGCTGTAATAAGAGGAAACTCGCTGCCAAGTTCAGCTCCACATGCCACATTTTATGCCTTATGGTTTACTTCTAGATAACGTTTGCAGAATTAATTGTAAATGAACTTTTTCAATCTGCGAATTGTCCCAAGACTTAAAATCTGGTTTTGCGTGTGCACCCCACACTTCACTACTATATTGTTAAATTACAAAGAGTACAACTGTTATTGCCCTCGAATCTTGGAAAGAAGTAAGTCAGTTCTTTAAACACCACCAAAAATAAGTATTTAGCGTGTCAAAATTGAGAGTTGTCCAATACCCTGACAAATTTATGCATAGCATTGTATTGCATTATATGACCATAACAATAGTTTAACAATACATTCTAGAACGGCACAACACAGCACAATGTATTACAGTACAATGCTATGCATAAATTTGTCAGAGTATTGGACAAGTATGAACTATATGGAAACTAATACAATTAGATCTTATCGGTTCCCTTAGCTGAATATTTGAGGAGAAGGAATCTTATCTCCCGTATTCACTAGCTGCTTTCTCCTTTCCGAAAATCCCAGCTGGCCGCATTTTGTTATCCATCTGAAAACAATGTCTGTTAGAGGGGCAACCATCGTCTATCGGGCGCGTCCCCTGGTGCAGGATAGGGGAACGGCCTCCAGATATGGAGGTTAGCTGCGAATAAGGCGTATGCCAAATAAGCAGTGATGGACCAACGGGTGGTGGCAGCATCAGGGCGGAGTGAGATGATGGGTGGCGCCGTTACCTCCGAGAAAAAACTCATGTACCCAAAGAAGTGCCCATCTTCAGGCGGGCCAGGGACAGGTATGGTTTCACGGTTCGGCGCATGTGCACAGGTTAAAATGCTTCATTACACATGCGCCGAACCGTGAAACCCTCCCTTTAAAAGCCCTTGCCAATTAAGTATGTGGGACACTAAATCACCTAGAACAGGAAAACCATGATTTCAAACCCGGGCAAATGAAGCTTGTTAGCGCTGAAACCGCTGTCGTCTAAAGGAAGGAAAATCCTGGCCCTCCAAGTTGGAGGTTGGGCTAAAGGCTGATAACCCTTTCCAGTAACATCCTGTCATTACAGAAACCAGGAACGGAGCAAACAGAGGACTGATGTGCCACTAGGCACGCACGAGATAGGTGAAGGTGACGAAAGTTTGAGGTGACATTTTCAGTAAAAAAAAAACTCTAGTTTGTAGTTCAAGTAATTGAGACATTCCGAATTGAACAGCTTTCCACCCACACGATTCATTTGGTGCTCTTGTTTTATGCACGACAAATGACAAGATGAAACCGAAGCCTTAATTTATCCCGACCGGAACCAAAATAAGAAACCAGTATGGCAGGAATGGCTCTCAGCCAACTCGTTCTAAATTCATTTCTGCGAGTGATTAACATTGGATCAACATATCTGGCGAAATGATTAGTGGATGCCCCTGAAAACTGTGGAGGAAAGGTAAAATGTGCTTTGTTTTTTCACAACTTCAAATTTTGTTTTTTTTTCTATGATATAGTAATTTTTTCTTTCTCCACTCCAAAAAATAGTTTTAAACGAAATTTCACTTCCGCTTCGAAAGCGTATGATGTGACGTCATTTCTGCAATGCTGCGTTAACTGTTCAGCGGATTCAATATATTTTAAAAAGAGGCATCAAGAAAAAAGAAATCACTAGAGTCAGAAGCAACCTTCATGAATCGTCTTTGCGATTTAAAAATGCAAGTTAACTCGTGAAGAACGCTAATTCGTCGAAATTGGATACTGATGGGACATCATTGAAAGGTTTGTGGCATTTGTTCATATTTTCTGACTAAACGTTTGCAAAAAGGCGAAGACCAATGTTTTCCCAATACATACGGAACAAGCTAGTTCATGCTTTTTTTTTCACAAATTTGCCTACAACAAAGCATGTATCTATTGGCAAGCGGGCGCAACAAGGAAAAAGCTTCCATTTCGTGCAAAGCAGTTTTTTTAACATTTTTCGAAAACACAATTTTGTGAAATTAATTCTTTAGCAGTCCACCTTAGAGGTCCAAATAGTATAGAAAAATTCGGACCACCCAGGGCAACAGTCTGAATGCTCTTTTAAATGGTGGACAGTTCAGCCATATTATTAAATATCCGTTATAGTACAATGACAAACCTTTTACCGGCAAATGTTCCTCATTTTCAAGTGTTTATCAACGTGCTGAAAGTAAGAATTGGGTTGCCATATGTTAAGGCGTATTTCTTCCCAGGCGATTGAAATACTGTATTCAACAAATTTGACAAAATCATTAAAATGAAAGCTGCGAAGTAAACACGGCATTTCACTTTTTGCCATATTTCTCGAAAACGAAAACTCGTTGGAAAATTTAAATGTAATTTCCGTAAGTAGTTCACCAAATGGTTTCTCCCTGAAAAAATATACAGAAATCCAAAATTTCGGTTTTGACCAGGAGTTCTTGATATCTACAGTCAGCCGCTCATACTATCTAGTTTTGTTGTATTATGATTGCAATTTGATAGAGGAAAAATAATTTTTCCTCTATTATTGTACATATAACGTGACTTACAAATATCCGTCCGAAATATATTAACGACCTTTCTGCATGATACCGTCTCATGATACAGTTGTACAAAGTAGTTTGTCTAGCATTTGAGGCTGTAGATAAGTTTGAGCTAATTCAAATGAAAGATACTGAACAGCACTTTGATACCGTCTCATGATGCAGTTGTACAAGGTGATCAGTCAAGCATTTGAGTCTGTAGATGATTTTGAGCTGATTTAAATGAATGATACTGAACAGCACTTTGATACCATCTCATGATGCTCTTGTACAAGGTGGTCAGTCAAGCATTTGAATCTGTAGATGAGTTTGAGCTGATTTAAATGAATAATACTGAACAGCACTTTGATACCGTCTCATGATGCTCTTGTACACGGTGGTCAGTCCAGCATGTGAGTCTGAAGATGACTTTCAGCTTATTCAGGGTCACCCAACAAGCCAAGTTCACAAAAGGCTTTAGAAAGTTTGTTGCTGTTTCTTTGGATGATTTAATGCCGTTTTCAGGCATACTTGCCTCAGCTACCAATTTTCGATCGGTTCGGATGCCTTAGCGCAGCTGAAAGTTCAACAGACCGAAAGTATTAGGAACAAAATCCTTTTCTCCAAAAAAGTTAGCTTAAGTATAGTTTCTAAGTTTTTTTTAAGGGCGCTATTTTCTTTCCGAAATTAACATTTTTTTAATTGTCGAAAACGTCAAGAGCAGTTACTATTTCATCCCAAAACGTCATTTTACATTTCTGGATAAAGAATTTTACGTTTTGTCTTGTAATCCGAAAATCTGAGGACGGTATGAGCATCTCGGACAGCTGTTTGGCGAAATGATAAGTGGGTACCTCTGAAAACTGTGGGGGGAAAGTAAAATGTGCTATGTTTAATCGCAACATCAAATTTTGTTCCAACTATTTCTAATTTCTATGATAAACAAACTTTTTCTTTCTCCACTCCAAAAATAGTTTTATACGGAAATTCACTTCGGGTTCGAAAGTGTATAATGGACAATGTTGCGTTAACTGTTCAGCGGAATCAACTGTTCAGCGGAATCTGTTCAGCGGAATCAAGTAAGAAGAAATCATTTGAGTTGAATAAATCAGGAGCAATCTTCATGAATCGTTTCACGATTTCAAAATGCAATTTAACTCGTGAAGAAAGGTTTGTTGCTTTTGTTCATGTTTTCTTACTAAACGTTTGTAAACAGGCGAAGACCAATGTTTTCTCAATACATACGGGACAAGCTAGTTCAATAAAGGATTGATTATTATGTGTTTCTATTTCACAAATTTGCCTACAGCAAATTGCCTTTCTATTGGCAAGCGGACGCAACAAGGAAAAAGCTTCCAAAGGTCCGAATAGTATGGCAAAATTCTGACCACTCAGGGCAACAGTCTGAATTCTCTTTTAAATAGTTGTCACAAGAGTAATATATGGAATTAGCTGAAAATAATAAATATTTACTAATGAAGTAGAAAATGACATTTTTGGATTACTTAGTGCAAAACCCCCATTTTTCCTTAAGTAAATAGAATTAAAAGCATTTAACCCAAAATAAGTGATGATAAGATAAATGCAGAAAACATATAAACATACACGCAAAGTTCACATTTGGGATATGTTAAGAAAAACAATGTGATTGGCATGGAAACCTTATTCAAATATATGTAAGTAAAAAGTTGTATCTTTTCAGCAAGTTAAAACTATAAGACATGAAGTATATTTAACATTTAGAATTCTCTCAAGATTCTAGGAACTTCTATGTATTTCTTTTAAAATTAATCACAAGATAAGTGGTGGTTATTAAGAATTTGGTGTAAACAACTTTAAAAAAACGCAACCTTCCGAATGTCCAGTAGAACCAAAGGCAACACCCATTCTTACGCTAAAACTGTCTTTTATTTCATATCTTGTAATTTTACCTTATTGCTAACAGTTGAAAACCGATGAACTGAAAATTCTATATTTTACTCATAATTAAAAGTCAGAGGTTGGGACAGCTCGTCTCCAAAGTTGACACTTGTTCCCCTTTTTCCAAGATTATCTTTAAAAAAGTGTTTTTTTTGGAGTCTTTATTAATTTAGCATGGGAAACTTTGGTTTTCCTAGCTATTCTTATCTCTCGCACACCTTTTGCAATTGAGTCAATACAGAATAAAGGGTGTTGTCTTTTGTTTACTTCAAACCAAACTATTGACTGTGATTTTGGTTGTTAAAACGTAAGATAACTTGGATACAACTTTATCAAAATATAACTTGTACTTTTAACCTTAATCTGATTATATTCATTTACTATTAAGCAACTCTTTTCATATAGGAAAAGTTTTGCAATGAACATTTTACTCTCGCTATAATTATATGTTAATCAAGCGAACCATATGTCGCAATCAATCAAGTAATCTTAAATGTATGTATAAGCAATTAAAAACATAAAACATATAAAAGGAGTATTGTGAACTAGAGTGACACACAGTGCAGTTAGAAGTTGAAGAATAAAGAAGAAAGCTGAGGGAAAAGGTTATCTGTTTCCTACTGTTGAGCTTAGTTTTTCCCCAGAAGAGCAAATTAGCCTCTTCACATAGTGGACAGTTCAGCTATATTATTATATATCCGTTATAGTACAATAACAGACCTTTTACTACCTTTTACCGTGTTCATCAACGTGCTGAAAGTAGGAATCGGATTTCCATATGTTAAGGCGTATTTCTTCCCGAGCGATTGGAATACTGTATGCAACAAATTTATACAAAATCGTTAAAATGAAAGCTGCGAAGTAAACACGGCATTTCACTTTTTGCCATATTTCTCGAAAACGAAAACTCGTTAGAAAATATAAATGGAATTTCCGTAAGTAGTTCACCAAATGGTTTCTCCTGACCAAATATGCAGAAATCCCAAATTTCGGTTTCGACCGGGAATTCTAATTAATATCTACAGTCTGCCGCTCATACTAGTTTTGTTGTATTTTAATTGCAATTTCATTGAGGAAAAAGTATTGTACGTATAACGTGACTTACAAATATCCGGAATATCTTAACGACCTTTCTGCAAGCACTTTATGACCGACAAACGGCTTTGACTTCTTGGAATGCATGGAAAGTCACGGACTTTTCAATGCTACTGTACAACTGGCGAGAGGCGTCGTGTTAAATCAGTCAGTCCTTTAGTCTGTTTAGCCTTTATCTCTACCAATTTAAGATACGACCGGCTATCACATTTTCGTTACTGCGACATGAAATACATCCGTACAACATAGATTATTTGCTTTTATATTTTATATGGAAAACTTGGTTTGGTTCTGTGATCTTGGTATGTCTGTTGTCAGAAAACAAAAACACACGAAATTGATCTAAGTTGTGCAAGACTGAATCATAGACCTTTTCGGTTTTCTGTGAAATAGGTGTTGTTTTTTTTGTCAACTGAAAGCAAATTTTTTTTTATATGCTACGAAATCAGCAAAAAGCAGTTTGTATATGAATACACCGGAATGAAAAAAACCTTGTCGTATACAAAATTTAAACCACGAACGATACGATCGAATTTTTGGTACGTTTTTCGGCCTTGACCGTGCACAACACAATAGATGTTGATCTTTTGTTCGAGCAACTGATCAATAGAAATGGTGCTGTTAAGTTATTCAATCATAGCGTGTGATCAAAAAACAATAAATGTGCACGGTCAAGTACGGTTCAACATAAATTGTAGCTCCTTTGTTATCGCCATTGAAGTCTGCAAGGTTTTATAACCAGTCCCTCGATTAACTATGCTCAAACCTGCGATAAAAAAACCGCCCGAGTTTCTTCATATGAGCATACCAACAGCTAAAACGAGTCTGGTAAGCTTAGTTTGTCGATACTTTCAGGATTGTCCGTATTTATTAAACTGTTCGATTCAGAAGAAAACATGATTCAGAAAAAAAATTGTTTAGAGAAAACAAGTCACTGTGGAATTTGGGATTGACAGGATGAACACTTCTTCCTCAGTGTATAGGCTCGCTCCGTGTTTAAGGCATTCACAATCAGCCGCGCTTCAAGGAAAATTAAAACTGTCAAAAAAACTACGTCAGATCGCACTCAAGCGAACGTGATGAATGAAGGAAGGCAAAGAAATGTAAAATACAGTATCAACCGGAGAAGATTGATAAGACGATTAATTAACCAAGGAATGAAGTCATACATAGTAACTCCACAATTAAATGTTACTTTTTTACCGTGGTGTTCCCAGGAAAGCTTGATTATATGGTCTGATCTACGAGATACAATTTCGTCGCTTTAATCTCTCTACTTTCCAATTTAAAGGCAATCGAGTATTCTTCAGGATTTTTTCTTTCTATTTCGAATTCTGAAGAGGCGTATTTTCATTTCGATAATGGTGCACTAACGCCTTGAAAATAGAAAACCTGGCGATCCCAAAATATCAGACGACCCCTATTTCGATGCCATTTCACACGACATAAACGTCATACTGGACTGTACCTCAATAGAAGATCGTGAGGGGAAGAAGTGGCGCGCTCAATTCATTATGCCTTCCATGACTATTTGAACAGTGAGCAGAAAATTGTGGACACATCACATAACCGCCACCCCACTAAAAAAATCTCGACATTTACTTCATTGCATAATACTTCAGGAAAAATGCAACAGAGTGACGCTAAAAAAAAAAGACGCTTTAAAGAAAAAGAACATTTTACATTGCGTTCCCATAAGTTGAACATATTTCATATCATAGGTAACTCCGAAAATCGTTGAATGAAACCTAAACGCTCAGAATCTCCGACTTTCCAGACATGGGCAGACTCAACTTTTTAGGTGAAACCGTGAACTCGAAAATACTAGGCTGGTGAAATACCCAAGCTGTCACAAATCTTCACTTTTACTTGTGAATCAAAAAAAGACCGAACAATGGGTCCAAATCGGATTTGCTTTTTTCAAATAAAAAAAGACATTTCTGCGATCTTCGCTACAGTAACTTTCCTGGAAAAGTTAATGGCCGCAATAGCTACCTCGTTCCCATTAATTACCACCTTTTTGGCGTGACTAACTCAGCTATTTTTAAGTTTTCTGTACTTGTATGCAAATGCAAATCGAGCTTGGCGTTGTTTATCAGTCAAAAGTGGTTTCTTTTGATGTCTGACTGAAAGGCTTCCACCCTTTCTTGCTCTTATATCGCCAAACTTATGTTGCGGAACCAGGCAAGCTTTTGCTGAGTAGCTATTTAGCAATTTTTCTAGTGGAGTTGTCTCGTTTGTACTCCATTTTTTCGACAAGTGTTTCGGCAGAATTGCTCAGGACAGCAAGTCTTTTCCTGGCTTGTCTTCAAAATCTTCACGAGCTGACCACTTTTTCACCCAATGCTCACTTTTGTGTAATAATTTCGAAGTATTTCGAATAGATAGTCGAGAGGATCCAAAATTGATGTTTGTGCTCCTAAATGGGCTCTTTTGTATATATCTCCAGAGCGGTCATCTTCGTAAAAACTAAATGAAGTAAAAATTAAAAAAAAAACAAGAAGACATCTGCCGAAAATGCACGTGCTTAAAAGGTGGGCCGCGGTCCCAGTTTCGCGCGTGCTGACGGGAAAATAAAAATTTCAGAGTTTTGGCTGTCTTTAATGTCTCAATAACTTTAAAACTTGTAAAAAGATGCAACTAGTATTTGGCAATAATTCTGAGAAAAAAATGGCTTCCATGATGCGAAAATTAAGTAAGATATACTCTTGTAGAAGAAGGGCACAAACTTTTGAAACACTATGTATTTAGTGATTCTTAAAGTTATTAAAATAATTTTATATGTATAATAATTTAATATATATAATATATGTGAAACATAAATAGCTGGAGTCTTGCAGCAATTTCGCTACAACTAGCTCGAACAATGGTTTCTTTGACCCCGAACAGACCGAAAATCACAGAAAAGAGAGAAAAGGGAAAGGGAGCGAGAGCGAGAGAGAAAAAAGACCAGCAACAGTCTTTCGTTTTTATATTGTGGACTTTACACAGTTTTGGAACAACAAAAAAACAAGGCGATACACGCTCCCAGACGCTTACTCGTGGCAACATGGTTTTCAAAAATCCACTTCATCACAACCACCACATGGAGATACACAATACATTAAATAACACGCAACCGTGACATCTTGAGACTTCGGACATGTGAATTGAAAATAATTGTAAGTTTATCGCCATATTAACATATGCCGTTCTTTTCGTTAAATGAATGAAAGCCACGTTGAAAGGAAATAGATTTTTGTTTTTGTACACATTGTGATGATCATTATGATCCGGATGGTGGATAAGGTGCAGAACAAACAGCAAATAAGAACGACAAACACTGATTTTCTTCTTTATATGATAACTATTACAGTATGCCCAAAGTTTTCAGTGTGCTAATGAGAAGAGCCCTATTTCGCAGAATAAAACTCGTTTCCTTTTTATACGCACAGAAATCATGCTACGGTAGTTTTTCTATTAGATGAATAAAACACACTTGGACGTGAAGGAATAACGACAATAATACATACAAAGATAAACACGTACGCAACGATAAGAAATTCACTCTTAATGATTTTTGTAAAGTAAAGGAAAAGAAAACATTGCTTTTACTGAAAGAAGACAACTACATGTTTTCACAATGAGAGGATCAGTACCTTCGGGAGTGTCTCCAGTGTAATATCTCTAGCTTCTCGAGATTACTCTTACATACCATAGCCCACATATCAAAATAGAGCTGGCTATAGAAATATCTTTCATTTTCTAATAGAATGGCTTACAAGGATGTCAAAAGAATGAACTGATAAGCACACACCATAACCTTATCTAACAAACAGCGGAATACATGTCAATGCCGTTGCAAAATATCTGTTACGGAAATTCGTTAGCACAAAGTAATTTAATTGGTTGCCGGCACGTTTTTGGCTTTTTTTACTATCTTTATCATTTTGCTTATTATTTCACTTCTTGGACAACAGGTGTAAAAACTCATATGATAGTAATGAAATGATTTGAGGAATTTAAAAACAATGAGTTTTAAAATTAATAAAGGAAATAATTACAAAATTTCTAAGTATAGAAGTATTTAATATCAAAGATGAAATGATATCTATTTGTTATGTTCATGAAGCATGTAGAAAGGCCCCATTTTCATGGAAAACAGTTGTTCCAGTACCCGAGACAACCTTTCCCCCGAGACAACTTCTCCGAGCGTTTATATGAAAGTTTGGTGACTCCAGTGAATAAGTCACGTCCTTAGTTTGGCGACTCCAGTAAATTAGTCATCTCGTCCCGGGTAGGGGGCCACAGTGTTTATGTGATAAAAAATATGATAAAAAGCCCTAAAAGAAATGTGTGGAAAGTTAGCTCGCCCAGGGTACTTCGAGGGAGGGTTGTCTAGGGTACCAGACGCTATATAAATGGGGCCTAAGTGATTGATACGTTGATTGACATAAGCGGATTTAAGGTTATTTGAGGAGAAGAATCGAACTTATTTTCCACATGGCTCGGTTTCCTTTGTTTTCGCAGGGGATTACATCGAATATTCCCCGCCAATAATAAACTGTCTGAAAAGCTGGTGGCGGCTTTTGACTGTAACAGGGGAGTGCGGGGCTGAGTTTTTCCCCTGCAGTTATTCCCCTGCAGTTATTCCCCTCAAAACATCAAATACACTACAATATTAATACACCAAATAACACTTCCATTTTATTAAATCATTTAATCACATTATCTTCTTTTTTATTTCATGGACAAACTTACTGAGCCAAAAACAGAGTTCAAAATCGCATAATGTATAAAGAGTGTTATTTTCGTGCACAACAGTAAAGTCATCCGCTTTTCTTTGTTCCAACGGTAGAGAATTTCGCTCTAGCTCCCATTCGTCGCATACTCTAGTATGCTTTCGTGTAATTTGTGGAATTCGTTCTCTATTCCTTTCCTCAACCTCTCCCTGTGTCACTATTTCAATACCACATCGCGATACTTCAACCTTCTTGCTAGTCTCTCCCACTTCATCAGTGAACTCACTCCGCGTTACTTCTTCGAATAATTCTGTCACTGTTTCCTCTACATCTGAACCATCAAAATGATCTGCTGGCACATCCAACAAACTTTCATGTTCGCAAGACGACTGAATAGTACCAGAAAAACTGCTTTGAGTGATGAAAATATCATCACTGGAGTCCGATTCACTCATACTTCGACATCAGCTGAACTTGATCAAGCCGGTAATCCACAGTGCAAATTACAACACGAGACAAACTACTCCTAAATATTCAACTCAGACCATGACAATTTTGTTTTCGCAATTTTTCACGCACATGGATGTAATTTAAGTCCCTAGAGACTACATATATTTATTTCTTCAGAAATCTTCATCAAGCTGTTTTGCCGACATCTTAAACAACAGTGGCTGTGTTTTCACGAGGCGGTTTTTCTCGCTTAACATTCCTGTAGGTAATTTGTTTACTGACCGCGTTAAGCAGCTTAAAAAATTTATGCGTTTTCACGGACAGAACTTTATTCATTTTTCTTATACCATGCGCGATATATTTTCTTTTGTTAAAACAATAGAAAATTAGAACACAAAAGAACAACAATACAATGCCCTTCTTTGTTGTTTAATTGCCGACAAGCTTAAGCGACCTGGTTTGGTGGCTTAAATTTAATGAGAATTATATTGTAGTTCGCCGACTCGCTTAACTTTAAGCGAGTTGGACAAGCAACTGTTTACACGAGATTTCCGACTGTCACTCGCTCAGCGACTTGAAAAATCGCCCGTGAAAACACGGCCAGTGCATTTTCTAGAAAACCTCACCAATGTGTAAAATAAGCATTTTATCGGCGTTTCACTCGGGGATATCAGATTTATTGAATAAATCTGACATCTCCGAGTGAAAGGCCGATAACCCTTACTTATTAGCTGTGTTGTTGTTTGAAATTTTCTGAATGTAAGCTCCTAAGTGTAATCATTTTGCTTTTATTTAATAGGAAATTCAATTGTACCGTAAAGGATTGCAATGAACATATCCTTAATAGCCCGGACAGGTTTTCTTTTTTTTCTTTTCGCGGAGTTAAAGAAGAGTCGTCAAAGCCTTAGACACGTTTAGGTTTTCTCTGGTAATAAAACAATGCTCTGATCCTCTTTTCTGAGTTCAGAGCAACCGTTGTCTTGGCAAATGGAAGGTACCTTTAGCTCATAGTAAAACCCCAACATGAGACAGATTGTAGTCATCGTTTACTATAAGAAAGATGTATTGTGTACATGTCACGAGCGTGGGACTCAGATTTTTTTTCTTTGTCCCACGCTCATGACATCTCTCTCATTTCATTACCGAGCTTACCACATACCACATACCACATACCACATACCACATTCCACATACCACATACCACATACCACATACCACATACCACATACCACATACCACATACCACGTACCACATACCACATACCACATACCACATACCACATAACACATTCCACATACCACATACCACATACCACATACCACATACCATATACCACATACCACATACCACATACCACATACCACATACCATATACCACATACCACATACCATATACCACATACCACATACCATATACCACATAACACATACCATATACCATATACCACATACCACATACCATATACCATATACCACATACCACATACCACATACCATATACCATATACCATATACCATATACCATATACCATATACCATATACCATCTTTCTTTATTTATCAGCGATTAAGTAACAATGCGTGTAAGAACTAGGCAATGCTCTATTGTTCCTCGGCATTTCGCTTTCCCCACATAAGATTGTTTAGGTCATTCTTACTGAGAATACATCAACCTATGGACAACATGTTTTTTAAATAAAATGTACTGGAACTTTATTTTAAAGTGATGTTTCTTTTGTGCTACAAGATTTCATCCAATCGTGAAACTCCAAAACTATGGCCAAGAAAGGCTACTAATTTTACATGTTTCCCACATAGAATTTTGGTTGCATTAAAACTGAGAATAGTTTTCACTAAAAGGGAATCAATTAGTAAACTAGAGAGAAATAAATGCACTACTTGGTTAAGTTATGGTAGATTTTCACGTTTTAGCCAATGAGGTGGACGGTTTCAACAATATCACAATTAACACCTTTCTGCATTCCTTGCCGTTAGGTTGCCTAGTTCTTATTAGGACCATCACTTAATATTGCTACGTGGCAGAGGCCGCTACGAAAAAATGTAAAATTTTCAAATTGTCCCAACTTAAAATGACGTTGCCACTTTTGACAAATGAATGACTGTATGTGTTAAATGAACGTAGAAATTATATACAGAAGGAAAGAAGAAAATAGAGAAAGGAAAAGAAAAAAATAAGAAAACGCAGTTTAGCGGATTTGAACCTGGACCATTCGAGCGCGAAACCACACACTACGCCAATTGACCATCGGGGATCAGAATTACAATAAACTTAAAATAGGCTACTAATATCGAATATGATCTATAAATCAAATATCTAACAAAATGCGAACAAGAATGCAGTAGAGCCCAAAATATTCTCCTGTAAGTTAAGATAACAGCGGAGCTCACTAAACAGAAAGCTGATGATAAGCTTAAGGTGGCTCAAAGTAGTTTTTTTTTGGGTCACACTTCACTTTTTGAATGCACTTATATATAATCTTACTTTAGCTCAATGAATCTGAATTTGATACCAGATGTTAGGCTTGGATGAAACTTTTGGGCGATGCTCTTTTTATGCTAATCAGTGTTTCCATAGCAACGGTAAACAAACATGGCGAAAAACAGTTTTTCCTAAATATCTATCGATTTTGGGGCTACCCGCGACAAGCGAATAAATGTGCTATAATCTAATATATATAGATAGGCTTAGCCTAACAGCGGAGCTCTCTGAACAGAAACGATGATGATAAGCTTAACTAGGTGAAAGGTCGGAAGCACAAGAATAATTAGAATTAAGATTGACGACCAGGCTATTTTTCAATTTTAGCAATTCTCAAAAACAGTAAGCTTATTACGCTACCGTCTGCACAGTGCATTTAGACTGCACAAATTCCACAAAAGCTCACTGTTTCTGAAATGTGAAACCTCTCTTGAGTAGCAAATCGCGAAAAAAAGCAGGGGAAAACGATTTTGCAAACCGTTTTCTTCGCTAAACACAACAAAAGTGTTTTTTTTTTTTCCTTTTAAAATGTTTTATTCATCAATAACAAATCCCTAAAGTTTAGAATATTATCCTGAGAGGCTAGTCATTTCCGGTTACAAGGCATCCTGCGTTATAAAGCTAGTCATTTCCGGTTACAATAATACAAGGTCAGTTCCGGTTTACATGAGTCACTTGAAAGTCTATAGTCCATAAGGGATTATTTATAAAGTTCATTTCCGGTCGTTTGGTCCACTTGAAAGTCCTTTCTGGTTTGCACATGATTACTTTAGTCATTTCTGGTATTGAATGATGAGTTGCCAGTAGCTAAATTATTTATAGAGTCACAAGCTTTGACTGTTGTATTTCACAAATATTCGGATGACACCACAAAGTAGAAAATTTCTATTTGGTCATTCGGGAGAAATCAATTTGCCCGGGGGGAGGGGGGTACTCCCATATATGAGCTATATAGGTATGTGCCGCTGTCAAGGATATGGTTTTCAAGCAGTTTAGTCTGGGAGAGGGTATAGTAATCCGAAATTTTTGGTCTAGAATAGGGTATCATTTTCCACAAAACTGATCAGTTGCATGAAGAATTTAGTCTAGACGAGGTTTACTGGCAAATGAAAAAATTGGTAAGGTGTGCTGTACGACATTTTTACTGACCCCTGGTATCTTAGACTGTGATAGTGAACAAGTTTCTGCAAAATAGTGAGTCTAGAAAAGGTCTAGGATAGGGTAGGATTTTTCGGTGTTTATTCTAGAATAGGGTTGCAAAATGCAGCTAAAATGGTCTAGTATAGGTTAAGGGTCTCAGAGTCCCAGCCCCCCCCCCCCCCCCGGGGGCAATTTGCAACTGTGTTGTGATGTTATTCCTTATGTCCCTTACAGTGTCCCAAGAGTTCTCGGTGCCATTGTGAAAATTTAAGTTGCTTTATTTCGAAAACCCATATACCATAAAGTATGGTCTTAATGAAAAAGAAAATAGTCTTAACATTAACTAAAAACCTAGTAATGAGTAGTGCCGATAGGGTGGTAGTGAAAACACCCCACAACCTTTCACAGGTTCAAATTTTAATTTACTAGCTTGGAAAGGCGTGGTAAGGAGGCCATAAGGAGTGTCCGGACGTGAGCACCTCATGGCTTCTGTACTCTTTGCCACGTTTAATTTAGTCCCTGTACCTGTCTCGTATTTGTGAAGTATAAAGGTAAACAATTTGTCTAAAGAAAAAAATGTCCTTTACAAAACATGTGGAGTCATCCGCTTATTGGCGAATTTTAAAACGCTTTCCTCAGGCTTCTGGAATGAGAAAACCTTCAATAGTATCATCCTTTCTTATACTGGTCGCCAAAACTTCTGCGCATAAAATGTACAAAAGTGGAGACCGGGGATCTCCCTGCCTCACCCCCCACTCGAGTGGAATTTCTTTGGTCAAAAACACATTAACTATAATTTTCATATTTGCTTGACAGTATAATGTAGAAATCCACCGCTGGAAATTAGGGCCAAATCCAAAACGACTTAAAACATTGGTAAAAAGTTTTCCAATGTTTTTCTACCATGTCAATTGTCAGAGGCTTTCTCTTGATCATTGGTAATATTTATATAATATTTTAGAGTGTCACGCAAGATAAATAAATTCTCAAAAATCGTCCTACCTGGGACGGAACAAGTTTGATCTTCTTGAAATAATCGAGGGTAACAATTTTGAAAGTCTGTTTGTAAGAGCTTTTGAACAAATTTTGTAATCAACATTGAGTAGCGAAATGGCGGGGTCACCATTGTTTGAGAGGTTTTTCTTATCATCTTTCTTGTAAAGTAATCTAGTCACGCTTCCTTGCATTGAATCACTGAGAGAATTATTTTCCAAACTAAATTTATAATTTCGAACAGAATAGGGCCTAAAAGATCCCAGAATTTAGCGAAAAATTGTTGAGGTAATCCGTCTGAACCGGGGGTTTTCCCTGAAGAAAGTCCACGCATTGCGTGGGTAATTTCAGCCAAAGATAAAAATCCTTCGTAGGATAAAATTTCGCTCTCACTTAATCTGTTTACAAGTTTGTTCAAAAATTCGGGTTTGGACTGTTAAATTAACAGGTTCTTGCAAGTACAAATTACGGTAAAAATCGAAATGGGCCGGAATCTTGTGAAAAGACTTCAACACCGGCGGAGTTATAAATAGATTGAACAGTATTTTTCTGAGCACGTGAATTTGGTAAGTTTTTCACCTTCTTCAAGCCATTTGACTCTGCTACGAATTTGGCTTCCTCTCATTTGGGATAAATTAATGGCCCGAATTTCTCTTTCAAGCGTTTCTATGGTGGTTTTCGCTGAGCTATCTCCTTCAATAAGAGCCCGTTTAGCTTCGATCAAAGAATTTATAGTTGCGTGGCCTTTTAATATCGCGATTTAACTTAATATGCGTTGTTTACTTCGACCAAAATCTATAGCAACTAATTTTATAGATTCTTTAAGAAAATCCTACAAAGCTTGAATGGAAGTAAATGCTTTCCAGTACAATGCATGTTTCTTAATAATTTCTGAGATCATATCGCAAATATCAAATTCTAAATTTAGCCTCCAAAGTCCTGGTCCACGGGAAAATGCATTATGCAAATTGCGGCTTAAATCAACAGAATCATGATCGGAAAAAACACAAGGCAAAATTTCACATTTTAAAAAGGAATCATACAAGTCCTGAGCAATAAAAAAAATTATCCAAACGTGTACCGATAGTTTTATCCGAATTATTACCATGTGCATTGTATTTTTCAGTCGGCCGTGTTTTTTTGCGCCAGAGAACACTGTGCAGATCTTTCAAATCCATGGAAATTGTAGGATTTCCTCCAAGCTTATCAGAAACGTTTTCAATGCAGTTAAAATCGCCAGCAATAATTTTAAAAGAGTTCGGAAAAAATATTCATGAATTGTGTCATAAAAGTACGTTCACTTGGATTCGTGGGTGCATAAGTATAAAACCAAATTAATTTTCGTGTCGTCGAGTTCAGTTAAAACACTAACAATTCTACCAGAAGAATCTTTTTTCCATTATAAACATTTGAAATCAGTATTTTCAGCGACAAGAATGGCAACGCCGCCTTGTTTACCAAGAGCGGGCGACCAGAAACTTTTACCGCGCCACTTCATTTAGCTGTCAGAGAATTTATCGCATTTTGTCTTGTCGCTAAAGGTTCTTGTAAACAAATAAAATCAGAACGGGAATTTTTCGCAAAATCAAAAACAGAGCGTTGTTTCGCTTCATTGCCAAAACCACGGATATTCAAAGTTGTAAATTTAGCTCTGAATGCAAAAACTTGGAGAAAATTCTTCTGGTAAAATTAACACATTTAACTTAAGCTTAAGCTTAAGTCTTATTAAACTAAACAATTTTTGCAAATCACATTTAGACGTTACTTGCTTTTCTGCTTATGTTTGTTTGTCCGATGTCCAGTGTTTCTCCTCTCCGGCAAAGGTTTGCCGTCATATTCATAACGTTCGAGAGTTTTAGTGTCCGTTTTCTCCGCTCCTGTGGTACTGGATTCCGTAATATAAAAAACACTTAGCTCTATATTCCTCCAAAAACGCTTTATTTGCAGAGTCGCACAGCCTCAAATGCGGTCTTGACCACTGTTCGAGAAATTGTGAAACCTGTCTTAAGTAGCAAACCGCGAAAATGCAGGGAAATAACGACTTTTAAACGGTTTTCTCAGTTTTCTCCGCTAAACACATCTCCAACTAACGTGTTTACCGAGCTGACGTGACATTCGCCATGTAGCTGCGCGAAGGCGCGAAAATCAAAAAGCCTCGCTTTCGTTTCAAAATGCCCAACACGGGGGGCGGCGGGCGGACGGACACGCGCCCGTGAAACATTCCGCTGGTCATGACCATGAAAAATGACGGCATGGGTTCTATGAGTATGGCGCTCCGCGCGGGCCTTCGGCCCGCAGAGCTCCGCTATAAATGTGCTATAATCTATAATCTATAATCTATAATCTATAATCTACACCGTGTAGCACACTAAATGGGAAAATTTCAAACCAATTAAAATGTTCTATTTTGAATAAATCGCTGAAACATTTTGAACACGTGTTTTTTCATGTTTGAAA
This sequence comes from Cladopsammia gracilis, assembly GCA_022457155.1. Taxonomy (NCBI): domain Eukaryota; kingdom Metazoa; phylum Cnidaria; class Anthozoa; order Scleractinia; family Dendrophylliidae; genus Cladopsammia; species Cladopsammia gracilis. The sequence goes on from JAJGOT010000113.1 coordinate 628,876, forward strand.
TATAAGCGGTCAAAACATTCCATAGGTCTCACAAATTATCATTAAATTACCACAGAAAGTTTCCTCAGACTTAAATTATTACTCCCTGCAAATAGCTCTGACTAACTCCTCGGCAGTAAAGAGATCGCGCTTTTCATCCAAATGCAGTTTTGCTTCACATTTTCACTCCTTTTAAACTGCATTTGAATGATAAGCTCGATCTCTTTATTGCCGAACAATAAAGAGCTATTTGCAGGGAGTAATAATTTAAGTCTGAGGAAACTTTCTGTGGTAATTTAATGATAATTTGAAAAAACATGAAACAGGAAAAAAACACGTGTTTATTCAAAATCGAACCGTTTATTTTGTTTGAAATTCTCCCATTTAGTGCTTTACACTGTGTAGATTATAGCGCATTTATTCGCTTGTCGCGGGTAGCCCCAAAATCGAAAAATATTTAGGAAAAACTGTTTTTCGCCGAATTTGTTTACCGTTGCTATGGAAACGCTGATTAGCATAAAAAGAGTATCATCCAAAACTTTCATCCAAGGCTAACAGATCTGGTATGAAATTCAGATTCATTGAGCTAAAGTAAGATTATGTACAAGCGCATTCAAAAAGGGAAGTGTGACCAAAAAAAAAAAAAAAACTATTTGAAGCCACCTTAACTAAGGTGAAAGGTCGGAAGCACAATATTTAAGATTGACGACCGGGCTATTTTTCAATTTTAGCAATTCTTAAAAACAGCATTACGCGACCGTCTGCACGCTACATTTAGACTGCACAAAAGCTCACAAAACTCAACTTTTTCTAGGTCTAGAATAACTAGTATGACTAATTTCCGAATAAAATACACCTGTTGCGTATTGAAAATTGCCCGAGAAACTGATTTGGAAACAAAATTGCAAGAAATACACAGACATCTTTGCATAAAGCGACGCCAGTGAAGTTAGAACTATAAAATCCAAGTCTCGTTTTATGTACATAAAATCGCTTTTCAACCTACGTAATGAATGAACAAACACATAAAAATTGACAACACAATCTTCTTTTGAAAATTTTTATTCAAATATCCATTAGTTCATGTTTAAAAGCAAAACGCGTACCATTAGCGCATCGAGTAGCTGTCCTTGATGAAATTTGAGATATCAGTACGACTGAATTTGAGCACGTTTTATAAACCTTTCTATCTAAAACTAACGGAAACACAAAAAACAAGTCAAACACAAATTAATATCAACATGAATTCCCAGCGAAAAATGTATTTTGATTTACCTTTAAGTCCCTCGGCTGCTTGGAAATTCTTTAAAACTCCACTTTTTCGGTTCTGACTTAGCAAGAAGAAATATCGCCCAGCATTGATAAAAACGTATGAAGTTCCTCGAAGCAAGATTTTATCCCTAAAGCTCTTCTTTTTCCATTAAAGCGGCTTCTGAGTATTCTTTAAAGCTTTCTCTTTCCACTTTGGATATTTTAAATGTGTGTTATTACTCTGATAAGACCTGATAAGACAAAACTACGGTTTTGAAACCAAGCACTTGGGTGACGTCGTACGCACCCGCGATCTAGCCCTGCGCGACGTCGCGCCCGCGATCTAACCGTACACGACGTCGCGCCCGCGAAACATTCCGCTAGCCATGACATTGAAAAATGACAGGCACGGTTCTATGAGAATGGAGCTTCGCGAGCGGGCCTTTGACCCGCGAGAGCTCCGCTATAAAATATCCTTTTTAAGTCAGAAAGCTTCCCAATATAGTTAATAGACGTTTCAAAATTGCAATGTTCAATTTTGTTACATTGCAAGGCTAGTGCACATGACAGCCAGTTTCAATCTATTCCCAACGGACTAACAGTCAACCCATTCAGATCACGAGCACTGGCTTCACGTACATGGATGTTCGCAAAAAAACATTACAAATCATATTTGTAGGTATAGAAATCTTTACTATGCAGGAGAGACTTTCAACAGTGGGGGGATAATCTAACTAAAAAAAAAATAGTAGCCAAGGCATTTTTCAAACTGCGTGTAATAAGGTAATAAGACAATCTTCTAATGTAAATGTATTTAAGCGGAATGTTTTTAACTTCTTAATCTAAGAGTTTTTACATAGTTTTTGATGTTTTTTTTGTTTTGTTTTTTAGTGTGAGTATTTTAGTTTTTATTCTTAGTCTTAATCGAGGTCCTTTTTGAAAATCACTGATGTGAAAGAGTTTTCCTCAATAAAGATTATTATTATTATTATTATTATTATTAGCGTGCCAAATATGATATGAACTTTAGCCCGCAAAATTCTCCAGCCTGATGAAGTTCCAAATAGCGCTGCCTGATTGAAATAGTTCAAATAGTGAGTGCTTGAACTTTTGATAAAATATGGCCAAATAAACTACTATCGTAATTTTGTATAAGGTCTTAGTTCAATACATCAGGCTATGAATATATGGCAATGTCAGGCCAGAAACACACGCTCGCTATGAGCGCGTTGTCACAACGAATCTAAAAAAATAAAAATTAAATTTCGAGGTGAGAGAACAGCGGTCAGCTCAGGGCGAGACTTTCCGTTCATTCAAGCAATATGATTTTGCACGGGTACTTCACTATGTGCATTTTGCTTTCGATATTTGATTCAACTCAAAACACAAATTCTTTTTACTGGTGCCCGTACATTTCGTATAACACAAATTGGGAGAAATTGTTAAAGCATCAAGAGAACTCATCTTGAGTGATTATTATCTTAATTCTTATCCCCTTTGTACTTTATATTACATTTATACTAAAATGAGAATTTTGACACCATCACTACCAGGGCTTAAAGGGTTAATTCAAAATGTACATATTCTACATGTATTATAGACATTATAGCTCGGACAGTTTCTCCATCGTTGCGAACTAAGCACATTTTCTCTGATGATAATAATATCTCTGGTCCTTTATTCTGAGTTCAGAGCAACCGTTGTCTTTGCAAGTGGGCGCTACTACAAAAACGTTTAATAGTAAAACTCCAACACGAGACAGATTGTAGTCAGCGTTTAAGTAAGAAAGATGTATCATGTAACGAGCGTAACGCTAATAATATAGTTATGCATGCAGCAGAGCACGCTACTCAAAATTATAAATATAGAAACAAATTATCGTCACCACTTTTGACAAATGAATAACGTAAAAAAAAACACAGGAAAAAAAACTAGAAAGCAAAAGAACGTAACAAAACGCAATTTACGCGGATTCGTACCAGGACCGTTCGAGCGCGAAACCACACACTACAATGTTGAATTTGACGCTGTTCATATAAGTTTTCTTTACCGACGTTTCGGCAATGCTGCCTTCTTCAGGGTACAAAACTGTTATTTAGTAGTTTTGTGCCCTGAAGAACGCAGCATTGCCGATACGTCGGTAAAGAAAAGTTGTATGAACAGCGTCAAATTCAACATTTTTTTCATTTCATCATTCAGTGTAATGCTGCGCAGGTAATTTAAATATTTATCACACACTACGATCTTTGGTTTGGCATTTCCTAACAAAGATCGAATACTCTTTGGAGGTTTAAATAAGGTGAAAATTCTGTGAGCATTTTCGACTGCCGGGCATTTCAATAGTCCATTTGAAACCGTTCCCGTGAGTCTGGCCACTGATTTTGTAACTGTCCAGAACATAGCGATTTTATAGTATGCACAAGCTCGGAAAATTCGTCAACTACAAAACCAAAATAATTTCTTTGAATCGCTTGGCATTTCCAAACAGAGATCGAATACTCTTGGGAGATTTAAGTGAGGCTTTCCGTGAAAGTTCTGTGAGAATTTCTGACTGTCGGGCATGTACTCTTTCTTGCGAATTTTTATTGTAGCTTTGAATCATCGATTGGCTAGTTTTCAGAAGTTTTGTACATATCCGCGAGTGATCATGAATGAGAATATTTTGTGATTTAATTAAAGCTGATACAACAATGCACGGTTTTTAATTTAAACACCGCGTCATCTGTTCCATTTCTGCTTCCTAAAGGCACAAGGGTGAATTCCCTTTTATACTCCTATTATTTACGAAAGAAAGTAAGGGGATCATGTACATGATTCACGACTACTCTAGTTTCGCGGTTTATTGTGTACAGCAATTCATTACAAAGGATAGTATCTGATTAAAAGACCACGAACTGTCATCCTTATATTATTTTCCCTTAATATTTTAAGGTCGCGGGGTCAGGTTCCGCTCATCAGTATGCATTTATGAAAAGAGTATGCACGAAGTGCGACGGCTGATACCGAAAATGCGCGAAATATTCACGAACAGGCTCTGTAATGTTTCTGCATCAAAGCGCTGTCTGGTAAAATACACTGGCTGCGGTCACATCTACGACGTAACTAAAGTTTAACTTAAGTTAGTCTCAAGTTACGTGACGTCATACCTAACTGTAGTTAGTTCTTTCGGTCGACTTTGCGGTCACAACACGCAGTTAACTACAGTTAGTTCTAACTAGCCTATGGATGACGTCAGAATTAAAAGAGGTTCGTGACGGCCCTTATTGTTGATCCGTGAAATGTCAACATGGTTGACCGACGTAAAGTGTGTCTAGTTTTTCTTCTTATTTATTTTTTTCGGGCGGCAAAACGTCGGAGAAAAATGAGAAATAAGCTTAGAATTTTAACGGATGCTAGACGCCGGGTACACGTGTTGCCACATTGTTGCATGTAAATTTTTTGTCTGTTGTTTTTGGTTTCCCCCTCGCTTCATGCTTGGTTTTTATTTTGCATATTTATATGTGCTCATCTCGCACGTGCGAAAAGAATTGTCACATTCTGATTGGCTGTTAACGTTTGTTTGTAAACTTAAGACTAACCCATGAACCCTGCTTGGGTATAGTTAGCCTGTATTGTTTTGGATCACCGAGGCGTCAATTTTCTAACTACAGTTAGAGCGAACAGAGAAGCGGTCACATTACCGAAATAGCTAACTATAGTTATCCGCCGTCTTAACTATAGTTAGTAGCCCAGATGTGACCGCAGCAACTATTTGTCAACGCACTGTTCTTTCTGCATGAAGTATTGACAGTAGCCCGTGGATTAAAATTAGCAAAATTACCATAAATATATATTTTTTGTATTCGTGTTTGCTCGGAAAGCCTTCGGAAGCGTAAAAACAAGCAATTTTGTGTCCAAGAATTCAGCGCGGATAGAGAATTTCATGAGTTGACACTGCAGAGGGATAAACTAGGTGTATTGTAGATTGTCATATCTGACTCAAACTTTTTAAATAGGCTTTCAAACGGAAGATATGAGGCTTCAAATTCTAACATGGACAATTTTACTCCTTTAAAAGCTAACAACTTTTAATTAAAGTTGAAATCAAAAACTCGGAGTCAGATATGACATAATAGACGTTTCGACGGATCAGTGAGTGGTAAAATCAACTTGCTTTGTGTTCTTCTCGAGGAGCAAACTTGGACACAAAACCACGTTTTAAAAAAACAATAACTTTAGTGGCTTACAGCATTGCCGTAAAGCGCGATCCCTTCAATAAAAAACAATCCTTATGCACTTCAATTATTCGCCAATGTCTCAGTAAAATTATTTTCAGAATCAACTCTATGTACATTGAATAGTTGAATGGTAAAATATTTCTTGTTTTGAACGTCGCGTTTGTGAGTTATAGAGATTTGAATTTACAAAATGCTAATTAGATGACGTCAACCCGGGAATTTGCCATTATTTCTACGCCAATTTACAATGCGCAGTTTACAGCTTGAGGATAATTAATTTGATAAATACTAAAAATAAACTGTGGATAGTCAATTGATTCGTAAAAAATATTACTTGGAGGTGAAAATAAGTAGTTGTATAATAAATGATTCCCGGGTTGACGTCATCTAATTAGCATTTTGTAAATTCAAATCTCATCCGCGATGAGATGGCAACAAAACAAAAGGAAAAGAATAAGGATGGTACTGAACAAAGTAATTTAATTGGTTGGCACGTTTTTGGCTTTTTTTCACTATTTTTTCACTTGCTTATTATTTCACTTCTTGGAGAGCACGTCAAAAAAACTCAGCTAGTAGTACATTATCTAAATTTTATAATGAAAGGATTTGAGGAATGTGAAGACAATGAGTTTTGAAATTGATAAAGCAAACATTTACAGAATTCCTAAGTTATATAAGTATTTGATATCAAAGATGAAATTTTATCTATTTGTTATGTTCATCGAGCATGTAGTAAGGCCCCGCTTATATGGAAAACAGTTGTCCCGGTTCCCGAGACAACCCTCCGCCCGAGACAACTTTACCGAACGTTTTTATGAAACTTTGGCGACTCCGTTAATAAGCCACGTGCTTGACAAGTTGAATGAGATAAGGGGATTTAAGGTTAAAAAAATTTCTGAAGAAAAGAATCGAACTTATTAGCTGTGTTGTTGTTGTTTTGCTTATTATTTGACTCTTCGCACATTTAATTTAATTTCATTTCTGTGTTGTTTGAAAATTTCGGACTGTAAGCTCATAATTGTAAGCATTTTGCTTTTATTTAATAGGAAATTCTACTTCACCGTAAAGGATTGCAATTCTTAATGAACATATCCTTAATAGCTCGGACAGTTTTTCTTTCTATTTAATTTTCGCGGACTTGAAGAGGGGTCGTCAAAGCCTCAGACACGTTTAGATTTTCTCTGATAATAAAAAAACATTATCTGACCTTCTTTTCTGAGTTCAGAGCAACCGTTGTCTTGGTAAGTGCGAGGTACCTCATACACGTGTAATAGTTAAACTCCAACATGCGACAGATTGTAGTCGGCGTCTAATGTAGTTCATGGCAGTGCCCGCTACATAAAATTTTACATAAAAAAATCATCGCAACTCAAAATGACGTCTCGACCTTGTAGAAATAATTTACAGAAATATAAAACGAGAATGAACACAGGAGGAAATAACGATTTTAAGTGCAAGTAAAGGTTCATTAAAGAAAACTTAAAGAACAATTTCGACTATCTTTAAGTGCACCGTAAATTACTTAAATAAGCCTATACTTGACAACACTTAAAGCAAGTAACGAACAATTTAAGTTGCCATTAAGGGTCTTTAAGTTGTTGAAAAATTAAATCAAAGATAACTTTAATGTTCTTAAACACATTTTAAAGATACTTACTTACTTTAATACATTTAAGAGTATTTACGTCTCAACTTAAAGATTTTCGATACCTTTAAGTAAAATTTAATTTTCTCTTAAAGATTAGTAAATTCATTATTTCGTCTTGTGGAAAAGAAAATAAGAAAACGCAGTTTAAAAGAAATCGAGTTGGGATCGTTCGACCGAGAAACCGTACACTACACCAATTGGCCATCGAGGGTGAGAATTAACAATAAGGTCAAAATAGGCTACTTAATGTCCAATAAAATCTTTTAATAGTATGTAACAAAATTGCGACAAAAGATGCAGCCATGGATCGACAAAGAATGCAGTAGAGCCCACAATATTCTCCTGTAAGTTAAACATTATTTTACAGGAGATAAAAACGAATTGAAGATCAATCAAGTTGGTTGCCGGTAACGACGCCATTTTCATGTCGACATCCGACCTGCGATTAGTATCTGACCTCACAACAAGTGAAAATCGCGGCTCTGTAAGCCATAAATAAATTCGGCGCGTCTTGTATTTTAGTCACAAGAAGAGAAATGAAGGAAGAAATAATCACTGCAGACCGCTTGGTTGTCAGTTACCTCTTTTTATACATACACCGAGTTCTCTATTGTGTAAAATTTATTGAGACTAGTAGTCAGAGTCGTGTTTGGCCAACCTGTCTATTTTTATACATCTGTGTGAATATTTTTACAGAGCTCTCTCCCGCCGCGTTGCACGAGACAAAATCCTATTATAGAACGCATGAAGCACAACACTACTACACGAGAATTGCACGCGTATTGTACAAAACATGCTAGTGAATCTCGAATTCACTGAGACATACACGAGACCACCTCCGTACAACTCTACAAGAGCTTTCTCTGTGTCAAAAAATATATTACGTGCTAAAAAAAAAAGTCTCAGTAAGAAACACAACATAACGTCCGATGGAAACTGCAGCAATACTATTGACCCAATTTAACAAACGAAACGGTGAGAATAAAATAAAACATTGGTTCCTCCCCAAAAGTACAAAAATGGCAAACATTTCATTTGCAACGAAATGATTTCATATCATTCCCCAAGACCTTTACTTATGGGAGCAACTTATGAAGTCCACCTTAGAACTGAAACTCAAACTCAATAAATCACTTGCTCCGTGTGATTTACCAAACAGATTATAACATCTAGCAGTTCGATGCAGTGACGCCATGATAAAACAGCTCGACAACAGAATAAACTAAAGAGTTAAAAATAACCTCAAGTAATGATTCCAATATAGACACAAAATGTTCATTCTTGGATCTTAGACTACACCTTGAAAAACCACTTTCTTACAAACCTTGCATGCCATAGACTATTTAAAATTTATTAAAAATAGGCACCAAATCACGGTCTAAGAAATTTACTAATCCTCAGTAACATTCCAAAACGTTATCAAAAACTTCAGCAGCATATTCCTAGTGGTGATATTCTTTTAAAAGGCTTCTTATTCTATTCTGGAAATATATCTAATTAACTTATCAGAGTACAACGTCATAGGAATGCTCAACCCATCTCGCAGCTTGTTCCCTTTCCGTTTTTATCAATTATCCCTGCTTATCTTTACTGGCTTAGTATAAGTGTCCCTTTGACCACTTAGCTGTTTTGTGATCTTGCATACAAAACTCAGTTCTCCCTTAGCTGCAGCTGCCTCTGCTTCAGTTGCCAATTCCTCAGCAAAGGCTCTCTTGTTCCTTCGAGCATTCCTCTTTACTCCTTTATCTTTGGACTTGTAATCTTCTTTTGAACGTTCAGTCAGTCTGGCGGACTTTACACTTCTCTTATCGATTTTCCTCCATGTCTCAGGTGTTATCCATTGCTTATCTCTCTTCATTCTAAAGCCTAGGACACTCTCCATTTTTTCTTTGTACACTTTCGTGATGTTATCCCACGTTGTTTCACTAATGTCCTGGTCTTCTCCATCTGCATCTTCACTTTCAAGTGCACTGGAGAGATTTTCTAAGTTAGATGGTAAACTCTCTTTTGACCACTGGTGCACGAAGCTTGTTGATGTCGAACACTTTGCGCCGCTGTTTGGTGGTTGCTGTTGCTCGCAGTTTCAGCCTAACCTTGGCTATTACCAGATGGAGGTCGCTGTCTACATCTACCCCACGGTGGATTTTAAAATCACGAAGAGATCGCTGTCATTTCTTGTTGACGATAACGTGGTCAATCTGGTCGACACTATGTCCACCTGGAGATCTCCAACTCAGTTTGTGGATGTCTCTGTGGGGGAAGATAGTAACACCTATCTTACAGCTGTTGTTAAGGCAAAATTCGACAAGCCTCTCTCCATTGTCGTTGATGATTCCACAACCATGCCGCCCCATTGCATCCTCGCTCCCAATGTTATCACTTCCAACTTTAACATTCACATCTCCGGTTATCAGTAGCATGTCGTATTGTGGGACTTTAGAGAATGCATGTTGCAGTTGCTCGTATCTGTCGTCCTTGTCCTCCTCCTCCGCCTCGTTGGTAGGGGCGTAGCACTGCAGGATGGTCAGTCTGCAGTAATGGGATTCAAACCTTGCCCTGATTAGTCTATCACTGATGGGTTCCCATTAGGCTCGATTTCCGCCGCTTTCTCGCGACCGGTCTGTGAGCCTCCCCGTGAAGACAGCTGGACGCGTGGGCCACCGATCGTGTCTGTGACATAAATTCAAAATTTAATTTATGCGTCGCTACTGGTCACCGGATATGTCAAACACACGTAATGTAGCGCCAGATCTTGTCAATATGGGTGCTTACCATTTAGCCAAAAAAACCCGGAAATTTCGGTTCAAAGTCAAATGGTTCAGACAATTTCCGGAAAATCCGTTCGAAAATTGTGGAGTACCTCCAGAGGTAGTGCTGTTTTTCCGTTTCGGAATGGAACGTTGGAAATTACCTTACCATTTGAATTAAGAAAAATTTCAATCGCTAAGTCGAGTTAACGGTCTTGGTACCATGATGGGTAAATAAAATATTTAATTGGTAAGGGCAATCTCGTCGGTTGGTCGGTAAATTTGGAAAATCGCTTACCATTATGTAACGGTCACCCTAACCGGTTTTTTCCTACAAATGGTAAGCACCCTATGTCTATATGAATGTAAGTGTGAAATACAGTGAGCTTCATCCACAGCAATGAGGCACAATCTCTCTTTAAAGACTTCACTCGACAACATCTTCCTCCATCGATCAGAACGCAAAAATGACTCCGGTGATCCAAAGAGGATCTCGCAGTCTCCCCTTTCAACGGATTTTTTCGCCTCCTCGTCCTTTTGATCTTCACCAATAAACTCGGCATCAATGCGTATTGATTTTAGTAATTTTATTTGATCTTCCATTAGCGAAGTCAGAGGTGAAATAACGACAACAATGGACTTAAAACTCGTCTCTTCTACAATATCGAAAATCTTTATCGGTGCAGATTGGAAAATAAGGGACTTTCCTGATCCCGTAGGTTGAATAACGAACAAATCTTCACAGCCATCCAGCTTTTCCAGCGTTGTCCGTTGTAAAACTTTAAAAGTTTCAAGTTTAAATCTCTCTACAACACGATCGCACTTCTTCGCATCCGCCATTTTGAAATTATACTCTAGAAAAATAATTTATTCGCCCGCTCGATTTGAGCAGGCAAGCTTCTGATTAACAATAACAAGTTCACGCGTCCAGCCATCTTTTCGTGGAGGAGCGCGGGCTCGTTTTCAGAACAGCGGCTGGTAGTCGAGCCTAGGTTCCCATTCCATAAGAGATTTGGCTGTTTGTTTGTTTGTTTGCAATGGGGGCTACACCACTGGAGTGTGCATCGTCTTTTCAAGAGAAAATAATAGTTGAGCCATCGCTTGTCACCTTACGTCCTGAACCAGTCCATCGCACTTGCTCACACCGATGATGTCCAGTTTATAGTTCTGCATTTCCTTGATGACGTGCTCTCTACGACGTTTCGAACACGGTGCGGACATTCCATGTTCCAGGACGGATCGTAATTTGGGGTCCTAGAAAACTCTTGTTCAAGCTCCCGACTTAATGTAGTTTGTGTTGTTGCAGTTTCTGTAACAGGATGTTGTTTTCCGGTGTGGAGTTGTTAGCCCTACGCCCAAACCCCAACCTGGAGGACCAGGTGCTGCTTTTCGTCTGACCTCTGCGCCGTAGGGCGGCACGGTGGTCTAGTGGTTAGCGCGTCGGACTTTCAACCTGAAGATCGGTTGTTCGAGCCTGGTCTCTGCCGTCGTGTTGTTTCCTTAGACAAGAAACTTTACACCACACTGTCTCTCTCCACCCAGGTGTATAAATGGGTACCGGCGACAAAATGCTGGGGGTAACCCTGCGATGGACTAGCATTTCATCCAGGGGGAGAGTAGCAATGTTCCTAGTTGCTTCATGCTACGGAAACCGGGTTAAGCTCCGGCCGTGTGCGCCATCGTGGCCCGAGTGCGACTTTACCTTTACCTTACCTCTCCCCTGTAACCTGCCCGGCTTGGTTAAACCTGCCGGGTACTTCAGCCCATGCTGGTATGGCTCACAGGGTCCTTGAGGCACACAAGCCCCCCCCCCCCCCCCCCCCCCCCGCTCCCCCCCCCCCCCCACCTCGTCAAGGTAGTAGCACAGGGAAGAAAAGGAGTCTGGTTAGCTAATTTTGTCTATCCGTATCTACGAGCGTAAACTGTTCAATTCACAAGAGAAAACCTTGTTTAGAAAAACAAAGTCACTTGGGAATTTGAGATTGACAGGCTGAACACGTACTTCTTCATATCACTTTATAGCCTCGCTCCGGGTTTAAAGTATTCGCTGTCAGTCGCGCTTCAAGGAAAATTGAGATTGGGAATTTGAGATTGACAGGCTGAACACGTACTTCTTCATATCACTTTATAGCCTCGCTCCGGGTTTAAAGTATTCGCTGTCAGTCGCGCTTCAAGGAAAATTGAAACAATCAAAAGACGAAATCAGATCGTGCTCAAACTAAATTTATGAATGAAGAAAAAACAAAGAAGTGTGCAATGCAGTATCATACCCATCATGCTTCTCCTGTTGTTTAAACTGGTGAATCGTACAAACAAGGCTGACTAATTGATGCAAATGGAAATTTATTGCAACCAAAACAAATTCTCCTACCTTCGCTCCACTTATTTTGTTTTCTGATGCCATTTATAGTTACCTACTTAGCCACTTCATAGTATTCAACTTAAACACAAATACATTCGTTCATTTCATTTACCATTTACGAGAACAGAAAAAAAATTGCAAAATTAAGTATACGACCTATGTACTATGCCATCGCAACGCTCAAACATATACTGGAAATTGAAATTTCTATTTACTTTTTAGCTTCTAAAAAACTGGCATGGACGACATAAACAAAGTTCTACAAGTAATTCATGTTGGCATTGTGGTGGCAAATTTCCTTCTCAATACCAGTCGTGTTCTAAAAGCGATCGACTTCTTAAAGGAATGTTTGGTGCTTCTCAACAGTAAAGCCTTGGAAAGAGTCCAGAAATTTACTATACCAATTTATACTTCAGTATGTTTTCAAATTTTTGATTGTTACGATCGCATCAATGACTACACCAAGGCAATAGAATGCGGCAAGAAGCTTCAGGTAATACTTTGCGAGCGTAGCGAAAAAGAAAAAGAAGGAATAATAATCTGCAAAATGGCATATTTATACTACCGTCATAGTAAATATAAAGAAGCACAACACCTTTATGAGAAAGCAATCATTATCACGATTGAAACTGGCGACAAAGCAGGAGAAGCAACATCCTACGGAAACCTAGGAACTGTGTTTATGTCTCTCGGTAAATACGCCAAGGCTGAAGAATATCTTGAAAGGGCACTCGCGATCAGGAAAGAAATCGGCGACAAGGAAGGAGAAGCAACAGATTACGGAAACCTAGGAACTGTGTTTAATTCTCTCGGTAAATATACCAAGGCTGAAGAATATCTAGAGAAAGCACTAACGATCAAGCAAGAAATCGGCGACAAAGCAGGAGAAGCATCATCCTACGGAAACCTAGGAACTGTGTTTATATCGGTCGGTAAATATGCCAAGGCTGAAGAATATCTTGAAAGGGCACTCGCGATCAGGAAAGAAATCGGCGACAAGGAAGGAGAAGCAACAGATTACGGAAACCTAGGAACTGTGTTTAATTCTCTCGGTAAATATGCCAAGGCTGAAGAATATCTATGGAAAGCACTAACGATCAAGCAAGAAATCGGCGACAAAGCGGGAGAAGCATCATCCTACGGAAACCTAGGAACTGTGTTTATGTCTATCGGTAAATATGCCAAGGCTGAACAATATCTTGAAAGGGCACTCGCGATCAGGAAAGAAATCGGCAACAAGGAAGGAGAAGCAACAGATTACGGAAACCTAGGAACTGTGTTTAATTCTCTCGGTAAATATGCCAAGGCTGAAGAATATCTACGGAAAGCACTAACGATCGAGCAAGGAATCGGCGACAAAGCAGGGGAAGCATCATCCTACGGAAACCTAGGAACTGTGTTTATATCTGTCGGTAAATATGCCAAGGCTGAAGAATATCTTGAAAGGGCACTCGCCATCAGGAAAGAAATCGGCGACAAAGCAGGAGAAGCATCATCCTACGGAAACCTAGGAACTGTGTTTATGTCTATCAGTAAATATGCCAAGGCTGAAGAATATCTTGAAAGGGCACTCGCGATTAGAAAAGAAATCGGCGACAAGGAAGGAGAAGCATCCGATTACGCAAACCTAGGAGCTGTGTCTCAATCTGTCGGTAAATATGCCAAGGCTGAAGAATATCTACAGAAAGCACTAACGATCAAGCAAGAAATCGGCGACAAAGCAGGAGAAGCATCATCCTACGGAAACCTAGGAACTGTGTTTATGTCTATCAGTAAATATGCCAAGGCTGAAGAATATCTTGAAAGGGCACTCGCGATTAGGAAAGAAATCGGCAACAAGGAAGGAGAAGCAACAGATTACGGAAACCTAGGAACTGTGTTTATGTCTATCAGTAAATATGCCAAGGCTGAAGAATATCTTGAAAGGGCACTCGCGATTAGGAAAGAAATCGGCAACAAGGAAGGAGAAGCAACAGATTACGGAAACCTAGGAACTGTGTTCATGTCTGTCGGTAAATATGCCAAAGCTGAACAATATCTTGAAAGGGCACTCGCGATTAGGAAAGAAATCGGAAACAAGGAAGGAGAAGCAACAGATTACGGAAACCTAGGAACTGTGTTTATGTCTATCGGTAAATATGCCAAGGCTGAAGAATATCTTGAAAGGGCACTCGCGATCAGGAAAGAAATCGGCGACAAGGAAGGAGAAGCAACAGATTACGGAAACCTAGGAACTGTGTTTATGTCTGTCGGTAAATATGCCAAGGCTGAAGAATATCTACGGAAAGCACTAACGATCAAGCAAGAAATCGGCGACAAAGCGGGAGAAGCATCATCCTACGGAAACCTAGGAACTGTGTTTAGCAGAGTCGGTAAATATGCCAAGGCTGAAGAATATCTTGAAAGGGCACTCGCCATCAGGAAAGAAATCGACGACAAAGCAGGAGAAGCATCATCCTACGGAAACCTAGGAACTGTGTTTAGCAGAGTCGGTAAATATGCCAAGGCTGAAGAATATATTGAAAGGGCACTCGCGATTAGAAAAGAAATCGGCGACAAGGAAGGAGAAGCATCAGATTACGCAAACCTAGGAACTGTGTCTCAATCTGTCGGTAAATATGCCAAGGCTGAAGAATATCTACAGAAAGCACTAACGATCAGACAAGAAATCGGCGACAAAGCAGGAGAAGCATCATCCTACGGAAACCTAGGAACTGTGTTTATCTCTGTCGGTAAATACCCCAAGGCTGAAGAATATCTTGAAAGGGCACTCGCGATTAGAAAAGAAATCGGCGACAAGGAAGGAGAAGCATCAGATTACGCAAACCTAGGAGCTGTGTCTCAATCTGTCGGTAAATATGCCAAGGCTGAAGAATATCTACAGAAAGCACTAACGATCAAGCAAGAAATCGGCGACAAAGCAGGAGAAGCATCATCCTACGGAAACCTAGGAACTGTGTTTATGTCTGTCGGTAAATATGCCAAGGCTGAAGAATATCTTGAAAGGGCACTCGCATTCAGGAAAGAAATCGGAGACAAAGAAGGAGAAGCATCAGATTGCGCAAACCTAGGAACTGTGCTTTTCTTTCGCGGTGATTATGCCAAGGCCAAAAGATTTCACGAGAAAGCTCTTGAATTAAGTCATGAGATAGGACACATTGAGTTGCAGTTTAACAGTTACCTTAAGCTTACTTTTGATACTATACTGTTAGGAGGAAGCATAGCAGAGGCCTCTTTAAATCTCTTTGCAAGTATTCAAAAATGCGAGGAAATGCGCGATTTTTTAAGAGACAATGATCAGTTCAAGATATCCTTTTTTGAAGAACACGTGTCTCCCTATCATTTTCTCAGTGCACTGTTTTATGCTACTGGGAATCATAATGAAGCTCTTTACCTCGTAGAGCTTGGACGGGCTAGAGCACTGGCAGACATAATGTCAGCTCAGTACTCTGTGGAAAAAGATATATCAATCAACCCAATGTCATGGGTCGGTATTGAGAATATCATGGAGAAAAATGGTAACTGTACTTGTCTATACATCTCCTATTTCCATCAAGAGATAACGTATTGGATTCTCACGGCAAACAGCACAATAGTCTGTCGAAAGAAACAACTTAACGATTGTATTAGTAGCAAAGACGCAAAGAGGTCTGTTGATGACGTATTTGGAAACCAAAAATTTAGAGCCTTTCAAATTTTACCTCAAGAGCAATGCGAAGATCGATCATTGTTTTCATACGCTAGCCAGCTGCCACGTGCATTATCTCAAGAAGACAGCTACGGAGCACTGCGTCCTGTAATAGAGGAAGAAGACGAAACTCAGGATCCTGAAGAGCCAACTCTTGCTCAGTGTTACAACATGATCATCGCTCCTGTGGCTGACTTACTCGAGAAAACAGAAATCATCTTTGTTCCCGATCGCTCCTTCTACACAGTCCCGTTTGCCGCATTAACGGATGAAAACGGAAAGTATCTATCAGATAAATTCCGCATCCGTATTGTGCCTTCTCTGACGACTCTGAAGCTCATTCAGAACAGTCCAGCAGACTACCACAGTCAAACGGGTGTACTGGTAGTGGGTGAGCCGAGTATTAGTGAGGTGTATTACAAGGGAAGACGTGAGAAATTAGATCCATTGCCCGCTGCAAAAGAGGAAGCAAAGATGATTGGACGACTGCTGGGAGTTCAGCCCTTGTTAGGAGAGCATGCAACTAAACAAGCAGTTCTTCAAAGAATGCAGTCAGTCAGTCTGATACATTTCGCTGCTCATGGCGATGCCGACAGAGGAGAAGTTGCTCTTGCCCCCTCAGACCCCACTTACAGAATACCACGCGAAGAGGACTACTTATTGACAATGGGTGAGATTTCACAAGTTCGACTGTCAGCCAAACTTGTTGTCCTTAGCTGCTGTCATAGTGCTCGTGGTGAAATTAGAGCCGAGGGTGTTGTTGGAATCGCCCGTGCATTCTTAGGATCAGGTGCACGCTCAGTGTTGGTGGCGCTGTGGGCAATAGACGACAAAGCTACCGAGCAGTTCATGAGTCGTTTTTACGAGAACCTTATTCGTGGGGAAAGTGCAAGCGAATCTCTTCACCAGGCTATGAAGTGGATGAGAGAGAATCGCTTTAATGAAGTGAGACAGTGGGCGCCTTTTATGCTGATTGGAGATAACGTGACATTTCATTTTGGAAACTAAAGGTAAGCCAACATTTTTTTCATGCAATTGAGTTTCTATTAATTGTTTTACAATTAATTTTGTTGTCCGCAACAGACCATTCATTTTAAATCTTTCTATTTCTGATGAGACTGTTTGTTAGTCCTATTATTTACTTCCTTACCCCACCCTACACAAAGGTAGCAATTGATTGGTAAAAGCTTTCTCCTACAAGTTATGTACTTATGTGTTGGGATTTCAAAGTGTTTTGTTTCTTGGTCATGTTCTTTCTTCATTCTAAGTACATTGTCTTAATTATCACGTTCATGCTAAATAAATCACATGTAAATCGAGTGATTTAATTCTCAATTATTTTGTCACTCTATTTCAATAGTCAGTGCAGTGAGGACTGAGATATCGAGTTCAAAACGATATTCCTGACAATTTTCCAAAATCGTCCTAGGATTTCCGAGGGTCAAACGAACTTTCATTAAAGAAATTACGATATCAAAATGTGTATATTTGTCTGTTTTCGCACAGTCTTTAGTCTAGTAAATCTTGGTGAATAAAACTTAAAAATAGAAATAAATAAATAATATGTTTACACGTGTAAAAGGCACCAGAAAATACATTATTTTCTATATTTGAAAAATGTCCAAAACTATTTGTGAAGTTTGTCCAAGATCACCAACGGAGATCCAAAGTTGTTTTCAACTCTACTGTACTGATACTTTAAAGGGAAACGATGTTAGTAATCGTAACGTCATAACTAATAGACCTCTTTAGCATGTATGTTTTGTTTTCCCAATGTAGTTCCTGTGATATTACCCTAGAGAACTGTTTCTTTTAAAATTTGTTTTCTTCACGTGCATATGTATGCATAATTTATGAAAAGACAAAGGACAAATTCCCTTGAGAACATCACATGACCTACATTGGGAAAACAAAACATACAAGCTGAAGAGGTTTATTTTACACGTATTATTACCGTAATTTTGTCATTTGAAAGATGTAAAAATACGATTTTTGTCACAAATAGAAATTCTTATAAAAGAAACATTTTATGTAAGCTTTATAAAGCGAACTACCTCTTTTGTTATCTCAATCCGGTTGGATTCCAAAACAGATAATTAACCAGCCAGATGTCAAAGAAAGAATATTTTTATTTATATTTGCAGGTGTTGTTACCAAGACCAGACCAAAGGAAGGTGAATCAGCACTCATTTCTTCTGAATCACGGACCTGATAAACTGAAGAGTTCATCAAGATAGCAGGCGGAGCAATCATGTTTTTGACATCTTTAAAAGATGTTTAGAGATGCCCCAAATTTTGAAAAATATACGTTTACGTTTAACAGAGATGTTGTCAACTACGAAGTAGGGTTTTTTTTACATATGCCTGGTTTTCATATGACGTGAAAATCCCACACGATCGGGAATTTTGCTGTTTCCCAACCGTCCCAGACATTGCCGACTAATGAAAACACGTATCCTATTCCTGATCATCTGGGATGGTCAGGGTCAAATCCGGAAAATTGGAAGTGTTTCTATTTTCCCGACGCGTCCCAGATTTCTGCGAAGATCGGCGATTTTTCCGAGATATCAGCAAAATCTGGGACGGTCGGGAACAGCAAAAGCCTTGATCGTCTGGTCTTATGATGGGCTGAACTTACTGTTAATAAGTTTTCTTTTTTGGGTTTCCGACCGTTCTGTGCTGAATTGATATTTTTAGTGGGAATCACCGTCTTCTATTCTATAATCGAGTTCTGGGTGATAAGGGCAGTAAATCTCTCCGACTACGCTACAAACATGTTCGTAAATATCAAAATATGATATAAACAATTGTTTGTTGAAATTATACATTAAGAGCCTTCTTTTTAAAATGTCAGTTATTCAATCACAGCCGCAATGCACAAAGCGATGAATTCTAAGTTAAATTTCAAGGGGACTAGTCACAAGGATTTTGCTGCTTTATGGTCAAAGCTGTACTAATTATTTGACTATGTGAGTTTGCTTATAGACAAAATGCAGCACAAAAGAAAAATATGAAGTGATTTCCTCTAAAGATCACAATTATTCAACTTTAAGGTGAATTTTCCAAAACCCAAGGAAGGAGCTTGAAAAGATTGTGTTTGTCAAGCCATTTGTAGGCAAAGACAACCCATAATGCTTTAATACATTAGTTGATATCTTTTTAACAAAATTATACCATTAGTTTTTAGGTTTCCGTTGATACAAATATGGTTTTTGGTTTTTCGAAGTGACACTAACCAGCTGACATTGCCATTGCCATTGACATTAGCTTGGTATTTTTTGTAGCTCTTAACCGGTGCGCCTTATGGTTGCCTTCTTTACGACAACAATTTTTAACAAATTAAACGATATTTAGAAAAATTACCCAATTTTACAATATTAGAAAGGCTTTCATTAGATTAAAAGGCAACTATTTTAGTACAGTAGTTGTAACTAGTAGTGACGATACCTTATGAAGGATAAGAATAACTTTATTACTTGATAGCTGCGGCCGTCTACTTAAACGAAGTTTAACTTGGACCGCGGTTTAACCTTTAACTACCAAGAGTGCCAAAAATCAAAATTCAAGAAAACAAATGGTACCATGCAAAAGTTCTGCCATAGAGATTTCGTTTGAATGCTCGCACTATGGGATTTCGTAAACAGACTTAAAATTTAAAACAACACTACATGTCTCTATAATTTACTCTAGAAGTGCAAGGTTTAAGACAATTGATAGACCTCCACCCATATCTATAAGTGGGTCAATTCATTTTAGCTAGAGAAATGTTCTTCTAGTCTGCGCTATCTGCCCTTTTGACACTGTTTTCAGTAAAGACCGTGTTACCGCGATTTTTTGTTAAACATCGTCTAAACTTCGTTTAACTACGCGGCCCTATGTAAAATAAATTAACTTTCCAATTCTGCGAAACTTTGTACAATGTTGGCCGTTCTCGAAAGAAACCGAAATGTTAATGATGACGCCTGAAAGATGATAATGATGACGTTGCTAGTGTACATAATGCCAATATATTAATGAAACAAGGTGTATTGATAACCGCTTTAGTGTTCAGTCTTATCTAACAAGCAGAGCCTCTAACACTACCAAGCCTCAAATAATGATCATCCTTACAAGTTGGAATGCACTCAATTTTCAAGAAAGAATTAAATGAGTGTACATAAAATGTTCAAAGAAATGCGCGTGCTATTATTGCGTGCTATTATAACTCCATAAAGCGTGCGCATAACGTCACGCGCGTAGTTTATGGAGTTTATAAAATGCCAAGGGAAATGCGCGCGCTATGATTGGTCAGACAGAGTTCATTTAATCTCGATAAAGCACGCACCTTACGTCACGAGAATTCTTGTCCCTTTGTGGTCATTATTTTATAAAAGAAAACAACTTGTTCCTCGTGCATTGTTGAGTTGTATAAGCACTTGGGAATTTTTAAGAACACTCGAGAAGTGCACGGCTCTCGTGTTAAAAATTCCTGCGTGCTTGTATAACTCAACAATGCACTCAGCGCGTTTTTTATTTATTTAATAATGCACGAAGTATACGTCACCAGCATGAGCGCGCGCAAATCATGGGACACTTCGTGCATTTTTGATAGTTAGATATTAAGCACTTGGGAATTTCAAAAAAACTGTATGAGTGGTCAAAGAAGTATTCACCTGTGGTTTTTTTGAGCACTTCTCTCGTCTTTTTTAAAAATCCCACGTGCTTATGTAACTCAACAATGCACTTGGTCGCATTTACTATTCCCTTAACGTTTATGACCGTGAACAGAATGTAATCATAAGGAAATGAAAACGGCCTTCCTGCTGATATTCTCGAAGAACAAAATTTACTGATCTATTTAAATACAGGCTTTCTTTCTATAAAAAAAACTTTTAACATTGTTACCCTTTAATTTTATTCATAATTTTTTACAGTTGCTGCGTTGTTTGTATTGACCGAATTTTAAAAGGGAGTTGTTTATCATGTACTGTTTAAAAAACGAGCATAATTAAAACAACAATCGCCCTTTTGTGCGAAGAGGAAATTAGCATACAAGAAAAACAAGTGGACTGATTACCAAACAACACATGTGCCACGTCTTCGACGAAGTGACCATTGCTTCCCGGCTCCTATCGAAAGTTTTGGGATTTTACAGTTCTGAGGAAAGAATAATCTACTGAAAAATGCTATACCAAAGTTGTCAGGTAGGGTAGATAAAACGTCTGACATTTTTTTCCAGTGGTAGAGAACGAGTAGAAATAAGCAGCATGCATCTCCGAACCTGTCGCTTACCTGGCAATTTACCTGAGGGCGCTGGTGTCATTCAAATAACGGCTCACTTGTTAAAATGTAGGTTGTTTATTTTGTTGAGAAGATTCCAAATAGAACATTGGCAAAAGACTAGATATCGTAAAACAATACTGAACAAAAATATTAAAGTCACCATTTGTTGTACTAAGAATCCTGAATAATTACTACCCATATTAGTATTCTTTATATAAAGATTACGTGTGATCTTTATATAAAGATCACGGTGGTCATTTTAAAATCATTCTCATTAAAAATGTAGCGATAATTGCATTGTTAGCACATTCAGCCCCGCACTCCCCTGTGACTGAAATCAAAGCCGCCACCAGATTACCAGGTATAAATGTTCATAAACGTGATCGATTTGCGTCGTGTGATTGGCTGACATGCTCATGAATTATTAATGACTTTTTTAACTATGTATAGAGCGGTTTTCAATTGAGTGTCGTAAAACCAAAACCAAAGTAATTACTCTCACCAATCACAGCAGTCGTAAACAATCCAATGAACCAATCAGAGCTCGAAGCAATTACATGTCGGCGGCGCCAAGCGTTGGAAAACGCGTGCGAGCAAGTCACGATTGGTTTTGGTTTTACTTCTGATTGGTCGAGAAAGTGGCGCGAGATATTTTTAGCCGATCACAAAGCGTAGCAATGCAAAACCAAAGCAACTGTGTAATTACTTTCGACACTCAATTGAAAACTGCTTCCACGCCAATGATAATTTGCCTCAAGTTACCTTTATTACTCAAACTCGTTTATTATTAATCACGTTTGAACAAACAAGCGAGAGGTGGTTTGGAAGCCCAATTTACAATTGTCTGCTTAGTGACCTGTCCTTTGAGTGGAAGTGAGGCTACAGTTGACTTTGTTTTGATACAAACCCTCCGTGTTTATCATAAGTAAATCATGTCGTTGTTATGCTAACTAGTTTTTGTTGAACTGATTTGCACACGAAAAGCACTTAAGTTTGTATCAAAACAAAATCAACTCCATCCTCACTTTCACTGGAAAGCTAAGGAACTACGGGTACTACGGGTACTACGGGTACTACGAATAGTACGGGTACTACGACTACAACTCGATGTCGGTTAAAAAAATATCGGCTGGGCGTCGTCAGTTTTTTTAACCCTCTTCTTGGTGTTCGGAAATCCTCATGAAACACTCTTCCTCGCGTTTGTTATACAACACAGGCAGCGTGTATACATTGTAGCGTCATTAATGTATGCTTTGATAATCGAACGTGACCTGACAAAAGCAGCAAAGATTCCTGCTGTTGTTATTTTTAAGAGAATTTGAGCGCTTTATCATCGTTTTAGAATTTGTTTTGTAATTGTTCTTATTTCCTTCTTAGAAGGAAATGTAACGATAGCTAAGCTACAACACGTTTTTAAGATAGCGCTCAAATTGCCCACGACCAACACTGCAACCTAATGCCGCTTTTGTCGGGTCACTTTTCTGCTGTAATGACCAAATAATTAACACCCAGCGATTGTAACTGATCAAAAAATAACTTGACACGAATTGTCATTGCAATAGCGTATGTATGGCAGAATTGACTCTCTCATTGTCATCTTCTCTGTTCTTTTTAAACTTAATTAGGTAATCAGAATATAGTGACGTTTAAAAATTATTCACAATCAGGGTCAAATTGTTGGGAATGAGCCACTTTTCACTTATCTCTTTCTAAACCCCTCTTTCTCCACCTCAACTTGAAATCCGTACCTACAAATTCATCTTCTGGGTAATTCATAGTTATTAGACAAACTACAGTTGCAAATTGGAACAGTTGTGAAGTAGTCTGAAAGAACGTTTGAAAGAACTTTAATGCTTTTTTAACCAAGGTTTTCGTTGGCGTTGCCGTCGTGGTTGCTTCAGGTCCCTGGTTAGTTTTTTTTTTTTTCTGTACGCTTCTACACTGTTCTATTGATAGACCAATCCGTGTTAGAAGAACGATCGTACCAGACGCGCTCATATGATCATTAACTCACCACACTTAAAATGTCCGTTCCTTGTGGTATGCGTGTGAACACTAAAGCCGTGGCCTTGAATGGTCTGTTATGGATTCCTGTCGCGGAGTCCAACTGTACACTCGATTCCATTTAGTGTGGACACAAAGCAATGATCAGCCGAGGAAAGCATGTATCATTAGAGAGCTTAAGCAACGACGACGGCAACGCCATGAAAAACGTCACTTGAAAGAAGCATTCGCGCTATTTTAAACTACTTTACATTTGTTCCAATTTGTTCAGTTTGTCTCATGTGTCTGGATTGTCCAGGAGCTAAATTTGAAGGAATGGACTACCAGTTCAAATGGAGAAAGGAAAATTAACCGTCGCGTGTTCACGTCCTCTACAAAACCTATAATTTGATCATTTGACGTTGTTGTTTTGCAGGGAACGGCAAAGAAATGTACCAAAATGTAAAACGCACGTGCAACACGTGCAGAGGCATTGTTTTCGCTCATTAAACCTATTGTTTTGTGCCGTTCTCGCTGCCGTCACCGTTGTGGTTGCTTAAGCTCTCTAATTTCCCAGTGTAACTGAGGTCTTTCAGCATGCTGCAAAGTAAAAAATAGGACAGGTGTTCGACAAGATGAAATTAAGCTGAAATTAAGCTAACATAAATGTCAATCCACAACTGTTGTACAGCTAAAAATGTAAAATAAACTAGAAAACACAACAAAACGCGAGATTGTCAAAAGCAGTGTTGCATGTGCAATATACACGTATGTAAAAAGAATAAACGTTTACAGTCTTCTTAGGTAGCATAGGGCCTTTTACATGTCTACACCTGTACAATGTGGATTCCTGTAAATTCGTTTTGGCCTACAAAGTTACTTTGACTGCTCTCAAACTGTTACTCAAAACTAACAGTTAAAACCATGCTTTCAAACAAGAGATCTTGTTTGTTGGTTTATAGCGTTAGACAGTGCTCTATTATGGAAGGAAACTCAATTTAAGTTTTTAAGTATCAATTTTAAAATTACTTTCTTTGGCCCCTTCATCCCCAATGGGACATTAAAGGCTGCAGGTAGATACCACATACATGAGTCAAGTTTAGTTTCATTAACATTATTGACAAAATTACCCTAGAGACATATCGTGGCCTATTATACCTTCAACATCCGTGTTCATGTGTATATGATGTCCTATGAGAATTCTCATAATCGTCTGGCAGCTCACAACAAAATAGTTTACAGTTATGTGCAACCAGCTCAACAGAAACTACTCTGCAATCCCATAGCCTGGACTCTGTAAATCAGACAAACATAAAATTAAGACAATAAAATATGTGCCACAAAGCCGGAATGTAACATGTAATACAATGAAGGTTGTCTTTTTATTTACTAGGAAGCAACAGTTGATTCAAATAACATACTTGTGTTGCACCTAATTTAGTAACCTTTTTTGTGGGCACTACAAGCTTCATGATGCCACAAGGCTTATATTTGTGTCAAGGTTTGCCATAGCTCTTAAGTTTATTGTACCTAATTCCAATCTACCAAACCAAATCGATTGTGATGCCATTCCACTGTCAAACTGCTGTTGTCAGCCATTTAGTTCAGGGCATATGTTGTCGTGCAGTTTTGTCCTTGGTGCAAATTTTATTTTCCTCTCTTTTTGGTATGGAAATGTATGATAATGTATGATAATGAGTTTTAAACAAAAGTAAAACAAAATTTGCACCAAGGACAAAATTTCACAACAACACATACACTGTAAGAGGTATGACAGTCTGACTCAGGACTTAGAAATTGGACGGTCAATGACTCATTATTATCTTGGCTGTAATGCACTACAAGACACCTGATTTCTTTTTCCTCAATCGTACATTGTTAAATACCTCTGTCCTTGTGTAGCTTGAGTGAATTATTGCCATGCAGACCTTTTCCCAAGTCTGTCCACCGTACTCCAGCAGATTCTTTTTTTAAAAGAAGGTTGACTTTTCCACTTTCTCCAGACACACGCACTGTTACATCCCCAGTAAACAAATAGACTGCAATTAGTCACTTTTATTTATCAATTCCTTCCATTGCAGGACTAAAAACTCAATTTTGAGAGACTGATCACTGGCTCGACACTGGCTAACAATAATCTGGTTAAAATTTTACTCATGTTTGGTGTTTTTAACTTTGTCAAAAATGGTAAATTAAGAAAATTATCACCAACGTCAAGTTTTTTTTCTGGGTCATATCTTTTTATCATAAACATTTTTTTTATAGAATCATATCAAAGGTCCTTTGCAGTCTCTCTTTGCTCGTTTGGTAAGCAGACCTCTATAATTTTATATAAAAAATGGAATGAAGCTATTTTTTGCACACCTTGTTGATGACGTATAACATTGCTGAGTTCTACAAGATAAAATGAAGATAATAATGTAAGCTGCATTAGCCACAATATTAGCTGATCACTCAATATGTATTTGCTTTGAGTTCTGAATGGTTCATTGGATTGTGTGTGTACATGTGATTGGCCAGTGATTACTTCCAAATTGGTTTTGGTTTTATGACACTCAATTGAAAACTGCTAATTAAATGCAAAAACACAGGGAGAGTAATCTGGCACACAAGCGTACCCACTTTCAATTTTAAAATATCCAGCATTGGATACAGAGGGCAGAGGGGAATCATGATACCCCATGATAGGTATCACAAAGTGTCCTCATCTATAAAAAAAACTCTGAACATATGTATAACGTAAGACATACATGTGGTTTACCCACAGCCACCCACAATTGATAATATGTCCAATAGATAATTCAACCAACAAATAAATAATTAATTTCAATGTACAAAAAGACAAAATTTAATATTATATAATTATATGTATTTTGATATTTTTTTGTCTTTGAAATTTAGTAGCCATTGCACATGGTTATTATAAAATTAATAGCGTATGTGGCTTTGTTTGCACTTGAAAAATTAGAAAACCTAAATGTTTTATGGAAAATTAGAATACATTTTTAAAGGTATAATATCATATGTGGCCATTTTTTTTAATCAAACAAAATAAGCATTGAAACAGAATAAATGCAAAAACAAACAATACAAACCGAAATTTCCCGAGTCATCATAACACCGCTGTCAAGGTATTAATTGGAAAATAATATTAATTTTTGTGACTACAAAAATGCAGTGTCTGCTAAATAAGTATGATATAGAATGCATTATATAGTATAAATGACTTAATATCTTACAAAAAATAAAAAAATACCCAGTTCACTTGTAGTCGTATAAATAAATGCATTTATGAATCATGGTTCTTAATTACATGATGTCTTTTAACAAATAATTATTAACAGTATTAGACTGTGCATTGTATCATACCTTAATGGATTTGAAAGCATTTTCTCCTAAAATAAATATTGCATTGAAGTCTTTTCCATCCTTCAATTCCAGTATAACATCTTCTTTAGGCCACTCCGAAAAATACCATAATACTCTTTTATGTCCAGGCTCAGCCTCACCGGAGTTTAATTATTCAAGTCTCCTCCTAGAACGGCACAATGAAATTCAGAGTACGTGTTGGAACGTTATGACTTAGCATTGTGTGTTCGTATTAGGTGGTTTTCACGTTACGTCACGGCGGCCATGTTAGTGCACAGCTACAAAAGAATTTTAATGAACTTCTTTTGTTATGTGCACCAACATGGCCGCCATGGCCTTTGTCATTTGGGCCCCACAGGACTGAAGGTCACGTGAGTGAGACATCCTCGGAGACCCAGGGGCAATTAGTTGGTAAACGACGAAAATCGGCCGATTTTCGTCGCGCCCCAACTAATTGCCCCTGGGTCTCCGAGGATGAGCCCGAGACTGTAACATCAAGACTTTAACCTATGTTGTGCACCAGGAACAAAAATACTATTGGAAGATTTCACAGATGCAGACGAAACATTCAGGGATCTTCTTGACCCTAAACATAAAACAAGTTTTGCGTACAGTAACAAATGTATTGCTTTTACAAGTTGTGGGCGGCACGGTGGTCTAGTGGTTAGCGCGTCGGACTTTCAACCTGAGGGTCGGTGGTTCGAGCCTAGTCTCTGCCGTCGTGTTGTTTCCTTAGACAAGAAATTTTACTCCACACTGGCTCTCTCCACCCAGGTGTATAAATGGGTACCGGCGACAAAATGCTGGGGGTAACCCTGCGATGGACTAGCATCCCATCCAGGGGGGAGTAGCAATATTCCTAGTTGCTTCATGCTACGGAAACCGGGTTAAGCTCCGGCCGTGTGGGCCATCGTGGCCCGAGTGCGACTTTACCTTACCTTTTTACCTTTTACAAGTTCCAATTACTGCATCCTTGCCGTTCGAAAAAACATATCTCTTAAATAGATGCTAATATAAGCAGGGAAATTAAAGTATACTCGGAAACAAATTCTGTTTGTTTATTTTTTGAAGCCGTAAGTTTGTTTAGCTAGTGGTTTTCCATATAAAGCCTGAATTCAGCACAAAAAATTGAACGGTAAAGTAATTTACTTGTGAAAAGCTCATTTAAGTTCTTTTCGAAACATCACGCTATGTTTGGTTGACCTACAGCTGTGAGGATACGTATTCTCTACTTTTTTTTTTAAGTGAATATCCTTCAACGTAAAATTTCCTGTCTGAATTTTAATATACGGAAACTTTGGAAAGAAAGCGCTCTGAAACCGCGGCTATTGCCGTTCGATGATCAATACCTACTCGCGCGCGACAGAAAGTTCTTTGAAAAGGAGTGAAGCAGACTTTTCCCTGCTTTATCGTCAGGAAAAACAATCAATCGAGTGATGAGCTCTTTGTTTTCTCGTCTCGAAACTCAAAGCACTCGACTCGAAATTCGCGACTCGAAACTTTAAGGTCACGACTCGAAACTCGCAACACTAGATACGAAGTTTTCCCTCAAAGTTTTTCGTGTTTTGAGTTTCGAGTTTCAAGTCGAGTCGTTCGAGTTTTGAGTGACTATCAACTTACATTTCAACAGCGCTGCAGTTACACATCTTAGGAGTAATTTGACTATCTAGTAAATACATGCAACAGATATACCCGGGGATGCACCTCAATTACCTACATGTACAGTCATGTAGTATTGAGAGGGCAGATACAATGTTATTAAAGCAACTCCATTCGTAGTTTAACAGTTTTTGTTGTGGTAGGGGAGTCTTAAGACTACATGTACATTGTACACTGTCGCTTGTCGTTAAATTCTTACAAATCCTTTTTTCTTCTGGCTTATGCCTCTTTTAATCCCATTTTTTTTTACTACTGCCTGCGCCCCATTTTGCCTCACGGAGCTATATAGAGCTAATTATTTCAGTCATCGAACTGACAATTGAACGCATACATGTGTCAGATTATGTTCGATTTCCAAACAGTTAAGTCCCATTGGTTCAACTGAATATTAACTAATTTGCCAGTCATTTAAGTAAAAAAATGGATTGTTCAATTATGTCGGATTACTACACAACTGATTAATATTATAATTTATCACAACAGGAACTTTACATCACTGCTTCTCTTCTTAGTTACAATCATAATTTTTTTATAGTGATTTTCATATGATCCTGAAAAACAGTTTCCCTGAGTGTTCGCGATTTGTTTCATCCGCGAGTAGTTGAAAGGATCAAAACAAGCTTTGCTCATTTTTCTGCTAAAATATTCATAATATGGAAAAAGGATTCACCTCTCAGAATGCTGAGAAGCGCCTGAGTCAAAGAGAATAACTACTGTTAAGCTCGCAATCTGCAGTTGCAGTCCATAACACTGGAAAATTTGGACCATTTACAGACTTCATAAAATGTCTATAAATCTTGAATTTACAGACTTGGTACTTTCACCTGTTAAAAACAAAATCTCTGTAAATTATTTTGACAGACATTTTGTATAGTTTTATTGTCTTGTTCTTTATAAAATGTTTGTGAAATGTTTATAAATCCTAGGAGCTGTAATGAGAGGAAAGACTTACAATTTACAGACTTTACAAAATCTGCCAACAATGTTTGTAAATCTGCTGTTTACAAAGATTTCATAATGCCTAGACTTCTAATATAAAATGTCTGTAAATGGCACTGCGTAATTTTAATGTTAATTCAGTTACCAAATCTCTGTAAATTAATGTGGTCCCCAAGCGGAACATCTAATGACAAACGGGGAATTATAAAATCTCTGTAAATTGACACAAACAAACATAATCTTTCTCCGAATCGTCTAAATAGAATTTTTAAAGCTACATCCAGTGTTCACTCACATAACCTAAGAAATTCAAAATACAACCTTTTCGTTCCTAGACCGAGTACTGAAGCAGGCAAACGAAGTTTTCAATATCACGGTTCTGTTCTCTGGAACAGCTTGCCTTTAAGCGCTAAGATGTAGCCCACTCTTAGCTCTTTTAAATCATGCATTAAAGTGCCATGAAACATGTGTGATATGTGCGCTATATAAGTCTCTGTATTATTATTATTATTATTATTATTATTATTATTAACAAAGGAAACTTTTTATAGTTTTTAGTATAATCCCGTATAGATAATGAATTTAGTTAGATAACTTGATTTTGTTAAGTAATTAATCTATTGTCGTTTAAGGCTCGACGGAAGAGCATGTATTATGAATTGACAACGCGTAATATAAATAAAGTTTACCTACCTAACGGGGCATTATAAAATCTCTGTAAATTGACGCAAACGGGGCATTATAAAATCTCTGTAAATTGACGCAAATGGGGCATTATAAAATCTCTGTAAATTGACGCAAATGGGGCATCATAAAATCTCTGTAAATTGACGCAAGCGGGGCATTATAAAATCTCTGTAAATTGACGCAAACGGGGCATTATAAAATCTCTGTAAATTGACGCAAATGGGGCATTATAAAATCTCTGTAAATTGACGCAAACGGGGCATTATAAAATCTCTGTAAATTGACGCAAGCGGGGCATTATAAAATCTCTGTAAATTGACGCAAATTGGGCATTATAAAATCTCTGTAAATTGACGCAAACGGGGCATCATAAAATCTCTGTAAATTGACGCAAGCGGGGCATTATAAAATCTCTGTAAATTGACGCAAAGAATAAAACTGACTAATTTTGTTTAGCAGAGTAGGCATTTTATTCGATATTTTGAGTTAGTTTACTTAAAATTTAACTTAAATATTTAATTCAACATAGTGAGTTGAAACAACTCCTTAGTTTGAGAAAATCAAGTGAAAGTCACTTTTACTCAAACATACGATTAAAAACTTACTCACTGCAGTGAGTCAGTGCTTCTCACTCAAATTAAAGATATGAGTGAATTGTTAACCCAATAAAGTGAGTTGATACAACTCTTTATTTTGAGTGAACAGGGGGTGCAACAGTCCGACATCTACTCAAACGTGAAAGCACACACATAAGAGATTGCGAGGGTCCTAAAGGGGTAAAATGTGAACTGGAATTGGCCTGTTTTTGCCCTGGGAAATGGGATTTGAGTCACTGGGAACTGGGATTTGCTCACTGGGAATGGAAAAAGACGTCGTAATTGGAATGGGACAGTTGTCATTAAGCATGTCCAGTCAATGCTTAACTGGTCTTAACTGGTCTAACTAATTCCCTTAGTGAAACAAAAGAAACGGCAAACTGATCCTTACGGCAGAAAAACAGAAGCAGAATCAGAAGCAAATAAAATAAAATATAATAAAAGTGGAATATAATAGTGCCCAATATTTCGCTTTGCAAAACAAAGCTTCTTCAGGGGCTAGCACTATAAATGATTACAACTGTAAAACCGTTACACAAGTGGTTTTGAAAAACCTAAAGAATAACAAAAACAATGAATATGATTGGTGAAGGGTTTGACGGGTGATAAACTAAACTGACTAGTGATGAGAAAGTTAATGAACTTCATCGCGTCTGCTGATTCCAAGTGGTTGTAACGTCTGGAGTTTGTCTATGCGAAATGCTTCACGCACTTTTCGTACAGAGTCTCTGCTATTACGTATTAATTCCAGTGGTATAAGTTACATATCCTTACAGGCGCGGATCCAGGATTTTTTTTATGTGGGGTGGCTACGGGTATTTGCTTAAGTCTATAGAACTTTTCAATGTTGCAATTAAAAAGAAAACTGTTAAAACCGACGGTCTAAAGGGGGGGGGGGGGGTGTGTGGCTAGCCACCCAATCCACCCCCCTGTATCCGCCCCTGTCTTAGTAGAGTGGCCTGGTAGATTAAAGTGTTCTGATATAGGAGTAGGGCAGCTGAGGTGATGTCGATTCTCTACAGAGCGGCGATCTTCACCAAAGCGTTCATTTATATTAGTTTGCGTTTTGTTTCTCCGATGTATTGACACGGTATATTACGTTTAAAACAATTTTTTACATTGGATCATATAGATCAGGTTTTTAGAATTACATGTTATGTGATTATAAATATAACGTTCCTCTTTAGTAGTAAAAAAAGTGTATTTCTTTTGGCCTTGTTGAATAAACTGACAAGTCAAACAGCGTGGGTGGTTACATCTGTAAGCTCCTGCTGGAGGCACCGATCTGATCTCTCTCGCTGGTTGGTTTCCTTAGTTTAGTTTGTAGTAGTTTAGAACCACTTGGAATCAACAGACAGGACGAACTTCGTTAACTTTCTCATCACTAGTCAGTTTAGTTTATCATCCGTCAAACCCTTCACCAATCATATTCATTGTTTTTGTTATTCTTTAGTTTTTTCAAAGCCACTTGTACAACGGTTTTACAGTTGTAATCATTCATAGTGCTAGCCCCTGAAGAAGCTTTGTTTTGCAAAGCGAAATATTGGGCACTATTATATTCCACTTTTATTTTATTTGCTTCAGTGAGTGTTCTGTTTTTCTACCGTATAAGGATCAGTTTGCCGTTTCTTTTGTTTTACTTCAAGTATTAATACTGATCTAGGTCTGGAAACCCAAATCCGGCCATCCGGCCAAATCATCAGAAAACTGTTAAAAGTGCCTATTTTACGGCCAATTCTACGATAGGAATATGAGAATATTTTATTTTTTCACTTGTCTTGCGGTCAACAATATTTGTGTACAGCGGTGCAATCAAGCCAAAAACGTTGAGCATGCATATTTTTATGATAAAAACAACATGGCGGAATGTCTG
Source organism: Cladopsammia gracilis (assembly GCA_022457155.1). Classification (NCBI taxonomy): domain Eukaryota; kingdom Metazoa; phylum Cnidaria; class Anthozoa; order Scleractinia; family Dendrophylliidae; genus Cladopsammia; species Cladopsammia gracilis. Next base: position 661,136 of record JAJGOT010000113.1, read on the forward strand.
CAGGCGACACACCTGCACACCTTTCAGGACCCTCGATTGCCGCTTCGCGAGCGAGAGCGGGAAAAAACGTATCTTTCAAAGAAAAGATAATATTTCAAAATACAAGACACAGATCAGAGTGCAACGGCGGTATTACTGTTGTATGAGATATGTGTCTTATATACCATCTTTACTTCACATGTCAATAGCTGACGCAGCATTTTAATATTTTAGCCTTGCCTAAACAGCTCTTGAAAGAGGTGTTTTTAAAGCCTGGATTTACCTGGAACGGAAATAGGAATGATTTCCGAAGAACGAGAGATTAAAAAAAATGCATTGAAAAAGCCGTATGTGAGCTCGAAAAATAATAATGGTGAATACAATGTAAAATACAATACAGTAAATCTTCCGCTTGGTCGCTCGGCCGAGAGGTCTTGGGCGCGAATTGATCATGCGCAAGCGAGTCATTCCCGGCGGGCAGTTCGTGTTGGCGCTTCTTTTAACGAACTCCCAGCGAACTCCTATGTTTAAACTCGGTTATTACTGTCTTGCTGCTCGCTTTCAGCGCTCAAAACTTCACTTGCTTTGAAAAGACAACTTGTGATTTGAGCCTTTTTCTCGTTTCACGTTTTCTGAATAAGCTGCATGCAATGTTTTTACAAAATATCAACGATCGCTATGCATTCGATTGCTTCCAACCTACATCCATCGTTAAGTCAAGTTGGCTAGTTCTCAATAAATGCTACACCAATTCAAGCGCTTCATTCTTGCTGTCCTTGTGATCCCAAAGGTAAGTAAGCTTACGTTAAAAATGTAAACCAGTTTAAATATTATTTTTGGCTACCTGTACTGAAGATTTTCTACGAATTTCAGGGTTCTGTCTTGGTGACTGTACGGGCTCACTTCGCAAGGGATTTCACGTTGTAGTTTGTTTAAATAGTCTTTTGTTTTAGTCCGTGTGTATTGGTACACCAGAACAGAACCAATTTCAGCTTGCTCATTTGAATAAATAAGCTTATAAGAAACTAAAACTTGAATTTTAATATTTCTTTCAATCTTGCAATTCTGTTCAAGTGATGTTGATTTTTAACATGAAGTACCTGTACAGTATTATTTTCTTCTTATTTGCTGGGGCCTTTGGTCGTCCATGCTTAGGAAACCATACGTTACTGTAGGCCATAAGACCACTGACTTGTTATGTACACATGCTAAATTGTTGGAGGTAAAACCTTTGGAAAAGGCGAACATTGCTCAGTTAATCAGTACCAAAAATGGCAATACTCAGTTCAAGGACATACAGTATACAAAACATGGACCCAGGTACATGGACCACCTTTAATTTTCATCAGTTTTAATATAGTATATTTTTTTCTGAATTTTTCTGTCATTATTATAAAGGATGGACTGGGGACAGGGTATAAAACACAGTCTTCAGTTTAAATAAATATGACATTCAACTTCAAGCAGCCACGTCAAGACACAAGTACTGTAGAACAAGAAGGACTGGACCCAAGGTACTATAATTATGGGATGCAGACAATCCCATGTGCTTTTCTTTTGGATTTGTTGTGCATGTGCTGTCAAGAAAATGCTGATAGGCCTGGTGAAGTATAAACAAACACATGTGCAAGCAACCATACTGATGAAAAGACAGTGTCAGATCAAGATAAAGATTGGTTTGTTTGTTATTATTTCTACAATGTAGATGCTTTGTGGATACTTGTGAAGAGCAGTGTTTGAGGTTCGAACATAGCCTCACCTTCCCCTTCCCTCACCGAGAACTCAAACTGAAAACACTGCTCTTTGCGAGTATTCACGAAGCACCTACATGTAGAAAGAATGAAAACAATTACATGTAGTATGGTGGCTTTGGCATGTGTTTGTTTATACTCCACTAGACTTTTGTTTTAACCGAATCCAAAAGAAAAGCACATGGGATTGTCTGCATGTCATAATACATGTAATAGCACACTGTACAGTGTAGCTTGGGACTTGGCCCAGTCCTTCTTGTTCTACATGCATCAAAGGAAATCTGTGGGGAGAGCACTAAAACTTCACATCATTGTTCGCCTCCTGCCCCAACAGTACCGGCCAAGAATCGGACTGCATACATTGTATAAAATGCAATGTTGGCAAAAGGGTAAAATAGTAGGGAGTAAAATACCACTTGATGTTGAATGTCATATTTATTAAAACTTAAGACTGTGTTTTATACCCTGTCCCCAGTCCACAGTCCATCCTTAAATTGACAAAAAATTAGGGGTGATCTATCAGATTGTCCATGGACCCGGGTCCATGTTTTGTAAACGTCCTCAGTTCAGTGTATTTTTTAGTATGATTATAATACATGTACAGCTGTAGTTCACAAATGTCATATCAGATGGCTCTTTGTAAAGAGAAAGGCCCACCAGAAAAGAAGGCAATTTTAATTTGTTGCTGTACATGTATGTTGATTGATCATGTAGCTGTTGCATCTTCACTTATTTTTTTTTTCTTTAGTCTGTGTGAGATACATGGAATGTTTGCTAATGAGGATAAAACAAAAATAGAATCAAGGATAGTTTTAAGCACAACATAGGCTGTGCTCCAAATCTACATTATTGGTGCCAGCTTATAAGTTTTGTGAAAAGCTACATGTTTGTACACTTTCTGATCACCCAAGGTCAAAAGTGATACATGTATGCTACGGGCCACTGTGTGTTGCTAGAGCACAGCCCAACAATGCAAAATTTTACCTTTGGGCAACCAGGAAATCTTTGTTTTTGCACCAAACTTATACTGTATGCTGAGCACCCCAGATTTCAAGTGCTTGGAGATTTCGGGCTCCCAACTATTTTTCTTAGAGCACAGCCTTGGTTGTCTAATACTTGTACAGGTGTACATGTATGTAGTCAAAGTTTATAGTTTTTGATCTAAATGGTGACTATTTCCTTTATTTCTTAGAAAACTGAGTGACAAAACTACAGTACTAAAACATGCAGTAATGAAAAAGATGTACAGTGTACATGTACAATTGTAGAATGGTCTGAGCCAGAGGTATGTGTATACTATCTTTCATCTTGCAGCAATGGAACTTGTTGATTAATTTTATTTTGACTAACCCCCAGCCTGATACATGTACACTGTATTGCAAGTTACAATGCATTGCATCACCATGGGAATTCCTCTTGATTTCTAACTTTCCCATGCATGTAAGAGTGCATGTGGGCATCATAGACATCGATATTACTGTACATGTAACTTCTGCTTATGGACCCCACCTGTCTCTTTGAGGATAGATTCTGTAGTCATGGTCTCAATAGCACAACCCAGAGTAGACTTTAAACTATGCAGGAGTTGCGTGACTCTGTGTTATGTTTATACATGTACAGGAGCATAATTTGTGCTGTTCTTGCATGTATAATTATGATAGACACATGAACATAAAGCAGTTGGTTTCAAATGAAACTGTGATAATGAATTGGTGGGGGAGTGAAACAAAATGTTAGTGTTATCAGCCTTGTTGATAAAGTAAATTGCCACCATATATGTATAAAAGGATTAAAAAGGTAATGTTTTTTAGTGCTAGTCCTCACAACATCAGCCTTAATTTACTGTACATTGTGCGTATCAACAATTCAGGTGATCAAACTAATCTACACGTAAACAATGAAACAACTGACATTATTCTTCTAACAATTTTTTTTTCTAATTACAAAACAGAATAACAGGGTACACTGTAGAAGAAGATACATGTACATTGTAGTGATGATTGCAGTGACACTGTGCATGACAACACGCAAGTAAGTATGTTGTTATGAATTAAGCCCTGAATAAAGAAATAAACAAACAAACAAACACATGTGCAAGCAACCATACTGATGAATAGTGTCAGAACAAGATAAAAATGGGTTTTGTTTGTTATTATTTCTTGATGCTTTGTGGTTACTCGCGAAGTGCAGTGTTTAGGGTTTGAACGTACATGTGTAGCCTCACCTTCCCCTCTCCCTCCCCCTTCCCTTACTCACTACATTGTACATATTACCAGCAGGAACACTGGGAAATTAACACACTTTAAGAAAAGTGAAACAGGAAAACTCATTTATAAATTTTTGAGAGCTTGAGCATTTGCACTGACTTGCTGATATTTTAAGTCCTGGGTCAATCAGTTTTTACTTCCCAAGTTGTTTAAGTGTTTACTTTACCCTTGCAGTACCTCGTTGCACATTAGGAGTAAATGAGTACTGCCACATTACCAGACAACACATGCAGAGTCTTATTTGTGATAACGGCATTCCAACCAGAGGAGTAACAGCGTATTTAGAGTTTGCAGAATTCCTCTGGCTTTTGTTTCAATTCATTATTTTTGTGATATGATGCTCTGTTTTCTTAACTTAATGATAACCAATAAATTATGACTCCCTGTACATAGATGAATTCCTTGTGAAAACACTAACCCTACATGTATACTGTCAGTCAAAAATGTTATTTTTCTGGTTCATAATTTATAGATTGAGGACAGAACCAAGGATAACAAACAACCTGATGCTGTTGAAACAGAATCTAGTATATAGTAAGTTGACACATTTATAATGGGATTGATATTTGTGGTGGTTAGATACAGGAAATTCAACATCATTTTGATGAGTTTGTTGAATAACTGATTTATTATATTGCAAGGTTACCCGTTACTAGGCAGGGATGACAACATTGAGTAGGAGAAAAGGCAGGTTGTGAAGCAAGAGCGGTGGCTCTTCAAGGCTGTGGTCTGAGAAAGATTGCGGGAAACCGAAAGCTCTGAACCTGTGAAAAACCAGGGTGCTCAGCATTATGAGTTTTATGCAAAAACTTAGATTTCCTACTTGACTCAGGGCAAAAGTTAAGTTACCAGGAAACACCAGGCACTGCTGGAGCAAAGCCGTGTTCTTGTATATCACAAAACCTTAAGTTTTCGACCTACCGTGTGTACAGTGTAGGACATGGCTATATTTTCCAAAATTTTGAAATGCTAGTGTGAGACTAGTTGGTTTGATGGAGTTCTCAAACTCATTGTTTAAAATAATTATATAAAAAAATACATTCTGACTTGCATTATTTTGTTTCCTTTCAGATTTCAGCATCCTATGCATCAATTACTGCATTGTTTTTCTGAAGGCCAAGAAACTTAGTGATGTAAAGTAATAAATTTCAAAAAGGAGCTGACCAAATTGGGCATGACTTTTCCAAATAATTATTCCAAAGAAGCTTTAGTCATAAAGTATAAAAGATTACATTGAAAATTTATATGTCAAATACAATCTACATATGGAAACATTATTGAAGGGAAGTTTATAATAATTTTATATGTTAGGGACGGACCATTTAATTTTTGTGGGGGGGGGGGGGGGGGGGGGGGGGGTGGGCAATTTCTTCTGAGCATGAATTTTTTTTCCAGCATCACTATTTGCAAGAATTTTTTTTTACCTTAATGCTTGAATTTTTTTTCACATGCTTTCTTGTGCACGATTTTTTTTCTCTTAAATTTCTTCTGCAGGAATATTTTTTTTGGTAATTGCCCCAACCCCCCCCCCCCCCCCCCCCCCACAAAAATGAAATGGTCCGTCCCTTAGGCCAAGGCAAACATTAATGTTACAGTTTATTACATGTGATTTTTTTATTTATAATCCAATCCAGATAAGTAAATATTAAATAAGAATTTATTTTAAAAATGCCATATAGTATTGTAGTGCTATTTTCATGAAAGTACAATTGATGAATTTAATGTCTTATTTAATTTTTTTTATAGAAGTATTTCCCATGTATCAGACCATTATGTGTGTTGTATTTTAGGTTTTATTTGACAGCATTTAGGTTTTATTTATCAGAATTTTTATACATTTTAATTAAATTAGAGATTTACATGACTGTAGAGAACAAAATTATTATAGAGAATTATTAGATTTACCTTCTAAAACAATCATTATTTGGAGTTGTAGATAAGATTTTTATGCAGTTTTTCTCCCTGAGATTGTCTATGATTGGTTTCTTTGGGCATACCACTTTTAGAGGAAATATATAGCTTATATCAAGATTTAACAGATTGAAATATATCTTAATGAACACCTTCATGTAACTTTGTTGAAATTTGATTGTGCTGTATATTGAGACTTGAGCTACATTGTACATGTATGTCACACACTGGGCACCTGTCAGACAGCATTTTGAAACATAAGCATAGCAGGGAATTATGGGTATGTAAAGCAGTGGATTGAGGGTCAAGTGCTTCTAAGCAACGAAATATGCTTTTGCACAGAGAGCCAGTGCTCACTTAAGTGCCCGATAATTAATTCTCAGGCACCAAGTGTGAACTGAGCCTTACTGAAGACCTTTTTATTTCACTTAATACAATGTATAACTCTGGTGTTTAAAATCATACATTTTAAAACAGTTGCATTTCGCTGCCATTAGTTTTATTTGAACTTCAGAGTTACATGTAGGGCCTGGTCGCACTACAGTCAAAAACAAACATCCGCCCGTGCAAAATGACATACAATGTAAAAACAGAAACATTCCACAAAAAGCATGTCCCACCGGAGCGGTTTCTTTTGTTTTCCTCGATTTTTGCATAGGTGGATTTTTGTTTTTGACTGTAGTGCGACCACGTCCTTATTAAACAAAAGGCAGTAAAGTTGTTCAATCCTTTTGTTTAACTGTAGTAATATTTTTTTCCTACAGCTAGATTTTATTGAGTAATGTAGACATTTTGCAAGAATTTATATTAACAAAATTTTAGAAATTTACAGACATTATATGAACTTCTCTGAGACATTTGTGTGGTTTATTTGTGGACATTTAACTAACATTTTATGCAATGTTTCGTTTACTTTTTACAGATATTTTAGTGAGATTTTATGCTATGCGTGTTTCACACGTTCCTTTTATACATGCTGATTTTACAGAGAAAATGTGGACATTTTGAATAGATTTAGTGCAAAAAAATACATACATTTTACGAGCATTGTATGTACTTTTCTGTGACATTTTGTGCAGTTTTTTTGTGTACATTTTACAAACATTTCATTAAGTTTTTTTTACTCACTTTTTACAGAGATAGTAAGGAGATTTTATATTTACTGGTTTACAGAGATTTTTTTCTCGTGCCATTTTACAGAGAAAGTAGAAAGATTTTACAGAGATTTGTTGTTTGCAACATAAAATCTCTGTAAATTTTACACAAAATTTACAAGAAAAACATCAAGATTACATACACATTTTATGCGATCTTAGCGCAGAAAATGTGCTGTAATTTACAGACTTTTTACGAAGTTACAAAATCTCTGGGAATGTGCACGTTTACAGAGTTCGTAATTTACAAAGGAAATGTAGACATTTTACAGAGATTTAACTAACTTTAGTGAAGTCTGTAAGTGGTTCAAGTTTTCCAGTGTAATCTCTGCCATGTTTTAACAAAGGTGTTATTACCTGTTCTAAATGGCCTCATCTTAACCACACTTTCTTTCTTGAGTGGGCCAATGAACTGACTATGCATTCACCCACTTATGAGTCTGGAAATTCAAAATACAATAATTGTATGTAAGTTGCGCTGGGGGATGTCATTCCTGCACAAGACCGCATAGATGGCCAAGACGGTGCTGGTTTGGCTCGCCGAAAGAGAAACATACCTCGGGACCATACTGGGAGAATGTCGCCCTCGGTCTTTCTTGTACCGCAGCTCGGTCCGTACCTTGGACGATATTCTCCCAGTATGGCCTTCGCACTCGGTTAATAAGAAGGAAATATATATATGTGCGGACCTTTTATTCATTAACTAAACCGTAGATACCGTGAACGATCTATTGCGTCACATTGGATCAAATACAAACAGTGATAAGCAACTGACCACTGCAAGGATCGATCAAACAATGTGAAAAGGCATTCTCTCGAAATGGCACTACGGTCGGCCAAACCTGACACGATCAGCGCTCAAAACTTGAAAGCAGACACAGACAGCTGTTTCGAGCTTATTAGCTCTCGTCAGTGTGCCATAGCTAAAACATAGTGAGAGTCGGTAACTGATCACCTATCTCATATATGTCGCTAACCATTCTAGAAAGAGCTTTGATAGGCTAAATTGCGCAACGGTCACGCCACAAACAATTTTTTTTTCTTTTATTCATTGCTCGCATTTTTTCTCGCCCCAGTGGGCCGGACTCGAAAACATACTTTGCATCTCATAAAATATCCGTGCGTATTATCTGTTAAACCATCGAATAAATAAACCGTAGATACTTCCTTATCGACAGCTTTGTTTCAAGTATCACATGAACAGTTTATTAATCTTTTTTTATAATATTTTCACCACTATTTTGTACGTCCTATCGCGCTTAATGAACCAAGAAGACATTGTATGGCCTTCAACTATCAGCTATCAACTAGTACTACGATTCATCTGCCTGACTTGATATTGGCCGCTTTATATCCACTTTCTTTTATCTGGCTCAAGAGACCAACTAGATAGGTTTATTCCATGAATTGTGGACAGTTTAATACGTTGGGTAGGTAGGCGATTCCGTGATTTTGTCGGCCCGATATCTAAACTTTGCAATTGAACCATTCGAGTCTTGTTTTATTTCCTAAATTCGTCGTTGTTTATACCTCTCTGGCAAGAAATCATAAAGCCCTATAGTTATTATTGTCTCTTCTAACAGTTATGACTACGTTAAATGCAGAATAATCTCCTATATAAATGAAACATGTATATATCTATTTATTTTCGACCTATAACGTAATGAATTTGACTTTGGTTCTCGGAATACAGGGAAAGTCTCGGATTTATCAAGTGTGACTTTACAATTGACAAGACGCGTTGTGGTGAGTGCTTTGATTCTGTGTAGCCTTTATTTTGAATAGTTTTGAATAGGGGTTCAAGGAAAATGTCCTACCAACTACAATTGGAAATGTCAACAAAATAGTGACAAAATAGATCATTTAAGATTTGTATCAAGGCTGGTTTTGTTACTTTAGCCATGCAAATAACTAGTCAAGCCGTCGCACAGCTTTTATCACTTTTTTAACGTTACGTATCCCTTCTGTTATTTCAATGCTACCTTTACTGATCTTAGTTAGAAACCAGGAATATCTTATTCAGTGATTTCTCTGGTGTGAATTTTGATATTTGAAGATTTAGACTTAATACACCGCCCATGTCGACATTATCTCGCGCTTTCATGATCTTTTCATAATTAGCTGAGCTAGTAAAGCATGATATTATAACTAATTTCCATTCGACTGAAGTTATATTTTGGCAGGATACAGAAAACTTTTTGTTTTGTTGTTTAATTAGCGTCTTTTTCAGTCGTTTTTCGAATTGACTGAGTTACAAGAGCAATTATGTTTAGTTGATGAGCGCGTTTCTAGAAAAATTTGTACGCTTGTCGCAAACAATGTAATGCACTACTGATCATAAACGTGACCTGCATCCTGATTACTCGTGGCGAAGCACACGAGTTGTAAATCCGGCGTTGACTTTTCTTGTTTTTTTTTCGTGTCACATTAGCGCATGCAAATTTATGCACGCATATTTAAGTCTTTTTCGACGACTATATGGCTTTCGGCCATGAAATACATACCGTAAAATCTCTCCGTGTGTGTACTCGAGAAGCAAGATAAAAAACTACTGCGTACAACTGCACACTTTCAAGACAATTCAAGGCGTTCATGGATGGATAGGACCGTTTGGTATTGTGTCCGCCGCTTATTCCTGTGGGATTTTTGCTCTGGCAAGTTCTGTGTTTTATATATTAAACTTGCCATTTGCTTAGCGATTGAGCTCCGGGTCGAGCTTAAGTGTCAGCTACTGAATCTAGTGAATGCAGTGTAGTCTTACTTTTAAACCCGTGTATACGTGAAAGCATGATGAACAGGTTATCGGCAAGGGTGTTTAAATAAAATTCACTCACTCTCTCACTCACTCACTCACTCACTCACGCGCTCCTTCCATCAGCTGTAAACTTAGTGAGCAAATGCTTTGTTACGAACACGTTTCGTAACAGGAATTCAACGTGAATCCAACGATAACAATTAATTTGATGTAAACGAATATAGACAACAATAAGCTTACAGATGTTTCGCATTTAGAGTTTTTAGTGCAAGATTAAAATTGATCTAAAAGGATTTTGCAACCTAAACGCGCGTTCTGATGCGTATCTAGCTTAAAATAATAAAATTTAGTTCGTAGGTAGTGTGTGCTCTTGGACAGCGCAGTGTTTGAGTTTGTGGCTTAGTCCCGGACGGCCCGAGTTCGAATCTCCATAAAGTCCTTTTTTTTTTTTTTCCTTTTTTTTTCTTTTTTCGAACTGGACATTATGGAAGTGATGTACTTTTTTTTTCGTTCGTCAAAAATATTTACGTTTAATTTAAAAAAAATATATATCGAACTGTCTCAGTGTGCATGAAAACGTAAGCTTACGGCAATATTGCGTTACGCGTTACGCGTTAGCATTTCTTCTTCTCGGGTGGCTCTTAGGAGCCTTTGATTAGATATAATTTTAAGCTTATGTTTCTCTGGAGTAAAAGCACTCAAATCACTTGGGAATCAATGCTGCAATGAGTTAAAGGCGCCACGAGTTCAAGCTGTGTACAGCTTCTTGTTAAAAATTAAATCAAAGGCTCCCGTAAGCCAACTCGTGATTAGGCATGCTCTACATATTGCTGGCTCATATTTTAGCGATCCGACCCTACAAAAAGGTGTTGAAATGTAGTCAAATACATTAAAGAATAGAACAATTAAAGGTCAAATCGAACTGTTCTTGCAACTAGTCGTGTCCTGTGTAATAAGTTTGCTACGCAGATGATTCCTTGATATTGTCGGCCTTACTTCTAAGCTTTGCAATTGAACCAGTCTTGTATAAATTCCTCGACTGATCATTGTTTATACCTCTCTGACAAGAAATCATAAAGCCCTATAGTTATTATTGTCTTTCCTAACAGATATGACTAAGTTAAATGTGGAATCATTTCCTATGTAACATCTATATATCTATTTATTTTCGACCTATAACGTAACGAACTTGTTTTGGTTTCTCGGAATGCAGGGAAAGTCCCGGATTTATCAAGTGTGACTGTACAATTGACAAGAGGCGTTGTGGTGAGTACTTTGATTCTGTGTAGCCGATATTTTTAACAGTTTTGTATATGGATTTATGGCAAATGTCCTACGAACTACTACGGGAAATATCAACAAAATATTGACAAAATAGATCATTTGAGTTTTTTATCAAGGCTGGTTCTTAGAACTTTCTTAGAACTGAAGCCATGCAAATAACTAGTTATTTGACTTCATTCAAACCGTATCACTTTTTTAACGATATGTATCCCTTTTGTCATATCAACGCTACCTTTACTGGTCTTAGAAAGAAACTAGAAATACCTTATTCAGTCCTTTCTCTGGTGTGAATTATGATATTTGAAGATCTAGACTTAATACACCGTCTGTGTCGACATTATTTCGCGCTTTCATGATCTTTTCATAATTAGCTGAGCTAGTAAGGCATGATATTAGAACTGATTTCCATTAGACTAAAGTCATATTTTGGCAGGGTACAGAAAACCTTTTGTTTTGTTGTTTAATTAGCGTATTCTTCAGTCGTTTTTCGAGTTCATAGAGTTACAAGAGCAATTATGTTTAGTTGGTGAGCGTGTTTTTCTAGAAAAATTTGTCCGCTTGTCGCAGGACAATGCAATGCACTATCGATCATAAAAGTGACCCGCATGCAGATTTAAAACTAAATCAAAGGCTCCTGTAAACCAAAAGATCCAATAAAAAACCAAATCAGTTTCTGTATTTAACCAGTCTGTTTTTGTAAACAACTACAGGCGGCTTAGGCCTCGTATACACATATCCGGATATATTCGCGTTCGAAGAACGCAAATCCTAATTTCGTGTTGGTTGCCCTGTGCCTTACGTGCAGTAAAATTTAAGATTTTTTGGTGTCCGCTCTTCCAAATGACCGCCCTTATTCCTTTTTTCAGGGGCTCATTTCCACCGGAAGTTCCTTCAAACGCGTCTCCACAATCTCGGATTACTGCTAGTTTAATCCGCAACTTTTTTTTGTGGCGGATTGGTCTTCCGTCCAAACGTATTCCTCGAATTCGTCTTACTAATTTGAAACGTTTTGAATCCGTCTTCAGAGTGGAAATTTTTGAATACGCTACGAGTACGGTATCGGGTGGACAGCGCGAGGGAAAGAAAAAATTAAAAGTATTTGACCTCGGTGGGATTCGAACACACGACCTCCGGATCTTCCGTCGCTCTACCGCTTGAGCCACGAGGCCGTACGGGAGCAGATCGTGGGTGATGAGGTGGTCCCTCGCGTGGTCCCTCATTTCCTTACTGGGGCTAACGCTCAGTACAGGGAAATTTATGGGTTGACCTTAGCACTATAATTTACACAGAGTTAATTCTTCTGATTCCTTGTTTGTATCACCAGTGCTAGGTGGCTCAACATTTATTTGTACCCTCTGCATTCTCATTGCCACGAATCACCACCTTATTCACCCACGATCTGCCTCCGTACGGCCTCGTGGCTCAAGCGGTAGAGCGACGGAAGATCTAATCCGGAGGTCGTGGGTTCGAATCCCACCGAGGTCAAAGATTTTTTTATTTTCCCTCGTGTGGTCCCTCATTTCCTAACTAGGGCTAACGCTCAGTACAGAGAAATTTATGGGTTGACCTTAGCACTATAATTTACACACAGAGTTAATTCTCTAATTCCTTGTTAGGCTTACATAGCCTACCATACCAGGGTACCACCTAGCTTCTCGGATTGTTTAGGCCTAAATTTAACTACATAAACTGCTATCCCTAACCTCAACTGAAAGCTCACCAGTTACTCCGTGATATATTCTCATTAAGGTGTCCGACCTCCTTCTGAGGTATAGCATTTAGACTCTACCCACTTCTACTCGGACTTATTTCAAGTCTGATAACGTGTTTTTATAGTAGAACTTGTCTTTGAACTTGGCCTTTGCGCATGCTCTGTTAACAACATTTAAAGAGGAGCCCTGGGTACTAGAGCGAATCCGGATACATGTAGAGGGGCAAATACGATTCGAATACGTTACGTTTGGACTCGAATATTTTCTAATCCGCAACAAAAAAGTTGCTGATTCAAAACTATCCGGATACGCGTGGACGGGGCCTTAGTCGCCGTGACTGGTCGCTGCGACTTCAATCGCCTTCTGCGTGCCGACATGCTTTTGGTGATAGTTTACTGTCTGAGTGAAAAAATACTTATCACCCAAGAGAAAATGAAAAATAGGCGAAACTAAAGTATTGCAATGTAATTAATGAGCTGAAAATGAGACTTTTATCTGTTTAAATATGTGTTAGTCTTCCTTTGGGCAGCATGTGTCTACTGTTGCTAATTTTTTGGATATAATTTTTGGATAAGATAAAAATAGACCGGCTAGCCCCTCTAATGTTACATCTTTCGGTTTTAGCAAAGTGTCTACGTGCACTCGCAGTAGAGACAGTAATCATTTATTGCAAAGCTCTCTGTGAGTTGGTGATTAAATTTCGTTATCGGTCATAATCGAAATGGAATTGGAAATGTTTCAGATTGCCTAACAGCATACGCATGCTCAGTAAACTAGTAATCATATTCCGACTGCTTAAATAGCATGCAAATTTGCCTAAAATGCAAACTTCGTACACAATGGAGACTGCGACGTCATGGTATTTTAATAGTCTAAACATAACACTGACACTGTTTAATTCATCCAGCAGATTTTATGAAAAGACCAATCAAAGGCCAAATTGAAATGTCCCTGCAAGAAGTCGTGTCCTGTGTACTGCACTCAAGACTCACGGCGACCAAATTATTAAAAATAAAAACCAATACAAAAGCAAATCAGTTTTTGTATTTAACCAGTCTGTTCGTGTAAACAACTATAGGCGCCTTAGTCGCCGTGACGTCGCCGCGACTTCAATCGCCTCCTTTGTGTCGACCTTAAATCCGTGGAGTTAATACTGTTACTGTAATGCTTTATGGTTATATTTTATCTCTGACTGAAAAGATACTAATCATACATGAGAAAATGGAGCATTAACCCTATTCGGTCTGGGCTTTTTTTGAGTTCCTGAACCTCGTAACGTCAAGAACATTAAGGCTATGACAGTGAAACCTAGAGGTTACATAGAACGTCCAAAATTTCCTGCTTTGACGTAAAAATATAAAATTTATACCAATAAACATTGTTTTTCTTCATTCAAAGGTACAAATATGCAAATTCAAAAAACATAGCTGTCAAAATCTTGTTGCCATGGAGACATCAAGTCACATAATCAATAAAGTCATATGAAATTGTTGCCAGATAAATTATAGGAAAAGTCATGAAGTTTGACGGCATTTGAATACATATTAAAGATAAGTTATAAATGTTGAAATTTGGCGCGGGCACTTTGTGCCCCCCCCCCCCCCCCCCCCCCCCCCCCCAGGCTGAATAGGGTTAAAATAGACAAAACTAAAATAATGCAATGTACGGTTTCTGATTGTACTTAATGAACCGCAAGTGAGGCTTTTATCTCTTTACTTACCTCCCAAGAGTGTTTAAAATCAAACTGATTCAAGAAAAATCCTAAATTTCATTTTGTAAAATATTGAAACACAAATGGTACCATGCAAACGTATTACCGAAAAGGTTTTATTTGAATGGTCATACCAAAGGATTTTGTCCACAGGCTTAAAAGTTAGAACTACACTACATGTCTTCTATGCATAGCGTGTGTCTACTTTTGCTAATTTTTTTGTATACAATTTTTGGATAAAAATAGACCGCTTAACACATCTAATGTTACATCTCTCGGTTTTAGCAAAGTGTCTACGTGCACTCGCAGTAGACACAGTAATCATTTATTGCAAAGCTCTCTGTGAGTTAAATTTCGCTACCGGTCCTTATCGAAATGGAATGGAAACTTATGTTTCAGATGGCATAACAGCATACGCGTGGTCAGTAAACTAGTATCAATATTCGTAATGCTGAAATAGTATACAAATTGTTTTACCTTTAAGTCTCTCGCTTCCTTGGAACTCCGCTTCTTTAGTTGTAAAATCCGTAATGAAAACAAACATCTCGGATGTTGTGTGGCGTCATACGCGCATGCGAACTAGCCCTGTCCAACACGGACGGCGGACGGCACCCGCACGCGCCCGCGAAACATTCCGCCAGCCATGACCATGAAAAATGACGGGCGTAGGTTCTAGGTTCTAAGAGTATGGGGCTCCGCGCGGGCCTTCGGCCCGCAGAGCTCCGCTATTTTGCAAATTAGGTTGTCTTCAAAAGTTCGTCCGGTGACAAGGAACATTTCTAACCTAGTTTGATGTTTTTTCTTTTAAAGATTTAAAAAAAAAACACAGATATACCGTCCAAAAGCATTTTGTGGTTTAGTTATTAAAACTGGACGATAAATCAGTTTAGCTTTAAATGTGGGACGTTGTTTATGTACTTTGAAATCGACAATCAGTGACCTTTGTCAGTTCAATTTGCATGAATTTGGAGTATCACACCATGTGACAAATTTGATTACTACCGTTAGCCATTCTATTTGGCAACTGGCAAATGAAAAGTAACCATTTATGACTGAAGAATAAGGGATTTTTTATTTTGCAAGATACAGCAAGGTCTGTCGGTACCTTACACTTAAACCTCTCGTTGAATAGATACAGAGGAGGCAATCTCGAACAAACGATCGTGATCGGAACTTGACATTCGTGTTTCACAACGACACCCAACAATCAACTTGTTCTTTCTCATGCAAGAACACAGCGGCAAACTGCAGAGACCTGTGAAGCTTTTAAAAGTTTCAAGCAACGAAACCCTTGTCTTAGCTTTGTTTACGTTTGTTCTTAAATGTACAGAGCTCAATATCATTTTCTTTAAAAAGGTTGACAATATAATTCATGGAGCTTCAATGGATTTAGGACCTGTTTACATGGAGAGAGGGTTACGCCGGGTTACCTGCTTAGAAGGGTCACCCGGCTCTTTTGTTTTTTGCCGTTTGCTTCACATGGCAGATAGGGTTACCCCCTACCCGGGGTCACTCTGTCTGCTTGCTCGGGTCACCCTTCAAGGCGGGCTGACATTTTTGCATGTAAACGGTCACGCATAGCCAAGTGTCACCCGGCTACCCGGGCTAAGATTAAGGTCGTGTTTTTCAGGGTTTTAAGTTAAATTTGAACTAAATACAGACCAAAATGATAAACTTCCGCTGAGACGTTTTTTTTTTTCCAATAAAAGAATTATTCTGAAGTTGACAACGGATTATTTTAGTTTGGCGACGGAACACTGTTAGAACGTATTACAAACATGCGTCCGACTAATTTCTAAGAACAAGCACATTAAAAAATAGTCACTTAAGGATGGTCGAACTTGATCATGAAGGGAAAAGCAGTTTTGTTGAGCTTGTAGCATTCCCACGCCTCGACACGCCTCTTTGCGTATAAAAGAGAGCTATGTTTTAGATTGGAACCTAATAGAGGAGTTCACGCTCTAAGTTGCATCATGGGTAATCAGTGCAAGATTCGACAGTATCAAAATTACAGAAAATGTATGGGAAAATTGACGTTTTCTAAAAACTGATCTTGGACTATTATGCATTCCAGATTCATCTTATTGTGTCTTTGAATTCATAAGTTACACTTTTCAAAGAGAAAGTTTCAAATATATGAATTCAGGAATAATTAGATGGCTTTGAATTCCAATACAAATCTTTGAATTTCCCGCCATCTTGCCCTGATTACCCATGATGCAACTTAGAGCGTGAACTCCTCTATTGCAGCCGAGTTACCCTACCTCCATGTATACAGGCCTTTGAAATAGAAAAGAAAACACGAATCAAGCAGTTGTTTATCAAGTCACAAAAAATACTTTATCATTTATTTGAATTAGTATGCAGAAGGGTGGGGGTTGGGGGGAGGATAGGGGGTGTATCGGGGCAAAGATAGATCCCTTGAAGCGACAGTTATAGTTGACCATTTCGTCAATCACGACCCTAGAGACTTCTCTGACCTCTGGACAAAGCTGTTAAAATACGGAAAAAATCCAGGCGCATTTTGTCACGCAAAGCATGATCAAAATGTCTTCGTTTCGTTTGAACAACGGTTTCAGATGCCAGAAAACAAACACGGCTACCAATCGCTAAAAATAATCACCGAAAACAGCGCCATTTCACAGTGTGTCACGTGACAAAATAACGGTTTCAGATGCCAGAAAACAAACACGGCTGGCATACAATCACTGGAAATAACCTCCAAAAACAGCGCCGTTTCACAGTGTGTCACGTGACAAAATACTCTACGATTATTCTTGGAGTATTTTGGCAGCCTTGTCCAGGTGATAAACTTAGCCTAAATGAGTCAATATAAGATAAAACACCTTGAGCACCAGTTTAATATTCATGTCGATCACAAACCCATTGTAAGGGATGAGACTTATAAATATCTTGGTGTTGAAATAGATCAATCATTAACTTGGAGAGATCATGTAGACAAAATTGCTGAGAAAACCTCTGGAGGGATTGGCGTTCTGAGACATGTAAGGCATCTCATACCTTATCATACATTAATTATGATGTACTACTCCCTTGTACTACCATATTTCGATAATTGTAGTATAGTGTGGGGGAGTTGTGGGAAAGGGATGTGTAACAGACTCCAGACCCTCCAAAACAGAGCTGCCAGGGTGATAACCTTCTCTAACTACGATAGACGATCAGTTGAGATACTGGATGAACTTGGGTGGGATAATCTTGAGACGAGAAGGACAAGACAATTAGCCATAATAATGTATAAAATTAGCCATAATAATGTATAAAATCGAAATGTACCTGATCATCTGGCTCAAATTTTTAACAGTACAAGCTCTATGTATTCTTTTTTATTATTATTATTATATTTTGACACCACGTGACCTACACATACATTTTACAACATTATACAAAATAATAGTATAACAGTTAAACTAAGGCAATTAAGTACTGTACTTAACTTACAAAAGAGCTTAATTACACACTAAAAAGGCTTATTGATATAATAAACTAGCTCAAGGGTCAAATTACGGAGTCTAAATAATGATTAAATAAGTTTACTAATTACGCCTGAACCTAGCTTTTTTACTCTGAAAGTGGTGTAAAAGCTAATGCATTGCTTATGCAGAGAGTGGTCCACTTCGCTTCATACTTTTTGTTGTTTGAGTTTTAATAGCAATTTGTCTTTCGCATTTAATTTTACTTTCCAATAAGACAAGAAAGACCTTCATGCAAGGGGTCTCCGATTGGTTTCTTGCGAGATATAGATGATATTTAGCTATAAGAAGATAGTGATTAAATGCGTGAAACTTGGTATTTTCAGGTTTGTATCCATAAAGGATTTCGCAAGAGTTAGGCTTTAAGTTGTCCGAGCGCCTTATATTCCACAATTTTATAACGTCTTCCCAAAAAGACTTAACTTTGGGGCACTCACAAAACCTATGAAGGAGTGTTTCGTTTTGGCCATTGCAGTGGTCGCAAAATGGTGACTCTTTTATTTTCATTCTATGGATTGATAGATTGGTAGGTATGATGTTGTGTATGAGTTTATATTGGAAGCTCCTCATTTTACTTTCAATGGTGACTTTAAATGGAAGTTCATAGACATCTTTTACGTTTGGCACTAGATTACTTAGAGTGATTTCGACTGTTGGCGGAGAGAAGGACTTTTCCGCTAGCATCAGGCGGGCTTGTTTCGCGGTGACGGTGTCATGGTCAGCGTTGGAGGGTTCACTAACATCCCTGGCAATACTGCTCGTGATTTCGTTTTTCCACGCTTTAGGGATTGCTGCTATGACGCCACCATAATCGATGAAGGTGCATCGAACGTTGAATTTGCGTTTAAAATTTTCAAAAGAAAGGAATGGGTCTTGATTGTCCAAGAGATCACTTATTTTTAAAACGCCTTTATTGACCCACGCTTTGTTGTACATCGTTTTACCGTTTGTCTTTATAAACCGGTTGTTCCATATAATTTCTTGTTTAAATTCATTTACATTGAGCGGCTTTTTGCGATTCAGTTCTTGCCACGTCTCGAGGATATTTTTATAGAAAGAAGGAAGATTATTTAGGTTCAGCATTTTCAGGTCGTAGTTACATTGGAATAGAAAAGCTCCTCGGACTTTAGCTAACAAGGAATCGAGACGAGCGCACCAATGACTGCCGGTGGATTCGCAGTAGCGTTTTACCCAGGTGATCTTAAGCGATTTTGCAACATCCACAAAGTTTACCATGTTTAGACCGCCTTTGCAGATTGGGCCAATCAACGTCTTTCTTTTTATTTTATCAGGCTTAAAGTTCCAGACAAAAGAGAATATGTTGCTGTTGACCTCTTTTACAAAATCGGCAGGACTGTTTAAGACCGAGGAGCAAAAAACGAGTTTGGAGATTGCCAAATTCTTGACAATTGCTATTCTGCCTAAGATGGTTAGATGTCTCATACGCCAGATGTTTAGAACTTTTTTAAGTTTAGCGAGCTTCTCATCAAAGTTCAATTTGATTCCTACATTAGCAGTGTATGGAAAGGCAATTCCAAGTGCGGTGACGTAATTTTTTAGCCATGAGATGCCAAAAGGCTCATCTTTTCCTAATCTATTTTTCCAACGACCTAGCCATAGACCCTCAGTTTTTGATTTATTAATTTTGAGACCTGAGCAAGTACTAAATTGATCAAGGAGCGCGAATAGAGACGCTGCTGAAGAGTCGTCGAGGACAAAAGCAGTGGTGTCGTCTGCATACAAACTAAGTTTAGTGATCTTATTCCCGTTTTCGAGGCCTTTAATGGAATTCGTAGTTCTAATCTGGTGTGCAAGTGGTTCGACCGCGAGAACAAAGAGCAAACCTGAGAGAGGGCACCCTTGTCTGACTCCTCTTTGTAAAGAAAAAAACTCGGACGAGTATCCATTATTGATGACGCAACTAAAATATTGCTGTAGAATGTTCGAATCCAGTTGAGGAAGCTTGGGCCAAAGTTCATAATATTGAGCACCTTAAAAAGGTAGTCCCACTCCAAGGAGTCGAAGGCCTTTTCAAAATCTAAGAAAAGTATCATACCTTCTTTATTTTCGTGTTGTTCAATTATGTCTGTAATTAGACGGATGTTTTCACCGATAAATCTGCCTTTAATGTAACCCGTTTGGTCCCTTTCTATTAGCAGAAGGAGTACCTTCTCTAGTCGCCTTGCAATACATTTGGTAGCTATTTTATAGTCAGTGTTTAAGAGAGAGACTGGGCGCCAGTTTTTGAGCAATAAAGGATCTTTGTTCTTTTTTTGGAATTAAAGAAATGATTCCTTGTCTCTGCGAAATAGAAAGCTCCCCCAATAAGGCACCATGGTTGAGACACTCAATCAAAGGGTTAGATAGCTCATTCCAGAAACGTAGGTAGAATTCAGCAGATAAACCGTCCGTGCCCGGAGATTTATTATGTTGAAAAGCCTTGTCCAGGTGATAAACTTAGCCTAAATGAGTCAATATAAGATAAAACACCTTGAGCACCAGTTTAATATTCATGTCGATCACAAACCCATTGTAAGGGATGAGACTTATAAATATCTTGGTGTTGAAATAGATCAATCATCAACTTGGAGAGATCATGTAGACAAAATTGCTGAGAAAACCTCTGGAGGGATTGGCGTTCTGAGACATGTAAGGCATCTCATACCTTACCATACATTAATTATGATGTACTACTCCCTTGTACTACCATATTTCGATTATTGTAGTATAGTGTGGGGGAGTTGTGGGAAAGGGATGTGTAACAGACTCCAGACCCTCCAAAACAGAGCTGCCAGGGTGATAACCTTCTCTAACTACGATAGACGATCAGTTGAGATACTGGATGAACTTGGGTGGGATAATCTTGAGACGCGAAGGACAAGACAATTAGCCATAATAATGTATAAATTGAAAAATCGAAATGTACCTGATCATCTGGCTCAAATTTTTAACAGTACAAACTCTATGTATTCTTACAATCTAAGAAACTCAACACATAATTTATTTGTACCAAGACCGTATACTGAGGCTGGAAAAAATAGCTTCCACTACAGAGGTGCGGTTCTCTGGAATAGTCTATCAAATACTATTAAAGGACAGACAAGCCTGAAATCGTTTATATCACATTTGTACTTAGTGTAATTTTAATGACCATATTTATTTAATATTGTATGTTTTATTGCATGATTTTTGCACGGCTCTCTGGGAGAGCATTTTTTATGAATGGGATTCCGCGATTAAATGAAGATGATTGATTGATTGATTGATTGATTCTGCATTGATTCCCCCCCCCCCCCCCCCCCTCAATTTTTGAAGCGAAGTTACCATTTCGCTGTGGGATGACATTTATAAACGTCACGGCGACATCCGCAATGTTGTCAAGGTACATATTCTGAATGCAGCTGTCAAAGAATGCCTCCGGGAGCATTTTAAAAAAGGGCTGTTTTTTTTTTCGCCTTGGGGCTCAATCAAAAGCTATTTGAGGGTAAACCCTACGGAAAGCGGCTGACACATCACACTAGGTAAACCCAAAGCGCAGAAAAGTACTAGTGCTACTTTCCTGTATTGTTCTAGAAACCGAGCTTTCCGGCTCTCGATATGATGGGACCTCCTTGTTTGATTGAAATAATTGACCGCAAATACTTGAGCGTCTTTCTCGAGTGCTGATGAATTCATTACTGGAGTCAAAGCTACGATTTTGTAATTTCACGATTCTGTAATTTCACGAAGATTTATGATGCCAGGGTTAAAAATTATAACCGCAATGCTAATGAAATACATTTTTCGGGGTCCTCACTTTAATGGAAAATACAACAGAACACATATTTGTAAAGCCGTTCGGGCGTAAAAAGGATGGGGGAAGAGGCAGTCCCGACCATTTTATCTCATACGACCCCATCGTCTGTCGTCTTTACTGACTGAAATTAACTATGTGAGCAACCCTTCCGCTCTGCTTGAAAACAAGACCAGTATCGTAAAAATTAATTCTCCTTGGCCATCGTAGCTTAATAGCGGAGCACTTGCCAGGCCGAAGGCCTGGCTGCGCAGCTCCATACTCATAGAACCATGCCGTGATTTTTCATGGTCATGGCTAGCGGAATGTTTCGCGGGCGCGTGTTTGCCCGCCCGCCCACCGTGTTGGAACAACATCCGGGATCTTGAAAGCAAGGCTTTGTTTTTCGCGCGGCCACACAGCCCTGAGCCCGGTAAACACTTTAGTTGTTTTGTTGTGTCTCGCGGAGAATTAAAGTCGTTATTTTCCTGCATTTTTTCGCGGTTTGCTGCTCAAGACAGGGATACTAATTAAGGTATACTCAGAAGCCGCTTTAGTGGAAAAAGACTAGCTGTCAGGGTTAAAATCTTGCTTCGAGGAACTTCAATGCGAGGAACTTCAATGCGGGAGAAGTTTGTTTTCTACGGATTTCAGAATCAGAAGCGGAGATTTGAATTTCCAAGCAAGCGAGGGGCTTAAAGGTAAGACAGGTTACAGTTTTCGATGAGAATTTATGTTGATATCATTCTGTGAGTGACTTTTTATTAGTGTTATTGTTAGTTTTGGAGAATTGATTTAAAACGTGCTTAAATTCAGTTGTATCGACCTCTTGAATCCCGGGCTTGAATTTCATCGAAGAAAGCTTGAACTCGATGAGCTATAAGCTTAATTAAATGGTACGCGTTTTGCTTTTAAACGAAAACTAATGGAGATTTGAATAAATTTTTTCGAAAGAAGATTGTGTTGTCCATTTTTATGTGTTTGTTCATTCATTAGAAAGCGATTTTATGTAAACAAAACAAGACCTTGATTTTATAGTACAGTTCTATCTTCACTCGTATCGCCTTATGCAAATAAGCTTATGTTTGTGTATTTTTGCAATTTTTGATTTTCAAATCAGTTTCTCGGGCAATTTTTGACAAACATAAACTGTATTTTATTCGGAAACTAGTGATACTAGTTATTCTAGACATAGAAAAGTTGTTTTTTAGGAACTTTTGTACGGTCTATAAAAATGTACTATGCAGACGGTCGCGTAATACTGTTTTTGAGAATTGCTAAAATTGAAAATAGCCCGTTCGTCAATCTTAATTCTTGTGCTTCCAACCTTTCACCTTAGTTAAGTTTTACCTCAGTTAAGCTTGCTCAAAGTGCGACGCTGTTAGGCTTCGGCTATGTATATATATTAAGAAATAGCACACAAACTGCAATGACAAACATGACAATAAAACGCATGTTGGAAAACAAAATATTAACTTGACGTTTCGTATGTTACAACATACATCCTCAGAAGTGACCGTTTAGAATACAAGTAACAACTAAATTTAAATGAATAATAAGTAACTAATTAACAACAACAATAACATAAGATGAGAAAAATTTGTACATAAAAGATGCAAACTAATAAAGAATTAGCTTTTCGCTGCTGACATTATCGTTAAGGGTAGGTCTGAGTTCCTGAATAAGTAGAGTCTCCTTAATCTTATTTTATTGTCATGTTTGTCACTGCAGTTTGTGTGCTATTTCTTATTAAGACCAGTATCTTGGGTAAAACTCCAATACCGGCAAGACCAACTATAGCGGAGCCCGCGGGCCTAAGGCCCGGCGGAGCACCATACTTATATAACCTGTGCCCGTCATTTTTCATGGTCATGGCTAGCGGAATGTTTCACGGGCGCGTGTGTGCCCGCGGCCGTGTTGGAACAACATCCGGGATCTTAGCAATTTTGAAAGCAAGGCTTTGTTTTTCGCGCGGCTCGAGCTCGGTAAACACGGCGCGGCGCGAGCTCGGTAAACACTTTAGTTGTATTGTTGTGTTAAGCGGAGAATTCAAGTCGTTATTTTCCTGCAGGTTTTCGCGGTTTGCTACTCAAGACAGGGATACTAATTAAGGGATACTCAGAAGCCGCTTTAGTGGAAAAAGAAGAGCTTTCAGGGATAAAATCTTGCTTCGAGGAACTATATACGTTTTTAGCAATGCGAAGAGATGGGTTCGTTTTACGGATTTCAGCACCAAAGCGGAGGTTTAAAGAATTTCCAAGTACAGTAGTCGCCGGAGGGACTTAAAGGTAAAACAAATTACATTTTTCGATGGGAATTTATCTTGATATCAATCTGTGATTGACTTTTTGTTTGTGTTCTCGTTAGTTTTCGAGAATTGTTTATAAACGAGTAGTTTAAATTCAGTTGTATTTATTTCTTGAATTTCATCGAAGACACGGCTCGGCCTCGATGCGCTGTAAATGGTACGCGTTTTGCTTTTAAACATAAACTAATGGAGATTTCAATAAACTTTTTCGAAAGAAGGTTGTGTTGTCCATTTTCATGTGTTTGTTCATTCATTACATAGATTGAAAAGCGATTTTATGTAAACAAAACAAGACTTCGATTTTATACTAGCGTCGCCTTATGCAAATATGTTTGTGTATTTTGGCAAATCAGTTTCTCGGGCATTTTGACAAGCAACAACTGTATTTCATTCGGAAAATAGTCGTAATAGTTCTTCTAGACGGAGGAAAAGTTGTTTTTGTGAACTTTTGTACGGTCTAAATGTACTGTGCAGACGGTCGGGTAATACTGCTTTTGAGAATTGATGAAATTGAAAAATAGCCCGGTCGTCAATCTTAATTCTTGTGCTTCCGACCTTTCACCTAAGTTAAGTTTCATCTTAGTTAAGCTTTTTCAGAGGGTCTTCAGAGGGCACCGCTGTTAGGCTAAGCTCAACTATATATATTAAGTTGTATAGCCGGTCTTAGGTAAAAAAAAGGCATAGGTAAGTGATTACCGCATACGGAATGGGCGTTGTTCAGACGCCACGGTTCTCTGGACCAAGCATGTTTACAATCGAGTCATGAGGCTTGGTGCGATAAAAACAGTTTATATTCCACTATGTATAAAGTGCGCTTAAGGCATTGAACAAAGAAATCGTTTATTCGTTCCTCCAGTTTGGGCCTGCCATTTTGTCGACGGGATCGTAAGGAAACATGAGTGGTAAAAGTGCCCAGGAACGGTGCCCAGATTTTTCCGGCCTGAATGGGCGTTTTTTTTTCACATGCCGCCATTGGTGTAATACTGGCTTGCTATCCCCGTGCGCCAGAATATGCCATATAATTTAATAAGTGGGGCTACGCTTGGCGTATACCAGTATGTTAGTCCAATCAAAACGCCCAACCTTGATTAGATTTTTGTTTGACAAATGGTAGAGTCGAGGTGGCTTTCTATTTAGTCGATGCATTGCAGTGAGAAGAGCTCGGAAATACCGCTAACGCGACAGAAAGCGATCATCATCTTGTTTTATGAGTCGAAGCTACGTCATCGTGCTTCTTATTGGGAGCCTGTTTTGCCATTTGATATTCTTTAATTTTCTTCCTAAATCAGGCCGTCATACAATTGCGCAATCAGGTTTTGCATTCTATATTAAAGCTTAACAGTCCAACCACCCTTTTTTTTCAGTAACGAATGGTATCATGGCATCACTGTTTGCCTTAATTTTGCCAGTTGCCAAATAGAATGAATATAGTAATGAAGTTTGTAACTTTGTACATGTTACATGGTGTGACACTCCAATTCATGCAAATTGAACTGACAAAGGTCACGGATTGTCGATTTCAAGGTACATTAAAGGCGCTGTTACACTAGGCAATGATTCGTGCAACTTGTCTCGCAACAACTAAAAGCCGTGCATTGCGGTGCTAGAGAAAAGTTGCACGAAGGGTGTTACACTACGCTTTTTTTCTGGCAACTTCTGTCATTCTGGGTACTGTCGTGGCCATTGAGTCACTTTAAGTCGCCATTTTGTCTTCGAGATAACAACGCACATGGTTAAAAGGAGCAATTTAATTGGCTGATGTCGCAAAACGAGTTCTACTTTAATTTTCGCAACGATTGCGGCAACAAAAACATTCCGAGAAGTGTTTATTGCAGGGTATGTTACACTGGGCAATTTTTGCACGCAACTTGTGTCGCAACAAAATTGCGAGAAAAGTTGCACGAAACATTGCCTAGAGTAACAGCGCCTTAACAACGTCCCATATTAAAAGCTAAACTGATTTATCGTTCAGTTGCAATAACGAAACCACAAAATACTTTTGGACAGTATATTTGTGTTTTTTAAAATCTTTAAAAGAAAAAACATCAAACTGAGTTAGGAATGTTTCTTGTCACCGGACTAACTTTTGAAGACAACCTAATTTGCATAATACTCACCACATTCTTTCTGAAGGAACCGAAGATCGGGACTTAATAATTAGCTAGTTATAGCCTTTTAACAGTTTTAAACGTTTATTTGTGTGTTCTCTACTGTATTTATGACTAAAAATCGCGAAATATTAATATATAAAACGCCTATATTTAAAGCACTCTGAATTGTCCAACAACCTAATTTGCATAATGTGCGTTTTATATTCGCAAAACTGGCACGAAAGGTTTAATGTCACTGTGGAAAAGGAAGACAAAAAGCGCAAAGTATTTTTATATTTCTATGCTAACTAACATTTGTTTAGCAGAATTCAATAGAAATTTAAAGCGTTTCGGTTTCGACTTGGGAAATAAAAGCCAGCGAAGACAGGGTACTTTCGCATGTTTTCAAAAAGCGATTAAATTGGTGCTAATGTATTATTTTTTTGATTCTACAATTTAAAACATATCAAAATTAACTTGCGTTTAATTCACACCTTTGAAGGAACACTCAACTTAGGAATAATAATAATAATAATTTCTTGCTGCGTTTGGTGGTTTCCGAGAAGGGGGGTCGTCAATTTATGCAATTTTCGATTCTGGCCAAGCGTAAATTTAGGCCTTTTGCCGCTTTGACTGTTACGAGCTCTAACGAAATACAATTTAACGAAAAACTAAAGTCGTTTCATTTACTTATGACCTATGACATGAAATGCAGTAGACCGCTTTTACAGACACTGCCACTTAATGCTTCAGCACCTTTTTCCTCTTCCACAAAGCGTCGGATACCGCATATCATGCCATAAACAGTCTTCGGTGGATATCTCTCTCCCGAATTTTTGGCCACTTCATGTCAAATTTGCTAAGCCAATAACTCAAACTCAATGCATTTATCTCTTTAACACAAGCATAAAGTGACACAGTCTTGTGTAAATCGTAGCCTTAAACATCCCTTCAGATTCTCAGAGAACGCGCCTGTTTCGCACAATAATGCACTCGGTGCGTTTTTATTTCTTTAATAGTGCACGGAGTATACGTCACCAGCATGTGCACGCGCAGTAGAAGACGCGTGGCAATCTTCTGTGGCGTCCACAGCGTATATACTACGTGCTTAGAAAATTCGCTTTATTTGGGCAAATCACCACCCATATCACACACCAAAAAAAGTGCCATCCGTCAAGAAAGTAGCCGAAATCTTTGGTAGCCCTGACGAGTTTTCCGCTCCGCTAAGTGTGTAGTATAGGGACAGGGTGCATCCGGCCCAACCCCACGAAATTATCCACGGAGCCTACCTGGAACACTTGCCATCCCTCCCCCACCTATTTACTAACGCTTAAACATATACTAGAAATTTTCTTTTTACTTTTTTGTAGCTTCTAAAAAGACTGCCATGGACGACATAAGCAAAGTTCTACAAGTAATTCATGTTGGCATAATGGTGGCAAATTTTCTTGTCAATACCAGTCGTGTTCTAAAAGCGATCGACTTCTTAAAGGAATGTTTAGTACTCCTCAACAGTAAAGCCTTGGAAAGAGTCAAGAAATTTACTATGCCAATTTATACTTCAGTATTTTTTCAAATTTTTGATTGTTACGCACGCATCAATGACTACACCAGGGCAATACAATGCGGCAAGAAGCTTCAAGTAATACTCTGCAATTGTAGCGAAAAAGAAAAAGAAGGAATAATAATTTGCAAAATGGCAAATTATACTACCGTCAAAGCAAATATAAAGAAGCACAACAGCTTTACGAAGAAGCAATCATTATCATGATTGAAACTGGTGATAAAGGAGGAGAAGCATCATCCTACGGAAACCTAGGAACTGTGTTTATATCTGTTGGAAGATATCCTAAGGCTGAAGAATATCTACAGAAAGCACTTGCGATCAGGAAACAAATTGGCGACAAAGAAGGAGAAGCATCAGATTACGCAAACCTAGGAACTGTGTTTGGCAATGTCGGTAAATATGCCAAGGCTGAAGAATGTCTACGGAAAGCACTTGCTATCAGGAAAGAAATCGGCGACAAAGAAGGAGAAGCATCAGATTACACAAACCTAGGAACTGTGTTCAGCAATGTCGGTAAATATGCCAAGGCTGAAGAATATCTACGGAAAGCAGTTGCTATCAGGAAAGAAATCGGCGACAAAGAAGGAGAAGCATCAGATTACGCAAACCTAGGAACTGTGTTCAGCAATGTCGGTAAATATGCCAAGGCTGAAGAATTTCTACAGAAAGCACTTGCGATCAGGAAAAAAATCGGCGACAAGGCAGGAGAAGCATCAGATTACGCAAACCAAGGAACTATGTTCAGCAATGTCGGTAAATATGACAAGGCTGAAGAATATCTACAGAAAGCACGGAAACCTAGGAACTGTGTTTGGCTATGTCGGTAAATATGCCAAGGCTAAAAGACATTTTGAAAGGGCACTCGCGATCAGGAAAAAAATCGGCGACAAGGCAGGAGAAGCATCAGATTACGCAAACCAAGGAACTATGTTCAGCAATGTCGGTAAATATGACAAGGCTGAAGAATATCTACAGAAAGCACTAGCGATAAAGCAAGAAATCGGCGGCAAAGCAGGAGAAGCATCATCCTACGAAAACCTAGGAACTGTGTTTATGTCTGTCGGTAAGTATGACAAGGCCGAAGAAAACTTTGAAAGGGCAAGCGTGATCAGGAAAGAAATCGGCGACAAGAAAGGAGAAGCATCAGATTATGGAATCCTAGGAACTGTGTTTAGCTATGTCGGTAAATATACCAAGGCTGAAGAATATCTTGAAAGGGCACTCGCAATCAGGAAAGAAATCGGCGACAAAGCAGGAGAAGCATCAGATTACGGAAACCTAGGAACCGTGTTTATGTCTGTTGGTGAATATGCCAAGGCTGAAGAATATCTTGAAAGGGCACTTGCGATCAGGAAAGAAATCGGCGACAAAGCAGGAGAAGCATCAGATTACGGAAACCTAGGAACTGTGTTTATGCCTGTCGGTAAATATGCCAAGGCTGAAGAATATCTTGAAAGGGCTCTTGCGATCAGGAAAGAAATCGGCGACAAAGCAGGAGAAGCATCAGATTACGGAAACCTAGGAACTGTGTTTATGTTTGTTGGTGAACATGCCAAGGCTGAAGAATATCATCAAAGGGCACTCGCGATCAGGAAAGAAATCGGCGACAAGAAAGGAGAAGCATCATCCTACGGAAACCTAGGAACTGTGTTTAGCAATGTCAGTAAATATGCCAAGGCTGAAGAATATCATCAGAAGGCACTTGCGATCAAGCAAGAAATCGGCGACAAAGTAGGAGAAGCATCATCCTACGGAAACCTAGGAACTGTGTTTATGTCTGTCGGGAAAGATGCCAAGGCTGAAAAATATCTTGAAAGCGCACTCGCGATCAGGAAAAAATCGGCGATAAAAAAGGAGAAGCATCAGATTACGGAAACCTAGGAATCGTCTTTCACATTCGCGGTGACTATGCCAAGGCTAAAAGATTTCACGAGAAAGCTCTTGAATTAAGTCACGAGATAGGACACATTGAGTTGCAGTTTGACAGCTACCTTAAGCTTACTTTTGATACTATACTGTTAGGAGGAAGCATACTCGAGGCCTGTTCAAATCTCTTTGCAAGTATTCAAAAATGCGAGGAAATGCGCTATTTTTTAAGAGACAATGATCAGTTCAAGATATCCTTTTTTGAAGAACACGTGTATCCCTACCATTGGCTCAGTGCACTGTTTTATGCTAATGGAAATCATAATGAAGCTCTTTACCTCGTAGAGCTTGGACGGGCTAGAGCCCTGGCAGACATAATGTCAGCTCAGTACTCTGTGGAAAAAGATATATCAATCAACCCAATGTCATGGGTTGGTATTGACAATATCATGGATAAAAATGGTAACTGTACTTGTCTATACATCTCCTATTTCCATCAAGATATAACGTATTGGATTCTCACGGCAAACAGCACAATAGTCTGTCGAAAGAAACAACTCAACGACTGTATTAGTAACAAAGATGGAAAGAGATCTGTTGATGAGGTATTTGGAAACCAAATATTTAGAGCCTTTCAAATTTTACCTGAAGGACAATGCGAAGATCGATCATTGTTTTCATACGCTAGCCAGCTGCCGCGTGCATTATCCCAGGAAGACAGCTACGGAGCACTGCGTCTAGTAGAAAAGGAAGAAGACGAAACTGAAGGGCCAACTCTTGCTCAGTGTTACAACATGATCATCGCTCCTGTGGCTGACTTACTCGAGAAAACAGAAATCATCTTTGTTCCCGATCGCTTCTTCTACACAGTTCCGTTTGCCGCATTAACGGATGAAAACGGCAAGAATCTATCAGATAAATTCCGCATCCGTATCGTGCCTTCTCTGACGACTCTGAAGCTCATTCAGAACAGTCCCGCAGACTACCACAGTCAAACAGGTGCACTGGTAGTGGGTGAGCCAAGTATTAGTGATGTGTATTACAAGGGAAAACGTGAGAAATTAATTCCATTACCCTCTGCAAAAGAGGAAGCAGAGATGATTGGACGACTGCTGGGAGTTCAACCCTTGTTAGGAGAGCATGCAACTAAACAAGCAGTTCTTCAAAGAATGCAGTCAGTTAGTCTGATACATTTCGCTGCTCATGGCGATGCTGAAAGAGGAGAAATTGCTCTTGCCCCCTCAGACCCCACTTACAGAATACCACGTGAAAAGGACTACTTACTGACAATGGCTGAGATTTCACAAGTTCGACTGTCAGCTAAACTTGTTGTCCTTAGCTGCTGTCATAGTGCTCGTGGTGACATTAGAGCCGAGGGTGTTGTTGGAATCGCCCGGGCATTCTTAGGATCAGGTGCGCGCTCAGTGTTGGTGGCGCTGTGGGCCATAGAAGACAAGGCTACCGAGCAGTTCATGAGTCGTTTTTACGAGAACCTTAAAGATGGGAAAAGTGCAAGTGAATCTCTTCACCAGGCAATGAAGTGGATGAGAGAGAATGGCTTTAATGAAGTGAGGCAGTGGGCACCCTTTATGCTGATTGGAGATAACGTAACATTTAACTTTGGAAAGTAAAGGTTAGCCGATATTTTGTAATTCAATTAGGTTTCTATAAATAGGCCTTATTCACGATAGCCGCCATGTTGGTGGCAACATTATGATGCAAATTAGCCACGTGCTCTGCCAGGGGGCAAACAATGGATAAAAAAACAATTTTCGGAAGATCGGTCCTTTCTAACAGTGAAGTATCCTTGTAAATATCATATTTGAGAGCTAGATAGTTGGCAGTTATGATGTTCTTTTATTAGAAGTTTGGAATGATTGCTCTATATCTGACTTGTATTAGTTTTGTTAACTACGCAAACTGTTTACTTGTTACTAAAGCGACAAAAATAACTTAAATTTAACTATATTAGCTACTGTTACACTTAAATACATTAGCTCTGAAAAAAGTATCAGCATAATTAACAACTGGTTTGAAATCTCCCGAGTTTGAGTTGCTTGCCCCCTTAGAAATCACGTGGTAAATTTGCATAATAATATAAAAATCAACATGGCGGCTACCGTGAATAAGGCCTATTGTTTTAGAAAACGCTTAGTGAGATAGTTGTCCGCAACAGAGCATTCATTTTAAGACTTTCTATTGCTGATGGGACTGTTTTGTTAGTCTTATTATTTACTGCCTTACCCCACCCAACACAAAGGTAGCAATTGATTGGTAAAAGCTTTCTCCTACAACTTAAGTACTTATGTGTTGGGATTTTAAAGTGTTTTGATTTTTGTCATGTTAGTTTCTTCATTCTTTTAACGTTGTCCTAATTATCGCGTTCATGCTAATTATATGACACGTAATCGAGTGATTTATATTATTCTCAATTATTTTGTCATACTCTATTTCTAGAGTCAGTGCAGTGACGATTGAGATATCGAGTTCAAAAAGATATTTCTGTCAATTTTCCAAAATCGTCCTAGAATTTTCGAGGGTCAAACGAACTTTCATTAAAGTAATTATGATATAAAATAGTGTGCATTTGTCTATTTTTGCACAAACATTAGTATAGTAAGTCTTGGTGAATAGAACTTGAAAATAGAAATAAATAAATAAATAGTATGTTTAAACATGTAAAAGGCACCAGACGTTACATTATTTTATATGTTTAAAGATGATCCAAAACAATTTGTGAAGTTTTTCCAAGATCACCAACGGAGATCCAAAGTTGTTTTCAACTCTGCTGCACTGATCCTGTAAAGGGAAGAGACGTTAGGAATCGTAACGTCATAACTAATAGACCTCTTTAGCTTGTATGTTTTGTTTTCCCAATGTAGTTCATGTGATGTTACCCTAGAGAACTGTTTCTTTTATTTTTTTTTATTTTTAATGTTTTCTTCACGTGCATAATGTATGCATAATTTACTTACATTGGGAAAACAAAACTTACAAGCTAAAGAGGTCTACCGTAATTTTGTCATTTGAAAGATGAAAAAATACGACTTTTATCACTAATAAAAATTCTTATAAAAGACCACACTTTATGTAACCTTTATTAGGACTACTTCTTTTGTTATCTTCAATCCGGTTAGAAGCAAAACAGATAATAACCCGCCAGATGTCAAACAAAGAGTATTTTTATTTATATTTGCAGGTGTTGTTTTCAAGACCAGACCAAAGGACGGCAAATCAGCACTCATTTCTTCTGAATCACGGACCTAATAAACTGAACAGTTCATCAAGATAGCAGGCGGAATAATCATGTCTTTTTTACATCTTTAAAAGATGTTTAGAGATGCCCCAAACTTTGAAACGTTTAACAGAGATGATTTCAACTCCACTAAACAGCAGACATGTATAGTCCATTAGGTTTATTTTGGTTCACTACGACCTCGCACCAGCAGCCGGTTCGAACTACACAAGTTCGAAACTGTAATTACAACAAGATATCCTTAACTTGCACTACACTTAACAGAGCTGAGCAACCGCTCACAAAAGAAACTACGGTTAGAACGGAGGCCAGAAAAAACCTGCCAGAAAAAACCCCTCTGGGGAAAAATATGCAGGAAATCTGAGTAGGAACCATGGCTCAAGCTCAAAACAATACAAGCCCATCCTACGAGGCTTTACAATACAAAGCTAAGCAAAACGAAATATAAATCCTCTTGTAAAAATGAAAAAACATTAATGAACTGGTGCAGGCCTAGAATGCCTCACCACGTGACAAACTATGACTTTATAAGCAGCATGATACCCATCATGCACTGTAACAGTCGAACCCAGCCCCTGCTGGTCCCGTGCCGTAGAAATATCAATTTCTGTCTAATTCGCATTGCCATTACTCAAACGCCAGAAATTACATTTGTCAACTGTACTACTCGACAAAGTAGGTTTTTTTTTTCCTTATGCCATGTGACGTGAAAATCCGAGGCGATCGGGAATTTTGCTGTTTCCCAACCGTCCCAAATTGTGCCGATTAATGAAAACACGTATCCTATCTCCGATCATCTGGGATGGTCAGTTACAAATCAGGAAAATCGGAAGCGTTTCTATTTTCACGACGCGTCCCAGATTTCTGAGAAGGTCGGCGATTTTTCCGAGATATCGGCAAAATCTGGGACGGTCGGGAACAGCAAGAGCATCGATCGTCTGGGATTTTCCTAACATGTGAAAACCACCTTGGGCTGAACTTACTATTAGTTAGTTTTCTCGTTTGGGTTCCTGATCGTTTTGTGCTGAATTGGTATTTTTAGTGGGAATCACCGTCTTCGATTCTATAATCGAGTTCTGGGGTAAGGGCAGTAAATCTCTCCGACTACGCTACAAACATGTTCCGTAAATATCAAAATATGATCTAAACAATTATTTGTTGAAATTTTACATTAAGAGCCTGCTTTTTAAAATGTCAGTTATTCAATCACAGCAGCAATGTGAAGGTCAAAGTTTCAATGGTCACGAGGATTTTGCTGCTTTCTGGTCAAAGCTGTACTAATTATTTGACTATGTAAGTTTGCTCATAGACAAATGCAGCACAAAAGAAAAATAAAAAGTGATTTCCTATAAAGAAGATCACAACATATTCAAGTTTAAAGTGAATTTTCCAAAACACAAGGAAAGAGCTTGAAAAGATTGTTTGCAAGCCATTTAATAATAATAATAATAATAATAATAATAATAATTTATTCAACTAAACTAGTTAAAGTATAAATACAAATAAGTTCTTGAACAGGAAATGCAGAGGTTAACCCTGTAGCCATAGACAACTCATAATGCTTTAATACCTTAGTTATCTTTTTAACAAAATTATACCATTAGTTTTTAGGATTCCGTTGATACAAATACGGTTTTTGTCTTTTCGAAGTGACACTAACTAGCTGACATTGCCATTGCCATTGACTTTAGTTATATATTTTTTGAAGCTCTTAACCGGTGCGCCTTATGGTAGCTTTCTTTACAACAACTATTTTTAACAAATTAAAGGGAACATTTGCTAGCGAATAGGATTTTTATGCCTTCTTCCCTCTTGCAGTTTTGATTTCGTTTTCTTAACTTATATTTAGTTCATTATGTAGCATGGCATAGAGCTACTTGTTGTGTGACAACATCCGGGCTTATGCAGTGGGGTCAGGATTAGACAATTGGGTATACCCTCTAGCAAGATAAGCAATTGTGCGACGTCGTCATACAATCTATCAGTCATTGCAGCGAAGACGTGTTTCACTTTGCCCGCCTCCTCCCCATTCCCTGACCTCTTTGCTTAAGTCTGTCTTTGTTTTGCACATTTGTTTGCGTTTTTTAGTGTCCTCGCCTTTACTAGGCCAAAAAATTTAAAAAAATTATTTCACTGTGAATAAATAAAAGCGGCTTTGGTTCTTTGCCCTTAGCCATTTTACTCCCGGCATTCTTGCATGGTATTGTTTCGCTACCCAGATAGCCCAGTAAACAAGCTCACACAATGCATCTCTTCTCAAATAATGATATTGTCAGCTGCAAGGGCGCGGGAGTAAGGCATAAACGATATTTAGAAAAATTACCGACTTTTACAGTATTAGAAAGGCTTTAATCAGATTAAAAGGCAACCATTTTAGTATAGTAGTTGTAACTAGTAGTGACGATTCGTTATGAAGGGCGGGCGGTTACATTCACCGTGTCACTGCTGTGTTTTGTTCCGTTATGGAAGACAAATTGTAAAAAGACAAAATTTCTGGTCCCACTGGAAGGTCGTCTTAACGATTTCTTACAGGCTTGAGGCCGACAAAGATTTCAAGAGAGATATGAACATCTACAGTTTCATCCACGAGATCACTTTTACGGGAACACGATACGTCGGTTACTGAAAGTGGTGGTTAAGAAAATATCCCGCGTTAGCTGAATCTAACAATTTGTAAATATCGGGTGTAGGGGGAGGATTCCTGCACAAACGTGCTGCTTGTTTAGGGTTTAAAATCAAGTTTTATTACTTTTTAGAGCGACACTTTCAAAGTGTCCTCAGTTGTCGATATCGGGGTACCTTAAGGGGTAAAAAAGTTAGAGATCTCCAGTTACGAATGATCCAGTGTACAATTCTTTTCAGCAGAAAGTAGAGCTTTTATTTCGTAATGAAGACTAATTTTACGCATATTTTAATGTAAGAGATCTTATAACTTTGTTACTTGATAGCTAGGGCCATCTACTTAAACGAAGTCTAACTTTGTTACTTGATAGCTAGGGTCGTCTACTTAAACGAAGTCTAACTTTGTTACTTGATAGCTAGGGCCGTCTACTTAAACGAAGTTTAACTTTGTTACGTGATAGCTAGGGCCGTCTACTTAAACGAAGTCTAACTTTGTTACTTGATAGCTAGGGCCGTCTACTTAAACGAAGTTTAACTTTGTTACGTGATAGCTAGGGCCGTCTACTTAAACGAAGTCTAACTTTGTTACGTGATAGCTAGGGCCGTCTACTTAAACGAAATCTAACTTTGTTACGTGATAGCTAGGGTCGTCTACTTAAACGAAATCTAACTTTGTTACGTGATAGCTAGGGCCGTCTACTTAAATGAAGTCTAACTTTGTTACGTGATAGCTAGGGCCGTCTACTTAAACGAAGTCTAACTTTGTTACTTGATAGCTAGGGTCGTCTACTTAAACGAAATCTAACTTTGTTACTTGATAGCTAGGGTCGTCTACTTAAACGAAGTCTAACTTTGTTTATACGTGATAGCTAGGGTCGTCTACTTAAACGAAGTCTAACTTTGTTACTTGATAGCTAGGGCCGTCTACTTAAACGAAATCTAACTTTGTTTATACGTGATAGCTAGGGCCGTCTACTTAAACGAAATCTAACTTTGTTACTTGATAGCTAGGGCCGTCTACTTAAACGAAATCTAACTTTGTTTATACGTGATAGCTAGGGCCGTCTACTTAAACGAAGTCTAACTTTGTTACTTGATAGCAAGGGCCGTCTACTTAAACGAAGTCTAACTTTGTTACTTGATAGCTAGGGCCGTCTACTTAAACGAAATCTAACTTTGTTTATACGTGATAGCTAGGGCCGTCTACTTAAACGAAATCTAACTTTGTTACTTGATAGCTAGGGCCGTCTACTTAAACGAAATCTAACTTTGTTTATACGTGATAGCTAGGGCCGTCTACTTAAACGAAATCTAACTTTGTTTATACGTGATAGCTAGGGCCGTCTACTTAAACGAAGTCTAACTTTGTTACTTGATAGCTAGGGCCGTCTACTTAAACGAAATCTAACTTTGTTTATACGTGATAGCTAGGGCCGTCTACTTAAACGAAATCTAACTTTGTTACTTGATAGCTAGGGCCGTCTACTTAAACGAAGTCTAACTTTGTTTATACGTGATAGCTAGGGCCGTCTACTTAAACGAAGTCTAACTTTGTTTATACGTGATAGCTAGGGCCGTCTACTTAAACGAAATCTAACTTTGTTTATACGTGATAGCTAGGGCCGTCTACTTAAACGAAATCTAATTTTGTTTATACGTGATAGCTAGGGCCGTCTACTTAAACGAAGTCTAACTTTGTTACTTGTTAGCTAGGGCCGTCTACTTAAACGAAATCTAACTTTGTTTATACGTGATAGCTAGGGCCGTCTACTTAAACGAAATCTAACTTTGTTTATACGTGATAGCTAGGGCCGTCTACTTAAACGAAGTCTAACTTTGTTACTTGATAGCTAGGGCCGTCTACTTAAACGAAATCTAACTTTGTTTATACGTGATAGCTAGGGCCGTCTACTTAAACGAAATCTAACTTTGTTTATACGTGATAGCTAGGGCCGTCTACTTAAACGAAGTCTAACTTTGTTACTTGATAGCTAGGGCCGTCTACTTAAACGAAATCTAACTTTGTTTATACGTGATAGCTAGGGCCGTCTACTTAAACGAAATCTAACTTTGTTTATACGTGATAGCTAGGGCCGTCTACTTAAATGAAGTCTAACTTTGTTACTTGATAGCTAGGGCCGTCTACTTAAACGAAGTCTAACTTTGTTACTTGATAGCTAAGGCCGTCTACTTGAACGAAATCTAACTTTGTTTATACGTGATAGCTAGGGCCGTCTACTTAAACGAAATCTAACTTTGTTTATACGTGATAGCTAGGGCCGTCTACTTAAACGAAGTCTAACTTTGTTACTTGATAGCTAGGGCCGTCTACTTAAACGAAATCTAACTTTGTTTATACGTGATAGCTAGGGCCGTCTACTTAAACGAAGTCTAACTTTGTTACTTGATAGCTAGGGCCGTCTACTTAAACGAAGTCTAACTTTGTTTATACGTGATAGCTAGGGCCGTCTACTTAAACGAAGTCTAACTTTGTTACGTGATAGCTAAGGCCGTCTACTTAAACGAAGTCTAACTTTGTTACTTGATAGCTAGGGCCGTCTACTTAAACGAAATCTAACTTTGTTACTTGATAGCTAGGGCCATCTACTTAAACGAAGTCTAACTTGGACCGCGGTTTAACGTTCAACTCCCAGGAGTGACATGCAAACGTTCTGCCAAAGAGATTTCGTTTGAATGGCCGCATCATGGGATTTCGTAAACAGACTCAAAAATTAGAACTACAGTACATGTCTCCATAATTAACTCTGGGAGTGAAAGAGTTAAGACAATTGATGGACCTCCACATCTGTCTGTAAGTGGGTCAATTCATTTTAGCTGGAGAAATGTTTTTCTAGTCTGCGCTATATGCCTTTTTGACACTGTTTTAGTAAAGACCGTGTTACCGCGGTTTTTGTTAAACATCGTCTAAACTTCGTTTAAATACACGGCCCTGACTTTAAAATTAATGGACTTTCCAATTCTGGGAACTTTTGTACAGTGTTGGTCGTTTAAAAAAAACCGAAATGGCAATGATGACGCCTGAAATATGATCATAACGATGACGTTGCTAATGTACATAATGTCAATATATTAATAAAACAAGTTGCAAAGCACAGTCCCTAACATTACCAAGCTCTAAATGATGATTATCCTTACAAGCTAGAATGCACTCAATCTTCAAGAAAGAATTAAATATGAGAGTTCACAACATGTTCAAATAAATGCGCGTGCTATGATTGCGTGCTATTATAACTCCATAAAGCTTGCGTATTACGTCACACGCTTGCTTTATGGAGTTATAATGCACGGAGTATAGGTCACCAGCATGAGCGCGCGCAAATCATAGGAGCATTTGTGCATTGTTGAGTTATATAAGCATTTGGGAATTTCAAAAAAAAAAAAACTCTGAAAGTGCTGAAAGAAGCATTCGCCTGTGGCTCGTGCTTGTTTCAGCATTTCTCTCGTCTTTTTAAAATTCCCGCGTGCTTATGTAACACAACGATGCACTGTGTCGCACTTACTATTCCCTTAACGTTTGTGACCGTTAACAGAATATAATCATAAGGAAGTGGAACGGCCTTCCTGTCGATGTTGTCGAAGAACAATTTACTGATTATTTAAATACATGTTTTCTATAAAAAAAATTACATTGTTATCATCTAATTTTATTCACCAATTTTTACAGTTGCTGCGTTGTCTGTACTGAATTTTAGAAGGGAAACGTATAACATTTATGTATATCCCACGCCAGTGATAGTCTGTCTCTAGTTATTTTTACTACTCAAACTCGTTTGTAATTAATCACGATTGAACAAACAAGCGTGAGGTGGTTTGAAAGCCCAATTTACAATTGTCTGCTTAGTAACCTGTCCTTTGAGTGAAAGTGAGGCTGTAGTTCACGTTGCTTTAATACAAACCTTCCTTGTTTTTCATATGTAAATCATGTCGTTCTTATGCTAACCAGTTTTTGTTGAACTTATTTGCATACGAAAAGCAGATAAGTTTAAGTTTAAGTTTGTATCAAAAACAAAATCAACTCCAGCCTCACTTTCACTCGAAAGCCAAGGTACTACGGGTACTACGGGTACTACGGGTACTACGGGTACTACGGGTACTACGGGTACAACGGGTACTACGGGTACTACGGGTACTACGGGTACAACGGGTACTACGGGTACTACGGGTACAACGGGTACTACGGGTACCACGACTACAACTCGAAGTCGGTTAAAAAAAAATCGGCTGCGCTTCGTTTTTTTCAACCCACTTCTCGGTGTTCGGAAATCCTCATGAAACAATTTTCCTCGCGTTTGATATATAACACAGACAGTGTGTATACATTATAACGTCATTAATGTAAGCTTTGATAATCGAACGTGACCTGACAAAGCGGCAAAGGTTCTTGCTGTTGTTATTTTAGGAGAATTTGAGCGCTTTATCATCGTTTTAGAATTTGTTTAATTTGTAATTGTTCTTATTTCCTTCTTAGAAGGAAATGTAACGATAGCTAAGCTACAACGCTTTATAAGATAGCGCTCAAATTGCCCACGACCAACACTGCAACCAAATGCCGATTTTGTCAGGTCACTTTTCTGCTGTTATGACCAAATAATTAACACCCAGCGATTGTGACTGAACAAACAATAACTTAAAACGAATTGTCATTGCAATAGCGTATGTATGGCGGAATTGACTCTCTCAATGTCATCTTCTCTTTGCTTTTTTAAACTAAGGTAATGAGAATATGGTGACGTATAAAAATTACTCACAATCATGGTCAAATTGTTGGGAATGACCCACTTTTCAGTTATCTCTCTGTAACCCTCTCCCCCCCCCCCCCCCCCCCCCCCCAACCCCCATATCCTGTCTTTACAATGTTGCGTATGAATAGATTTTCTTCCTTCTTGGAAGTGGTATCTCTCTAACCCCAACGCCTCTCCCCCCTCCCCCCTTAACCCCCCCCCCCCACCGGTCTTTACAATGTTGTGTATGAATTTTTTTTCCTTCTTTGGAGTGGTATACCGAGGGACCAGCTGTAGCTGTGACCGCTTTGAGAGACGTGACTGTATTTTACGTTTACTGGGGCCGGATTCACGAAGAAACATTATAGTTAAGTATTGTTGTTATTGTTACGATATGTTAAGACATATCCAAAGTATTGTTAACAATACTTTGGATATGTCTTAACTTAGGAGGGTTTCGTGAATCCGGCCCCTGGACGATAAATAATTATTATCTATATGGTTAACAGTGAACATGTTGTTCTGGCTTGAAAATTAGGGAGCTTAAGCAGCCGCGATGGTTACGGGAACGAGAACGTCACAAAACAATTGTTCTAATTAATGTGCGTTTTACATTTTGGTTCATTTTCTCTGCCATTCTCTGCAAAATAACGCCAAATGGCAAAGGTCCAGCTTTCGTGGAGAACGTGAACGCACGACGGTTACCTTTTCTTTCTCCACCTCAACTTGAAATCCGTACTTACAAATTCATCTTCTGGGTAATTCATAGTTAT
Source organism: Cladopsammia gracilis (assembly GCA_022457155.1). Lineage (NCBI taxonomy): Eukaryota > Metazoa > Cnidaria > Anthozoa > Scleractinia > Dendrophylliidae > Cladopsammia > Cladopsammia gracilis. The sequence goes on from JAJGOT010000113.1 coordinate 702,150, forward strand.
TAGACCAACTACAGTTGCAAATTGGAACAGTTGTGAAGTAGTCTGAAAGAACGTTTGAAAGAACTTTAACTTTAACTTTGAAAGAACTTTAACTAAGGTTTTCGTTGGCGTTGCCGTCGTGGTTGCTTCAGGTCCCTGGTTAGTTTGCCTGGAAGCTTCTACACTGTTCCTTTGATAGACCAATCCGTGCTAGAGGAACGATCGTACCAGACGAGCTCAAATGATCATTAACTCGCCACACTTAAAATGTCCGTTCCTTGTGATATGAGTGTGAACAGTAAATCCGTGGCCTTGAATGGTCTGTGATTGATTCCTGTCACGGAGTCCAACTGTACACTCGATTCGATTTAGTGTGGACACAAAGCAATGATCAGCCGAGGAAAGCATGGATCATTTTCCCAGTGTAACTGAGGTCTTTCAGCATGCTGCAAAGTAAAAAATACGACATTGTTCGACAAGATGAAATTAAACTGAAACTAAGCTAACATAAATGTCAATGCACAACTGTTGTACAGCTAAAAATGTAAAATAAACTAGAAAGCACAACAAAACGTGAGATTGTCAAAAGCAGTGTTGCGTGAGCAATATACACGTACGTGCAACTTGTCTCGCAACGGCTTTGTACAAAGTGGGAGACAAGGGTTGTTTACCATTTACCCAAAAATTCCGGAAATTTCGGTCAGAATGTAAATGGTAAGACAATTTTGGCTCGACCGACGGGAAAATTTCCGCAATAAACGGAACGTCTTGAAAGGTAGTCCAAAATTTCCAACCGAAATTTCCGAACGGAAATGTGTTAACCATTTGCTTTTATCTACTAGTTCCAGACCTAGGCCTGCGCCAGTTTTGATGCATAAGCGTGGTAACTCAGCTCGTTTCTGGTGTCGATAGTAAATGGTATACGCCAATCTCAAACGGAATTTCCCTTTCTGGAGTTTGCTTACCATTTACACAAACCGTGGACCAACCGGTTTTCCCTTGTAAATGGTAAACAACCTGGGTGAACCTTTACTGGAAGTTATTCACACTACATAAAATGTACGGATTTTGGTAAACAACCAAGTTGTCGAAGGGATTGTTACACTGTGCTACTAAAAAAAGGTGACTGCAACCATTGCAGAAATTAGAGCTGGATTCTACTTTATTCTACCAAACGCAAACTACTTTTGCAGCATTTGTCGAACGTCATTTCGACAATGTTCCTGTAACTTGTCTCACAACACCGTTGCACTGTAGCACTCTACTTTATACACAGATTAGTCCTCTCACCTGACCATGTGCTGTGTAAAGGCGTCAGGACCACACACGCCAATCAGCAACTCGTGTTCATGACCAGCGCTAGGGGGAGGGGGTAAGATTTCTAACAGCATCTCCATAGAAACACGGCCTTCATAGCCTTCCCACTCGGGGGTGGGCTGTGACACTGTGTAGAACACTTGAAATCTACAATAATATTAAAGCATCCTGTGAGATGCAGTTTTCTATGGGGCGCCAAATGTAAATTTATTATTTAGCACAAATATAATTATAACGTTTTTTACCTTATTTATAAATAATTGGCGAACTTAATTTATTGTTTATATATAATGAAAGATGCCTATACATATGTATAAAAATTTAATTATCGCACAGTCTGATTTATGAATCATGTTTCTTCGCTTGACAATTATTTATAAATAATAAGTTTATGAAAGTGATTATTTATATATCACTGAAGAGCGAAATTCATGATTTATATATCATGACTTTTGTAACATAATTTGATTGTTGCTCGAATGTTCCAGATGACATATTTTGGATAAACCTCTCACCTTTGGCCAGCAGATTCAGCTAGCTCGTCTAAGTGCTGTTTCCATAAGATGTCTTTTTCCTGATGATTTGCAAACAACAGCTTGATGGACCTGTAAAAGAAGAACAAAATAAATCAGGTAAACAAAACGAGTGATATGGTTTCGTTACATACTCATCAAGAAAGAATATACCACTGCCAAAATCTTTCTCGTTTCTACGATTCACAGGAGCTCCCAGGCGACCAATAAGGCTTTTAGCGCAAAGGCCCAAAATATGGTCAAACATCTTCTGATAGGATCCTTCTTTAATTGGACACTCGTTAAATGTACTCAGTCTGTGTGTGGCTCTATTAAAGACAACTTACATACAGCTACATCGATTTAGTTCCAGACACCTTTCGCAAGGCAAAGTTCGCATTGAAAGCTCGCTATAAAATGTATACGTTTTTGGTTCATGGACCAATAAAGCCAGGCTGTTTGGGGCAAGACCAACGCAAGCGATTATCTTGGTCAGAAGTTCAAGAGAATGCTCCAAAAGTTCTTGTTCACCATTTTGTCTTACTTTAAATTAAGAACTATCGAATTCCATGGCAAAGTCCGTAGAAAACCTGGAAACGTATTAGCATTTTTTTAATGTTTTGGCCAAACTTGTCACTTATACGATTTCTTTCACCAATCAACAATCGTAAATTTTATTTTGTAATTGTCATTCTAAACTCTAATTTATAAATCAACATTTATTACCGACAGTTACTTACTTTTCAGCTGACGAGTTCTCCAGGACTGTTTGCCGAATAAGTCTCACCATTGGCGTGAATCCTGTCAAACAAACTCCAATTAACAAATTTTGGATAACCAACCTTTCTTTATTGTTTTTCCCTATGACGACAACAAATGTTTGAATACTCCAGCAAATAACACAATGCAACAGGGGCCGTCAATCACTTTTAGTATGACACGCTACACTATGACTGACCGATTGACTCAGTGACTGATTGACTGACTGAGTCAACACTATGACTGACCAATTGACTGATTGACTGACTGAGTCAACACTATGACTGACCAATTGACTGATTGACTGACTGAGTCAACACTATGACTGACCAATTGACTCAGTGACTGATTGACTGACTGAGTTAACACTATGACTGACCAATTGACTCAGTGACTGATTGACTGACTGAGTCAACACTATGACTGACCAATTGACTCAGTGACTGATTGACTGACTGAGTCAACACTATGACTGAGCGATTGACTTAGTGACTGATTGACTGACTGAATCAGCATGTGAATGATTGACTGATTAGTAAATCAATTAAAAAAATAAAAAATAAATAAATACATTTATTTTAAGTGTCAAAGGTATTTAGCATGCGAGTACTAATTGGGGACACTTTCCAGATCTAAGTAAGTATTTATCTATTTAAGTAATAGTTGATTGACTATCTGGTTGACTGACTGACTGACTGACTGACTGACTGACCGACTGAGCATGTGAATGGTTGATGGTTAGTTGATTCACTATCTGGATGACTGGATGACTGACTGACTCACTGACCGACTGAGCATGCGAATAATTGACTGATCAGTTGATTGATCGATTGACTGTCTGTCTGTCTGACTGACTGACTGACTGACTGACTGACAGTGTTAACAAGTGATCTCTATCTTGTATGTACAGTATCATAGATAACATACCTGTTCCTGCTGCAATAAGAACTATTTCCTTCGCTTCACAGATTCGGGATTCTTGAAAATCTCCAGAATAATCACTTATTTGAAGAATATCACCTGCGAAAACAAACAAACACGTCTTACAGTTTGACATATCCAGTGCAAAAAGCTACTAAAATATTGAGTGGAATACCACGAACAACATGTTGCAGACTCCGATAATTGGGATAATTAAGGTTACAGTGTACCTTCGGGGGTGTCTCCAGTATAACAGCTCTAGTGTCTTAAGATTACACTTAACAGACCTAAACCCAGATATCAAATTAAAGCTTATAGAGCTGGCTATCTAAATATGGAAACCATTTGGTAATAAAATGAATTGTCGAATTTTTTACGACGTCTTCGAACGTCCGAATCAGATTTAAAACGCTATACATGTAACTCAAAGCGATTATTGTATTTTGCTAAATTTGATTTGTTCTCGGGTTTCCGGACACGAAGCGCTAAAAAAACGTGTCGGCGATTTCCCATATTCAATTGCAGTGAAAAGTTACAGAATATTTTCGAAAAAGGGAGAAAAAAATTGGAATGATCGCACGGAAATGGCTCTTGACGAAAACGTTTTCGGAAATAAGAAATTCGCCGACACGGTTTTGTTGATTATATGTTAGCCTAGCTTCTGTCCAAATTTGAGGAAAATCGAACAAATTCCCTTTGAGTTGTAGCGTTTTAAAGTGTCCCCAACAAGCGAAAAATTAACTTTGAGAAAACAGCGCTTAAAAAAACATATCGCCTCATAAACAAACTCCGCACACAAAAGTTATACCGTCATTTCTCCGGCAATTTTCACTATTTTTCGATAATTTTTTTTGGATGAAAGTTCATTTTGTAAACTTTATTTTGACGCCATGCAAAAAAAAATTTCAATAAATTTTCGATCTGAAGGTACTGTAACCTTAAGAAAGACAAACAATTATGACAAGGATCATTTAGCTTGTCTGTTTTATATTGCAAAATGTTACTTGTGGAGTTTTTTTTTTTTGGTTTTGTTTTTGTTTTTTGGTTTTTTCATTTAGAACAGTTGAGCTCGTGGATGTAATTGTGATGTGACCATTTAAATGATAGCTATGGAGCAAAAATAAGTGTGACACTGTTTGTGGTTCTGTTGTGCTGAAGCAAAAATGAATAACATGCAAGTTCTTTGTTCCGTGAGTTCAGTAGTTTTTATACAATAACTGAATATGATACACACGCTCTGATTGGTCAATTGCTAATGACTGTTATACTGGTAAACCAAATGGATAATGTGGTCATTATATAAAAGTAATAAACCACACATTCCTATGGTTGATCGATGTAGATGTAATAAGCCACTAGGGATGTTGGAATAACACTCGGAAAGCTTGTAAATCACTTGCCTTCAGCTCATGACTTACAATCTCTTTTCCTGTTCTGTCAACATCCTGCAACGTTCATTGAGCCAATAAACCATACAAATGTGTGGTCTATTGCTTTATAAAGAAACTATATATATCTTGCAAGTAGTAGGAAATCTGAAAAAATGGCCGTTTTTATGCTAGAGACGTTAAAGTCCTCTAGACGCAATTAACGTCTCAGACGTTAAATGCGTCTGGTATAAAAACGGGACGCATTAAAGTAGATGGCCACAGAGAAAAAACACAAAATTTTCTAAAAACACCTATTCTCGGAAGTGACTGCACCCGACTAAAGTCGTCCCCAAATAAATTTTAAGAGTACGAATATACAAATAGGGCTACATTCGTCCTCGTTAAGGCAGTCCCGTTTTATACTAGACGTATTTAACGTCTGAGACGTTAAAGTCGTCTGTTAAGCGCGTCTTAACGACGCACTTAAAAGAAGACGTTAAACTCGTCAGACGTTAAATCCGTCTGGCTTATTTTCCGTTTTTATACTAGACGTTAAAGTCGTCTCGAGACGACTTTAACGTCTCAGACGATATTAACGTCTGTAGCATAAAAACGGCCAATGACCTGATATTACACTCGACAGGCTACTGATACATCTGGGTGCAAATGATTTACTAAAAATTGTTTTCAACTGACCTGCTACTAAAGAAGATAACGTTGGTGTTAGTGTTCCATCAGGGTAGATTTTAATCATTAAATACAAGCGCCGGCCATCATATTCTCTTTCAGTTGGACCAACTTGCAAGGATGGTAGGACTACTGTGTAAGGACGACTGATCTGCATGCCTGCAATGACAGGAAAATGCACAATAAGTATTTCTAAAATTCGGTTCTCATCATGAATGATCAGGTTAATTGTGTAAATAATAAGGGGCACCCTTCAATTGTTTTGCTATTATAGCTGAACATTTGGGATGCCCATACCACCCTCAGATTTTCAGATTACAATTAAACGAGAAGTTAAGGCTCTCAAACCGGATATGTAAACTGTGGGGATGGAAAATGCTATTTTTGGTTCTTGCAAAGTCCAGACATAAATTTCAGGAAGCAAATGGGTCAGACCTTAAAAAAATCTTGGAAATCATACTTGAGATAACTTTTTCGGAGAAAAGGATTTTGTTCCTTTCAGCCGGTTGAATTTTCAACTAAGGCATCTGAACAGATCAAAATTTGGTAGCTGACAGAAATATCCCTTTAAACGGTAATAAATCATCAAAATTAAGAAACATAAACAGACTTTCTAAAGCCTTTGGTGAAGCTGGCTCGTTGGGTGCCACTGATTTATATTTTGAAGAGATAATTATTTTGGTTGAACATGTACATTGGTATAAAGCCACAGAAAAACGGCCATTTTGTTTTCACAAAACTTGATGCCACAACCACCACTTTACATTTGTAGGAAGATTTGAAGAATTTAAAAGTACTTAATGTCGAGAATCATTGGTTAACATCTACATGTACATGTACATGTAATCATGGGTTATTAGTTTGTTTTTTAGCCTGTGACTTACATGTAATGCAATGCCTGCTATCAGCTAGCCACTATTCAATTTTATGCTAATCCTGGGGTAACTTAATGTGATTTTGACTGCTCTGAAATTGGTACTTAAAACTAACAGTTAAAATCATGCTTTCAAGAGATCCTGTTTGTTGGATAATAGTGTAAGACTGAGTGGCTCTATTATGGAGCTACAACTCAATTTTAGTTTTGAAGTATCAATTTTAAAATTATTTACTTTCGCCCATTTATCCCCAATGGGACATTAAGGGCTGCATGTAGATATGTTGTACACTGTAGGTTAAAATTATTTCAAACTAGGTTAATTTTTATTTTCCTTCCTCTGAGATTATGTTAATGAATCTGGGACAAAGGAAAATAAAAATTAACGTAGTTTGAAATAATTTTTAACCTAAAATAATTTTAACCTACAACAGATACATGTACCACATGTACCACATGTATGAGTCAAGTTTAGTTTCATTAACATTATTGACAAAATTATCCTAGAGACATTATTCTGGCCTATTATACCTACGACATCCCTGTTCATGTGTATATGATGTCCTATGGGAATTCTCATAATGACGCCTTCTGGCAGCTCACAACAAAACAGTTTACAGTTATGTGTAATCAGTTCAACAGAGACTACTCGATCTGTAATCCCATAACCTGGACTCTGTAAATCAGACAAACATAAAATTTACGAAATAAAATATGTGCAACAGAGTGAATGTACATGTGACATGTAACACAATGAAGGTTGTCTTTGTATTGACTAGGAAGCAACAGTTGAATGATTCAAACGAAATACTTGAGTTGCACCTAATTCAGCAACCCTTTTTTGCACGCACCATAAGCTTCATGTTTGATAAGTCATGCCACAGGGCTTATAATTTATTGTGTCACTAGGTTTGCCATACCTTTTAAGTTTGCTGTACCTACACTGTAATTCCAATATAGCTACCAACCAAATCGATTGTGATGCCATACTATTGTAAAACTACTGTCGTCAGCAATTTACATGTAGTTCAGTGATGGAAGTCTGAGCCAGGACTTCAAACAAATTGGACGGTCAATGACTGATCATGGTCATAATGCACTATGAATCACATGATTACTTTTTTTCCACAATCATACAAATAATACATGTTCATTGCCTCTGTTCTTGTGCAGCTTAAATGAATTATTGCCATGCAGACCTTTTCCCAAGTCTGTCCACCGTACCCCAGCAGATTCTTTTGTTAAAAGAAGGTCGACTTTTTCACTTTCTCCAGACACACGCACTGTTATATCAGTAAACAAATAGACTTCAGTTAGTTTTACATTGTATTTATCTAATATTACTTCCAGGACCAGAAATCTCAATTTTGAGAGACTGATCACCGGCTTACAATAATCTGGATAAAATTTTATTCCTGTTTGGTGTTTTTTACTTTGTCAAAAATGCTTAATTTAGAACATTATCACCATTATCGTATTTTCTGGTTTTATAGAATCATATCAACGGTCATTTGTGGTCTCTTTTTGCTCGTTTGGTAAGCAAACCTCTACAATTTTATAAAAAAAATAGAAATCAATGAAACTATTTGTTACACACCTTGTTGATGACTTATAACATTGCTGAGTTCTACAAAAGAAAATGAAGATAATTCTGTTGTTAGGCATTAGCCATAACATTGGATCAGGTTACAATGTACATACATGCAGTGACAGACAAGTTCAAATCACTCAATATGTACTGTATTTGTTTTGAGTTCTGATTGGTTCATTGCATTGTGTTTTTAATATGACCATTTTACAGTTGTGTGCTAATGGTGACCTGGCCTTTGAATGCATGGAAGCGAGGATGGAGGTGACCTTGTTATGATACAGAACTTAGTGCTCTTCATATGTAAATTTAGCTAGTTAGCGTGAGAAAAACATTATTAACAAATGAAAAGCACTAAGGTCTGTATCAAAACAAGGTCACACCCAGCCTTGCTTCCACTCAAAGGCCAGGTCACTAAACACACAACTGTAAAATGGTCTATTGGCCAGTGATTACTTTTCACATTGGTTTTGGTTTTGGTTTTATGACACTCAATTGAAAACTGCTTTAAATGCAAAAACACAGGGAGAGTAATCTGGCACACAAGCATATCCACTTCCAATTAATGTCCAGGATTGGACACAGAGGGGGACCATGCTACACCATGATAGGTATCACAAAGTGTCCCCATCTACATGTATGACAAAATTCGGAACATATGTACATGTAAATTTTAGTAACGCGTACACATGGTTTACCCACGGCCACCCACAATCAATATTACTGTAACATATCACCTTTTAGTTTGAAGGCATACGAAGACACGAGACTCAACATGGCTGAAACAACGCAACACTTTATTACGCTAAGCATTCTGGGTACATGGAATGATGCAACTCATACAACTTCCGGTTATAAATATCAATATATTACACTGCCTTCCCCATAAAAAGAGGAATGTAATTTTGTTAACGAACACACTGCTTACAGGTTAAGTTTAACCACAGGTTTTCTAACCCTCTGAGATCTCCTTACTACAGGCGGTGTTGTACTCACAATTGTAGGAGATCCAGTACATTCCTTATTTTCAATAAGACTTGCCTGTGGTTCAGAGATACTATCATCATGAGGACTTACAGTAACATCAGTAACAAACTGATCATGTGCTTCAGGCACTATGATCTCTGGCTCACTTAAATCATCTGGTGCATCGTCATGTGCCCTTATCATGTGATCAGTATGGACATATCTAGTCTTGTCTCCTGTTCTAACTACATAGGTTCTAGGTCCACAAACTTTGACCACTGTACCCAGACTCCACTTTTCTGTCTTAGAGTTAGCTCTGATATTTCGCACTCGAACTCGGTCATGCCTTACAAATAATCTGTCTTTTTTACATTTCATATCCTTGTACATTTTCTGCTTTTCTTGCTTTTTCTCTACAACTTGTGCAAGGTTGGGCTTTATCAAACTCAATTTAGTTCTTAGGCGGCGCTTCACCATCAACTCTGCTGGGGTTACACCGGTTGTGCTGTGAGGGGTGGTACGGTACCTCAACAGGAAATTTGCAAGTCTATGTTTCATAGACATACCCTTTGTGCCCTGAATCACTTGCTTAACCAGTGCTTCCTTTACTGTTCTCACCGACCTCTCTGCTGCCCCATTGGATTGGGGGTGATAGGGTGGCACTAATGTGTGCTTTATGCCATTTTTACGCATGAATTCAGAAAACTACTGTGGACCTAAATTGTCTTCCATTGTCGGACACGACCTCTTCAGGTAAGCCACTATTAGCAAAAATTAGACGTAGCTCATCAATAGTACGTTCCGCGGAGGTAAAGGTCATATGTTTTACCTCTATCCACTTTGAATGGCTATCTATTAACACCAGAAAATAATCATTTTCTTTTTGGCAGAAATCAATATGAATACGCTGAAATGGTCTGGTGGACCACTTCCATGGGATCAATGGTGCACTGGGTGGGGTATTTCTAAAACTTTGACATACTGTGCAAACACTCACAGCCTCCTCAATTTCTTGATCCATATTGGGCCACCACATACATGTGCGAGCAACTGCTTTCATGCCACATATACCCGGGTGTTCCCAGTGTAGTTCTTCCAGCATTTTCCCTCTGAAAGTGGGTGGGACAATTACCCTGGAACCCCAGAGAACACAGTCTTGTTCACAAGACAACTCCTGCCTTCTATTATGATATGGTTTTAAAATCTCATCATCACATCCCTCTGGTCACCCTGACATTACAAAATGGTGTACCTTACTAAGCACAGGATCTACAAGGGTTGCCTTTCCAATATCCTCTGCGGTAATTGGAAAATCATCATCAATTGCACTTACACGATAAATGGCACCCTCACTACCCAATCCCGAGTTCTCATGTGGTAACCTAGAGAGTGCGTCACAATTGGCATGGTCTTCAGATCTTCTGTACTCAATCTCGTAGTTATATGCTGAGAGCATTAAAGCCCACCTCTGCATCCGAGCTGCTGCGAGCATGGGAATAGCGGATTTTGGGCCAAAAAAATTGCTAATAGTGGTTGGTGATCGGTCATCAAAGTAAATTTTCTTCCATACAAATACTGGTGAAATTTTTTTATGCCGAAGATTATTGATAATGCTTCTCGTTCAATTTGGGCGTAATTCTTTTCGCTTGAGCTCAGCGTCCGAGAGGCATAGGCAATCGGCCGTTCTTGGCCGTCGTCCATTACATGACTGATGACAGCTCCTAGCCCATAACTGGAGGCATCACAGGCAAGCCTCAGTGTACGATTCACATCATAGTGCACCAACAACGAGTCACTGGTAAGACTTTGTTTACAAGCTTCATATGCCTGTTGACATGCCCTTGTCCATTCCCAGGGGACATTTATTTTTAGAAGCTCATGTAATGGTGCTAGGGTAGTTGCAAGCTCAGGCAGAAATGAGTGATAGTATTGGATCATGCCCAAAAAAGATCTTAACTCACTGACGTTACGTGGAACTGGTGCTTTTTTGACAGCATCAATTTTCTCCTCGACCGGATGCAAACCGTCAGCATCTATCTTCAGACCTAGGTAGACAACCTCTGTTTTCAAAAACTCACACTTCGGCAATTTCAAATGTGCATTATGTCGGTGTAGTCTCTCCAATACTTCAGCTAAGATTTTGAGATTCTCTTGCCAATTTTCACCACCAATTAGTATGTCGTCCTGTTTGCATACACATTTTTCTACCCCTTGCAAAATTTGGTCCATTTTCCCTTGGAAAAGTTTGGGTGCCGACTTGACCCCATATGGCAATTTAGTGTAGGAATAGAGGCCTTTGTGAGTGCTTATTGTTAGGTACTCCAAACTCTCTTTGTCAACACTTAGCTGCGCATACGCATGCGATAAATCAAGTTTACTGAAAACTTTGGATCCTGCAAGGGCAGCAAACAAATCCTGTTGAGTAGGAAATGGATATTGTTCATCCTCTACAGCAGAGTTGATGGTTGTTTTGTAATCCCCACATATTCTCACTGACTTGTCAGCTTTTGGTACCACTACTATAGGGCTTGCCCAATTTGATTTCTCAGTTTTGACTATCACGCCATGCTTCTCTAGCTTATCCAGTTCTTTTTCTACTTCATCTTTAAGTGCATAAGGGACTCTACGTGGCTTAATAAATATGGGCCTTGCACCATCTTTCACGGTGATGTGTGCTTCAAAACCTGTCATACCTTCATAGCTCTCCTCAAACAAATCACTATGTTTTGACAGTAGGTCATCGAGTTGACCTTTGGCACTGCTTGGTTCATATTTTGTTACACTAAAAATCTCCCCCCATTCTAGTTTGATGTGGCTAAGCCAATTTCTACCCAACAAGGTAGGTTTATTCTCATAATCAGCTACAAGAATTGGCAATGCATACTTATGACCCCTGTGCACGATATCACATTGCATCTCGCCACACACTGTGAGGGATTCACCAGTATAGGTTTTCAGCTTAACCTGGGATGAACGAAGTGGTAAATCACTGAATTTTTGCATGTACGTGCTCTTACTCATTACTGAGTAATCTGCGGCAGTATCTACTTCTAATTCGCACAGGGAGCCATTGATATACATTTCCACAGTGTAGCTTTTGTGGGTGGGAGCATCTGTACCAACTGCGTACAGGGAGTAAATACCTAACTCATCATCATCAGTTTCACCCTCATCAGGTATCTCTGACAGAATATTAACATTACCTTTAGCTGCATATTTTGTACTAGACTTAGCATCTTTGTTTCGACAGACTGATGCCAGGTGACCTACTTTTCCACAGTGGTAGCATTTGGCTGATCGAAATTTACACTTTTGTGCCGCATGATTACCACCACACCGATAACATGATTGTTCCTTATTGTTCATAGTTCCCAATTTATTCACGGTTCCTTGACTGTCATCACCTGCATTGGTAGGACGAAATTCTTGCGTATTCTTCTCTGCCATCTCCATCGACTTTGCAATCCGGCAGGCTTTGTCAAATGTTAGGTCATCTGTGTTCAACAGCTTGTTCTGGATTTTTGGGTTGTTTAGTCCGCACACAAACCGATCTCTCAAAGCTCGATTCAGAAATTCGCCGTAATTACAATGTATTGAGAGTTTCTTTAATGCCACGACAAAATCGCTGATCGATTCACTCGGTTTCTGATGGCGAGTTACGAAATGGAAACTTTCTGCAATCTCCAGTGGCGCTGGATTGTAGTGTCGCTCAAGTGCTCTCACAATATCTGTAAAAGTAGTGTCTCTTGGATTTGCTGGTACCAACAAATTTCTGAGAGTAGAATATGCTTCAGGGCCGATCTCAGTTAGGAAAATAGCCCGTTTTCGTTCTGCAACCAGAAGATTGGCTGCCTCAGCTCCCTCGCCTGTTCCTTCTCGAATGTTATTGGCCAGGAAAAACATTTCGATTCGTTCCACGTAGGAGCGGAAAGGTTCTCGTTCAGGATTGAATTCTCCCACACGACCGAACAATCCAGTTGTCGCCATTTTGGTTCTCAGAAGAGAAAAACACGTGTTTACCAGACCTGAACTTTCTTCGCCGACTGTGGTGTAAAAACTTCACCTTGTTCTCACACAGAGGACCTCAAAACACTTTTTAGGGTTTCTCATGCGTCTTAGTGCATGTAGAAAGAGCCATCCTCGTCGCCAAAAATGTAACATATCACCTTTAAGTTTGAAGGTATACGAAGACACGAGACTCAACATGGCTGAAACAACGCAACACTTTATTACGCTAAGCATTCTGGGTACATGGAATGATGCAACTCATACAACTTCCGGTTATAAATATCAATATATTACAATTACATGTATGTCAAAGAGATAATTCAACCAACAAATAACAATTTAAATGTTCAAAAAGACAAAATTTAATAGTACATAATTATACGTACTTTGATATTTATTTTGATAATATTTGTCTTTAAAATTAGTAGCCAATTTGCACATGGCTATAATAAAATTATGGAATAGTGCATGTGGCTTTGTTTGTACTTGAAAAAATAGAAAACCTTAATGTTTTATGGAAAATTAGAATCAATTTTTAAAGGTAATATAACACATTTTCATGATAAGATCACAAGTAGCCATTTTAAAATCAAACATAATAAGCCTAAAAACAGTATCAATGCAAAAACAAGCAATAAAAAAATTAAAACTGACATTTCACTGAGTCGTCATCACACCACTGTCAAGGTATTAATATTGGAAATATTTTGTGAGTATAAATTAGCATAATATAGAATGCGTATTTTGTAAAGAAAAGAGTATTACAAAAAAGAAAAATAATATATTTTTTTATAATTTTCACTTCAGGAAAAAAATCAATTCAAACAAAATAACTATCCCTATAATAATATAATACTATTCACCTCCTAGCAATTTGCGTACGGAAATTGTAATCATTGACAGGAATAAATGAGTTAAAAAGCATCATTTTCGTTATATTATCTCACTGTTTCAGTATATACTAAAACAACTATTCACCTCAGTGTAGGTGGGTAGTGGTGGATGTATTTACCTCGCCGCTTCACGGCTCGGTAAATATCCACCACTACCCACCTCCAATTTGGTGAATAGTTTTTAATTATAGGACAGTAATCCTCTCCTAGCGTGCGGTCAGAAGAGTGTAATAACATGTCATATTTGCACTCGTTTTGATGCATATTTGCACTGTAGAATGCTTTTATGTCGAATAATAAATGCATTATGAATCATGGTTGTTAATTAATATATGATGTCTTTTAATATTTATAATAATTATTAGTATTAAACTGTGCATTGTATCATACCTAAATGGATTTGGAAGCTTTTTTCTCCTAAAATAAATATTGCATTGAAGTCTTTTCCATCCTTAAATTCCAGTATGACATCTTCTATTCTGATGCCCTGCAAGCCACAAAATAAAATGTTATATAAATGGTGTAAAAATTAAACTACTTTACTCTGACTATCAAAAACGTAAATGGACAAAACAAAAACTATATGGAGGCACCCAAAGTAACTGAGAATTACAAAATAATGTATTAGTGTCCTTGGCAAACTATGTTTTTATGTTTTCTTGCAGCCTCAACTGGCAACCTTTAACTTATTTTAATTTAAGGCCTGATAATTAATGCAATGCTGCTTATTTTCACATTAATTAAACTCGTAAGAAGTTATCATGACATCATATACTACTATAATTTTAAGACTTTATAATTATATAAAAATAATTATGTACTCATAACAAGTATATTTTTATCTACTGAGTACTGCTTATTAAACCAAAATTAGCATGTACTAAAACAGAGAAAAACATTCACCTTTTTCTTGGTAAAAACCAAGATGGTGACTATTTTGTCGTTTTGATAGAGTGGTTTTACTTCACCCCTGAAATAGATAGTAGGATTTTACGCCGTAGTACTTCGTATCACTTTCTATTATCCTCAAATATTAGAGCGATTATAGTTAACTCGCGAAATAGATAGTAGAATATAGTACGGACTATTAGACAATAATTCCATTGTTTTCTTTTGTTTAATTTGGACTATCACACATTAATTATTAGATTGTGTTTCACCGGTTAACGTAATCACTCTATCAAGGTCTAGCGCTAGTGTAATAGATAGTGATGGATAGTGTTACACACTAACTAATAGTTTCTGTTTCACAGTTGAAGTAAAATCACTCTACAAATCATAGCTGTAACAAAAGCAAAAATTGTTAATAAATAAAGCAAAACAAATAACATCAATACACATCTAAAATGCAACACCTGACATGTAACGGCACCAAAGAACAATTTCGCACCGGTTTTTTAAATTAATTATCAAATGTTTTAAACATGTGTGTAGTAAATTACCGACCATCTTTTTCCGAGTGATAGGCGTGAGAATTTTGTTGTGGGAGTGCCAGGATTTCCAAAGGCAACCCGATCTATTCCAAAGATGTTCGAAGTTGTATTTTTATGAACAGTTAAGGCTGATAGCTCAAATCTGTAAGTTAGGCATGAGAAATTGCTCCATAGGCGTGAGTTGGTGTGAGATCGGAGTTTTGGACTTTGTAAAGATCTTTATTAATATTAACAACTTCCAACCCACAGACAAACGTGTGAGTTAACAAATCAATAACATGCATGTATAGTGTAATATCATGTATATAGTAATATCATGCATGTATAGCTAGTCACTCCTACTATGGGTCTGGCGAGTTTTGTGTGGGAACCGGGACGGATAATCCATCTACTGGTAAATAAACAGAAATAACAAGTATAAGCACGCCTGCTAAAATACATGTACATGTAGTTATTGTTAGCATCGTTTGCAAACATACAACAGTATTATTGTACGTACAATGTAGGAGTAGTGAAGGTAAATTCAAGACTTTGTAAAACAGTAAGTCTTGTAGGATATTTTGCTGGGAACCCAAGCATTTTGTATGTTCTAAAATATGAGAATGAGCCCAAGACCTCAGGTATATTAAGGCCTGGGTCAGTTACGGTACATCCAAATATTAAGGGAGGTTGGCTATCTCATAAAGTACGGAACATATTGATATGAAACTTGGGCAAAGGCTTAAACTTAATGCAAAAGTTGATTTTGATATGAAGATGTCCAGAAACGGTCACGCAACTGATTAAAGTATCAAATTTCTATGTTTTTCTTTATGCTAATAGTCTGGTCGTTGGGCATTTTGACCGGGAAAAAAATGGTATAAAGATGATTTTTAGCGGAGCACTTGCCAGGCCGAAGGCCTGGCAGCGCAGCCCCATACTCATAGAACCAGAACCTGTGCCCGTCATTTTTCATGGTCATGGCTAGCGAAATGTTTCGCGGGCGCGCGTGTGCCCGCCCTCCTTCCGCCTTCACGCAGGACCGGACTACTGCAGCTCCGCCGTCGCGCAGGACTAACTCGCGGGCGCGTATGACGTCGCAAAACATGCGCGTACGACGTCATGTTGAAACCAAAGCGAGGCTTTGTTTTTCGCGCGGTTACACGGCCGAATGTCACGTCAGCTAGAAAACACTTTGATGTTTCGCTGTAAATTTACTAAGCGGAGAAAACCGTTTAAATTAAAGGCGTTATTTCTCTGAATATTTCGCGGTTTGCTACTCAAGACAAGGATACTAATTAAGGGATACTCAGAAGCCGCTTTAGTGGAAAAAGACGAGCTTTCAGGGATAAAATCTTGCTTCGAGGAACTTCATGTATTACGTTTTTATCAAATGCGGGAGATGTTTGTTTTCTACGATTTCAGAACCAGAAGCGGAGATTTGAATTTCCAAGCAAGCGAGGAAATTAAAGGTAAAACAGATTACAGTTTTCGATGAAAATTTATGTTGATATCAATCTGTGAGTGACTTTTTATTGGTGTTATTGTTAGTTTTGGAGAATTGATTTTAAAACGTGCTTAAATTCAGTTGTATCGATCTCTTGAATTTCATCGAAGAAGGCTTGAACTCGATCAGCTACAATTAAATGGTACGCGTTTTGCTTTTAAACGTAAACTAATGGAGATTTGAATAGATTTTTTCGAAAGAAGATTGTGTTGTCCATTTTTATGTGTTTGTTCATTCATTAGATAGTTTGAAAAGCGATTTTATGTAAACAAAACAAGACTTTGATTTTATAGTACAGTTCTATCTTCACTCGCATCGCCTTAAGCAAATATGTTTGTGTATTTTTGCAATTTTTGATTTTCAAATCAGTTTCTCGGGCAATTTTTGACAAACAAAAACTGTATTTTATTCGGAAACTAGTGGTACTAGTTATTCTAGACAGAGAAAAGTTGTTTTTGTGAACTTTTGTACGGTCTATAAAACTGTACTGTGCAGACGGTCGCGTAATAAGCTTCTTACTGTTTTTGAGAATTGCTCTCCAGTAAAATTGAAAATAGCCCGTTCGTCAATCTTAATTCTTGTGCTTCCAACCTTTCACCTTAGTTAAGTTTCACCTTAGTTAAGCTTGTTCAAAGTGCGACGCTGTTAGGCTTGGGCTATCTATATATATTACACCACATAAGCCAAATGTGCCATAGAAGAACATATCCAAAATCCTCAAAAATCCCCTTTGGGGAAAATGTTTTATGAGTATTTGAATATTTTGAACATTTTTGCATGTTTTTGAATGGAAAAAGTTAAGTAAAAAAGAAAGGATTTTATGGTGACTTTTGGCGGATCATTCACCTTCATTGTAGAAAATGCAAAGTCTAAGTTGCTGAAAATTGTTACTTTACTATGAACTATAATAGTCATTACCGCATTACCTCTGGTATGAGCACAATCCCCCCCCCCCCCCCAACCCTGCAATAGTAGAGTCCTCTTAAAATAGGAGTGGGTTTGTACCCGGGAAAGGGCCAGAAAATGTCTGAAAAAATAATTCTGGAATTGTTGATTGGCCCTGCATATTTCTCAAAGAAATTAAAAATAGCAAGTTTACTTTTAATTAACTACTGAAGCACGATTTCTACATTATATGTGCCGGCATTGCCTTCGTTGTTGAGGGTAACCTTCTCGGCATTTTGACAACTTTCTCCTTTGCAGTCTCCACAGGCTGTTACAGTTTAGTCCATGTTTACGACAAGAGCAACTGTTACTGCCACATGGATTTCTGGCAGAAAGTTTGCATTTCATCTCACAAACTTCAGTGCTACATCCAATTCTGTCAGGACGAGCGTTAATATGGTATCAGCAAGTTTCCAAACCCATTGCATCGGATCCAGGTCATTGGTTGTGAGCTTGAACCAAAGTCTGTAGTTGGAAGCTTCTGTAGATCAATTGGTGTTTTGCTTGTCGACACCATCTCCATGTATTTAGCGTGCTGTAGACTGCTCAAAGAATCATCTGCTCTGCCTCCATAGAAGATAACATATAACCGGATACCAGCTTTGCCAATCTGTTCCACTGTCGCCTCAGGATTAGTCATTAAGAAGAATATCTGCTACAATTCTTCTGATTGTTTTATCTTCTTCAAAAGACTGGTTTTGCCATGCCCATATGTTTCAGAAGTGGTGTTGCAACCACTCCATGCATGGATCAACAGGAGATGGGATGAAACTACTTTGCCAGCTTTGTTAACAAGGTCTTGAATTTTCAACACCTTCAAACCATTCTCTGATCTCTTTGCCTCTGAATGGAAGTATATATCAGCAATATTCTGGTTCCAGTGGTACATCAAGAGGACAAGTACATCCGTGTCATCTGCTACTACACTTACTTCCCTTCCTTGAATTGCACATCCCACTATCATTGTGTCAGCATCTCCAGTACTGTTGTGCACCATCTGACCATCAGCTTCCAAGCATCAACTCAGCAACGCGATAAACTGATAGGTCTGAAGCTTGGTTACCATTAATATTGTTTCATAAACTGTTCGCGCGCACAACAAAGGCGAATTGCTGTGGAAAAGGACTTCAGTGCACGTACCTCGGTCGCGCTGCGATGTTCATTTTCCACTGAGAAGTGGGTCTGCCTAGTCTCCTAGGCAGCTATTAGGGTCGCAACGCAACGAGCCAACACCGGCTGGGTAGGAAACTAGGGCCTTACACGAACTAAACATAAACGAGCAATGAGCGCTTTTCCATAAAAGATTAAGATTTCTGAACAATGTTGAATTGCAAATTATCAGCCTAAAACTCTGGCGAAACGGAAACGCAAGTTTTAAACATTTTAAATGGCGGGCAAACTAACGTTGCGTGGTCAAACGAGCTTGCAAGTATAGACGCAAATTGTTCGCAACTGGTAAAAAAGCCATTTCATTGCAATCATACCAAAGGAAACTCACAATTGACCAAGCTCCCATCTGGCCTTGTAGCTCAGTGTAAAAAACGTGCAGGAGACTGGAGGGTCAGAAGGTATTCGTATTTGGCATTTACTTACACGTTTAGTGCTACCTGCACGCGGTGGGTGAATTCGTGCTTCTCTATGATTCTCTAATTAAGAACTAAGCAGGGATGGCGCATATCCCATTTTAATAAACGCAGCAATCTGGCGCTGTCTATAGTCTGGCTTTGAACAAATCGCCTACTCCTGTAAAAAAAATCATTTTTTTTTTTGTATTTTATTTTCATATTTACATTCACAGTGATGGGAATTATAGTATTAGATTTAGGACATATAGGCATCTACGGCATCGTAGACTGCAAAAACGTCCGTATTTTTGCGCGTCCACGCCGAAAAAACGGTGAGTCTGAATATGGAGAGTGAGACTGGAAAAAGACGCTCTACGGGGGCGCGAGGCTCGCGCATGACTTTTTTGGAGTTTAGTACAGTCAACTCCTGCGTGGCGGACATTAAGAACTTCATGACTGGCTCCAAGGAAAACGGTAAGTTTTGTTTAACATCGAGGTTCGAGGGGAAACAACACTCACTGTTTCCCGTGGTATACCTCCCGACTCCAAAATTGTAAAAACACAATCTTTTTGTGCTGCTGGCACACAAATATGCCGCACTACCTGATCATGTGCGAGTCGAAAGTTCAAGTTGTTGTTTCCCAAGAGAGTTAGTGAGTTTTGTAAACTTTTGTTCGCCCAATTGGGCGTTAGACTGTTTTGATCCATGGCACATGACAAGTTTTTGTCCAATCAAAAGAGACGTTTGAGTTGGGAAGAATAACAACTCGGTTTAACGGACATCCCGTGATTACGAACAGATATTGGAAGTGCTGGCGAATAAGATTTACTGAAAAACCCATCCCGCTAATACGGACTCACTACGTAAAGCTAACCAGTTATTCCGTTATCAATAAGGCGTCCGAGGTGGTCCAGGCCGTTGTTATCTCAGGTCTTCCTAGCGATACCTCCATAACGATGATTATTTTAAATGAGTAGCAATGTAATTAAGATACACTCAGAGCCAGAAAATATTTCATTAAAAGTACGTTTATATTGATGAAAAAATGTTTGGGGGGGGGGGGGGGGGGGCATTGGAGCCCGCTCGAACTTTGAAGTTGTGTCGTTTCAAAACAGTCGACGCAATGACCACCAAATTTGGTGACTTTTCCTAAAATTTATCTGGAAACATTTTCACGTTAGCGTCCTTGGTTCACCAACATTGACGTTTCCATAGCAACCGCTTTTTGACACCTATGTTGTACAAAATTAGCATTTTTCGCTTTAATCATGATTATTTCAAAGTCTTTTATTTAATTTTTAATTCCATATAATTTAGCGATAATTGATCAAATTATGTATAATTGTTCATTAATTAAGGTTAATTAACTGTAATTTTAGGAAAATATGGAATATGAAATGAAATCCAGGATGGTGGATTTACTACAGGTCGTTTCTCTCTATAATTTCATTATTGGTTCATATTTTGGATTGTAAAACATTTGCCTACAATAAACTAAGCTTTAGCAGTCCATTTGCTTTATTTTTCGGTGTTTTTTTTACCGAAATAAACACGTTTGGACTTATCTAAGATGGCGGATCCAAGATGGCGGATAATAAAATGGAAAATTTCTTTCTAGTATATTAGCTGTCTGTTTAATTCCATTATCTTTAAACATTTATTGTCAAAATATCATAAAAATGTCCTTTTCACTTGAGAAAGCTTGTTTTGAATTCATTAGGTACATGACAAGCCATAATTTGCGAATTTAACTGTCCCAATTTTTAAGAAAATGTACACATCCCCTCTATGACGTCACATGCTGTTACCATAGCAACAAGGTGTACGAATTCATTAACTTTTCTTCCTGCATCCGCCATCTTGGATCCGCCATCTTAGATAAGTCCAAACGTGTTTATTTCGGTAAAAAAACTTTTCTTCCTGCATCAATATGTGAAAGTTTGGTATGAACGCTACCATTTGCTTCAGAGATATGCCTTATAGAGCGTTTCAGTTGGTTATTTCATTGTATATGACATCATAATGACGTCACTGTTATAGTTAACAACACCAACAGTGTTGGTAAACATAAGACTTTTATCAAATAGGTAGCTGTTAAAGTTTTGTTGTTATATGTTGAAAATTGATAAAAATATTGATGAGACTGTTTTAGCCAATAAAATCGACTATATGACGTCATAATGACGTCACGATATGTCATTATGACACCAAAGTATCTGTAGTTACTAGAATTCATGACAGCACTATCCTGTGTAAATTTGGTGGCCATAGCATAAGCAGTTTCAAAGTTACATAAGGGGGGCTTCTGGAGCCCTGTCCCAGACGGTCAAAAAAAACCCTGTCTGGATAAGGTTAATGCCAAACAATAAGAAATATTAAAATATAAATAAAAAATTTTCCCCAAAGGGAATTTTTGCGGATTTTGGATATGCTGTTCTACTCAGAATTCTGCTTCGTTTGATACCAAAACCAGCTTTATACCATTTTTTTCCGGGTAGCACCTAATTTTTACTCTTCAACGACCAGACTATAAGTGCAGGAGAACTTAAGGTGGCTCCCAACAGTTTCCAGCACTTTCCAAGACTTTGATTTTGATGGGTCATTAAAACCACTCTTTATCAGTTGATGTTACAATCATGATATCAAACGAATGCCCAATGATTGGTGAACACGTTGTTATCATTTTTGTGACACAATATGTTACTATAGCAACAGTATAACGTGCTGAAAACACCCTTAATTTTAGCTTTAAGTGTTAATAACTCAAAAATGACTCGGTTAACCCCATTTTTTATTGTCGAATTTTGATCAGTAGGATATGATGCAACTTTTGGCAAATTTTAAAAAAATTCTGTAGGTGGGGTTCCGAGCCACCTTAAATTTTCGAAAATTTAAGGTGGCTCGGAACCCCACCTACAGAATTTTTTAAATTTTGCCAAAAGTTGCATCTTATCCTATTAGTTAATTTTCATGGGGAAAAATATATTTAGTGATAATCGGGCTTAAATGAACCCCACTTTTTTTTAACAAAATCGCACCCTGTGAAAAATTTTTGCTATTATATTTGTGTTAAATTTCTGGGATCAACTTACATTGACTTAGTACATACCCTTACCAAGTTTCAGCAAAATCGTTGGAGCAGAAATGCGGAAGAATTAACGCCATCAAAATTTAGCCCTAAAATTCTCTTAAAATTTTAAATAGTTCATGCTCTATGACTAAACAATCTACGAACTCAAATTTCTGGGAGAAGCCTTCCCAGTGCTTGGTAAATCTGAATTATAAGCCGATTGCAAATCTTGCGAACCGTTAAAAAGTATTCACTAGTTCTGCAAATATTATAAAGTGCTCCAAAACCTGCTCAAATCTCCAATGCTGCGTTTTCCGTCATTTTTCGAAAATTATCCTGCAGTTTGGTGTCAAACTCCTTCCACATGAATTTCAAGGTACTGCAATACTTTTACATCGATCGTTTTTTGCTTAGGGGGGCTTGCATTTGGAGAAATAGTTGTTTTTTATAAGCTGCTCCGCATCTGAGCTCAGGCGAAGCTGACAAGCAGTTTTCAGAGTTCTGTTTATGAATACTAAATGAGCACGTGTGGAATTTATTCTAAGAATTCGCACCTCCATTAGGGGGAGGGGGAGGGGGGGCGAACGAAATATGCGCGCTAGTTACGTACCCCAGGAGGGGAGGGAGCATGTACGCTCCATTAGAAGTTTCCATGGTGTGCAATGTTTTTAAATGCGGGGACGACTACGCTGACTACGCGCGCATACCACGTACGCCCCCCTAACTAAGGTGCGAATTCTTATAACAAATTCAACACGTGCTCATTTCGCAGTTCATAAACAAAACTCTGAAACCTGCTTGTCAGCTTCGCCTGAGCTCAGATGCGGAGTAGTTTATAATCCCAACAACTATTTCTCCAATTGCATATTATTACTAAATAATAGCTGTAAGTTTTCGCAAAGTTTTAGAAGCATCGCTTTAGAGCCGGAAAAGTTATGAGACAAAGTTTGTCATAGACGAGTGCGCCCGAAATAACAACGGAGCCACCTTAATGAACCAAGGAGACATTGGATGGCTTTCAACTATCTGCTTACAACTAGTACTACGATTCATCTGCCGGACTTGATATTGGCTGCTTTATATCCATTTTCTTTTATCTAGCTCAAAAGACCAACTTGATAGGTTTATTACATTAATTGTGGACAGTTTAATACGTTGGGTACGCAGATGTTTCCTTGACTTTGTCGGCCGATATCTAAACTATGTAAATGAACCGGTCGAGTCTTATTTCCTTAAAGTCACATTTTTGCAGGAAACAGAAAACATTTTTTTTAATTAGCGTCTTTTTCAGTCGTTTTTCGAATTGACAGAGTTACAAGACCAATTATGTTTAGTTGGTGAGCGCGTTTCTAGACTTTCTAGAAAAATCTGTCCGCTTGTCGCAAACAGTGCAATGCTCTACTGCTCATAAAAGCGGTCCGCATCAGTGCTGTTTAAAAAAATGAATCAAAAGCTCCTGCAAGGGAACTCGTGAATACGACATGCTCTATATATTGCTGGCTCATATTTTTGCCACCCTTTACTACAAAAAGGTATCGAAATGTAGTCAAATTCATTAAAGAATAGACCAATCAAAGGCCAAATCGAACTGTTACTGCAACCGGTCTTGTCCTGTGTAATTAGTTAAGTACGCAGATGATTCCTTGATATTGTCGGCCCTACTTCAAAGCCTTGCAATTGAACCAGTCTTGTTTTATTTCCTCCATTGGTCTCTTATTATACCTTTCTTACAAGAACTCATGAAGCCCTTTAGTGATCATTGTCTCTTCTAACAGTTATGACTAATTTAAATGTGGAATCATTTCCTATGACAGATTTATATATTTATTTATTTTCGACCTATAACGTAACGAATTTGCTTTTGGTTTCTCGCAATGCAGGGAAAGTCCCGGATTTATCAAGTGTGACTACATGTACAATTGACAAGACGCGTTGTGGTGAGTACTTTGATTCTGTGCAGCCTTCATTTTTAATAGTTTTGAATAGGAGTTTATAGAAAACGTCCTAGGAACTACATGTTCAATGGGAAATATTAACAAAATATTGACAAAATAGATCATTTGTGTTTTGTATCAAGGCTGGTTCTATGTTACTTAGAACTGCAGCCATGCAAATAACTAGTTATTTGACTTCAGTCAAACCGTCGCACAGCTGTTATCACTTTTTGAACGTTACGTATCCCTTTTGTTATTTCAACGCTACCTTTACTCATCTTACAAAGAAACCAGGAATATCTTATTCAGTGATTTCTGCTGTGTGAATCTTGATATTTGAAAATCTAGACTTGATACACCGCCCGTGTCGACGTTATTTCGCGCTTTCATGATCTTTTCATAATTAGCTGAGTTACTAAGGCACGATATTAGAACTGATTTCCAATCGACTAAAGTCATATATTTTGGCAGGAAACAGAAAACATTTTGTTTTGATTTTTAATTAGCGTATTTTTCAGTCGTGTTTCGAATTGACAATATTTCAAGAGCAATTATGTTTAGTTGGTGAGCGCGTTTCTAGAAAAATCTGTCCGCTTGTCGCAAACAATGCAATGCTCTACTGATCATAAAAGCGGTCCGCATGCTGATTAAAAAATAAATCAAAAGCTCCTACAAGGGAACTCGTGAATACGACATGCTCTATATATTGCTGGCTCATATTTTAGCCACCCTTTACTACAAAAAGGTGTCGAAATGTAGTCAAATACATTAAAGAATAAACCAATCAAAGACCAAATCGAACCGTTGCTGCAACTAGTCATGTCCTGTGTAATAAGTTAGGTACGCAGATGATTCCTTGATTTCTAAGCTTTGCAATTGAACCAGTCTTGTTTTATTTCCTCCATTGGTCATTTTTTATACCTCTCTTAAAAGAAGTCATAAAGCCCTTTAGTTATCATTGTCTAACAGTTATGACTAACTTAAATGTGGAATCATTTCCCAAATAACATCTAAATATCTATTTATTTTCGACCTATAACGTAATGAATTTGCTTTTGGTTTCTCGGAATGCAGGGAAAGTCCCGGATTTATCAAGTGTGACTGTACAATTGACTTGTGGTGAGTACTTTGATTCTGTGTAGCCTTTATTTTTAATAGTTTTGAATAGGGGTTTTAGGAAAATAATTCCTACGAACTAGAATGGGAAATATTAACAAAATAGTGACAAAATAGATCATTTGAGTTTTGTATCAAGGCTGGTTCTGTTACTTAGAACTGCAGCAATGCAAATAACTAGTTATTTGACTTCAGTCAAACCGTCGCACAGCTGTTATCACTTTTTTCACATTACGTATCCCTTTTGTTATTTCAACTCTACCTTTACTGATCTTAGAAAGAAACCAGGAATACCTTATTCAGTGATTTCTCTGGTGTGAATTTTGATATTTGAAGATCTAGACTTAATACACCGCCCGTGTCGACATTATTTCACGCTTTCATGATCTTTTCATAATTAGCTGAGCTAGTAAGGCATGATATTAGAACTGATTTCCATTAGAATAAAGTCATATTTTGGCAGGATACAGAAAATATTTTGTTTTGTTGTTTAATTAGGGTCTTTTTCAGTCGTTTTTCGAATTGACAGAGTTACAAGAACAATTATGTTTAGTTGGTGAGCGCGTTTCTAGAAAAATCTGTCCGCTTGTCGCAAACAATGCAATGCACTACTGATCATGCACTACTGATCATAAAACTGACCCGCATGCTGATTAAAAATTAAATCAAAGGTTCCTGTAAGCCAACTCGTGAATATGACATGCTCTACATATTGCTGGCTCATATTTTAGCGATCCTACCCTACAAAAAGGTGTTGAAATGTAGTCAAATACATTAAGGAATAGACCAATCACAGGTCAAATCGAACTGTTCCTGCAACTAGTCGTGTCCTGTGTAATAAGTTTGCTACGCAGAAGATTCCTTGATATTGTCGGCCTTACCTCAAAGCTTTGCAATTGAACCAGTCTTGAATAAATTCCTCGTCTGATCATTATTTATATCTCTCTGACAAGAAATCATAAAGCCCTGTAGTTATTATTATCTCTTCTAACAGTTCTGTGTAAGTTAAATGTGGAATCATCTTCTATGTAACATCTATATATCTATTTATTTTCGACCTATAACGTAATGAATTTGCTTTTGGTTTCTCGAAATGCAGGGAAAGTCCCGGATTTATCAAGTGTGACTAGTGTACAATTGACAAGACGCGTTGCGGTGAGTACTTTAATTTTGTGTACCCTTTATTTTTAACAGTTTTGTAAGGGGTTTATAGCAAATGTCCTACAAACTACTGTAAGAAAAAACAACAAAATAGTAACAAAATAGATTATTTGAGTTTTGTATCAAGGCTGGTTCTGTTACTTAGAACTGCAGCCATGCATGCATTCAGTCAAACCGTCGCACAGTTGTTATCCCTTTTTCAACGTTACGTATCCCTTTTGCCATTTCAACGCTTCCTTTACTGATCTTAGAAAGAAACCAAAAATACATTATTCAGTGTTTTCTCTGGTGTGAATTTTGATATTTGAAGATCTAGACTTAATACACCGCCCGTGTCGACATTATTTCGCGCTTTCATGATCTTTTCATAATTAGCTGAGCAAGTAAGGCATGATATTAGAACTGATTTCCATCAGACTAAAGTCATATTTTGGTAGGAAACAGAAACCATTTTGTTTTGTTGTTTAATTAGCGTCGGTTTTCGAATTGCCAGAGTTACAAGAGCAATTATCTTTAGTTGGTGAGCGCGTTTAGAAAAGAGAAAATGTCCGTTTAAACAAACAATGCAATGCACTGCTGATCATAAAAGTGATCAGCATGCAGATTAAAAATTAAATCAAAGGCTCCTGTAAGCCAAAAGATAAAAATAAAAATAATAAAATAATAAAAAACCA
This sequence comes from Cladopsammia gracilis, assembly GCA_022457155.1. Lineage (NCBI taxonomy): Eukaryota > Metazoa > Cnidaria > Anthozoa > Scleractinia > Dendrophylliidae > Cladopsammia > Cladopsammia gracilis. Next base: position 729,409 of record JAJGOT010000113.1, read on the forward strand.
AATCAGTTTCTGTATTTAACCAGTCTGTTTGTGTAAACAACTACAGGTGTCTTAGGTTCCGTAAACACCTATCCGGATATATTTTAAGGTGGCTCCAAGTAGTTTTTTTGGGTCACACTTCCCTTTTTGAATGCGCTTATACATAATCTTACACTGTGTGGATTATAGCACATTTATTCGCTTGTCGCGGGTAGCCCCAAAATCGAAAGAAATTTTGGAAAAAACTGTTTTCCGCCATATTTGTTTACCGTTGCTATGGAAACGCATAAAAAGAGCATCATCCAAAACTTTCATCCAAGCCTAACATCTGGTATCAAAATCAGATTTATTGAGCTGAAGCAAGATTAGGCACTGTGCAATAATTACCTGGAAGGGGGGGGGGGGGGCACAATATAAACTCACAGCCTTAGGGAGCAGGGGTAACATGTAAATTTCTGGATAAGTGGGGGGGGGGGCAACTGAAAAACTGACTTTAAGACTAAAATACCAAAGATATTTCACTTAAAATTATACTCATTACTTTCCGGACTGATTTATATAATACTTATAGGGCATTCAAAAATAAAACAGCGCTAACAGTTATTTAATTATAGTAACAGTGCCATGAGCGGTTCACCAATCTGGTCACACCACTAAAAATGATACTCATTACTTTCTGGGACTGATTTTGACAATGGCGGATAGTCACTTTTAAAGTGTCATATTTCCGCTCAGAATAAAGGAAAACGCGTCTTAGCTACTTACATTTTTCAAAATTTTCTGGGGCAGCATGCCCCCAGACCTCCCTGGGGAAGTGACATCGACGGCTATGTACGCCCTAGAAAAACTCACTCTTTCCCAGCAAATCAATTTGAGAGCTCTGGTGTTCCCAACAGCAAAACAACAACAAATGCCGATTGACATTAAATGTACAGAAATTTTAAGCCCAAAGTAAGTATCACATGAACCTCAGGACACCCCTCTAGATTCACCACTGGACGTAATTAATAAACTGGAAATGCAGGTAACAAGACTGAAATTAACTTGACAAGATTATCAAAGTGATAAGTGTTTTTGTTGGTGTTTAAGATCTTGATGACAAAAACTCTTCAACTAACTCTTCAGCTTATCCCATACAGCATTTAGAGTTTAACAGGTCTCCTAAACAAGCTTTATCAGTGTGAGACGTAAACAAAGCAAGAATATCTAGATCGACATTATCGATCCGTGGCACTCCATACTTCTCTGGCTCATATTCACCATCAACTGGTGTCCCTTCCCCCCCCCCCCCCCCCCCCAGTGAAAGAAAAATAGCAGAAGCTCTACTCTTTCGATTTTCCACAGCTAAAGAACTCCTTTTCCTGGCTTTCCTTATGTCTTCTTTCTTTCTCCTCGATTTTGATACGTTGGTTTTGGGGTTTTGGAACCAATAGAATAGGTGGCCTTGTATTTATTTGATGCAGTTTCAAGGTCCTCAATCAGTTGTACCGGAGGAAGAAATCCAACAAGTTAACTAGGTATGAGGGAATCAATGGGAGGAGACTTTTTTCAAAGGGGGGATCCTTAATGTTATCATTATGTGAAGGGGGGGGGGGAATTAATTTTTGCCTAATGAGAGGGGGGTATGACTTAGTTTTGGGCCATACTAACCCCCCCCCCTCCCTTCCAGGTAATTATTGCACAGTCCCTTATGTATAATCGCATTCAAAAAGGGAAGTGTGACCCAAAAAAAAAACTACTTGCACTATAATTTACACACAGAGTAAATTCTCTGATTCCTTGTTTGTATCACCAGTACTACGTGGCCCAACGAGATCAATTTTTTTTTCTTTCCCTCGTGTGGTCCCTCATTTGCTTACTAGGGCTAACGCTCAGTACAGGAAAATTTATGGGTTGACCTTAGTACTATAATTAATTTTTTACACGCAGAGTTAATTCTCTGATTCCTTGTTAGGCTTACATAGCGTACCGGCCTTTTCTGGATTTACCTTTGAACATTCAGAACTTCTTTTTTGATTAGCGAAAGTATGGATAAGATAAAATTGGCATTCTATTACACAGGAAAAGTCGGCAATTTTAGAGTTTAAAGTTTTGGTGCAGCATACTGGAAAGCACGTTCGCCATAGCCTGACAACTTTGCATGTGGAATTTTAAGGAGCTGATGGGTCGATGAGCGTAGTAGTCTAGTGGGTTTATATAGCTGTAACATGTCTGAAATATAACCGGGGGCTAATACATTTAGGGCCTTGTCAGTTAAAAGTAATAATTTAAATGATATTCTTTGCTTAACTGGTAACCAGTGTAGCTATTTAAGAATTAGCGTTATATGGTCATATTTACTGCTACATGTGATAAGGCGAGCTGCGAAGTTCAGAACATTTTGTAAGCGATGGAGTAAATATTGTGGAAGTCTATACAGTAACGAATTGCAGTTACCAAGTTTGGTAGTAATAAAAGCATGGACCAAAGTCTCTGTTTCTGATATCGACAGACAGTTCCTAATTTTAGCTGTTACGTAAATGGTAGAACGATACTGTATCTAATACATATATTACATATATTGTCACACAGTACAAGAAGTTCAATTTCAGTATGTGGTGCACTAACCACGAGTTTATCTCACTGATACAAGTTTCGATGCACGCTATAGCTTGTTGTGACCTGTTGTTGATCTGACTGAGTCAGTCTAAAAGAAAAATAAAGTTGCTTATCGTCCGCATATAAGTGATAATCAAGGCCATGCCTCCCGAATGCAAAACACTATGGATACATCTGCGTTGGGCACAAAAACTACGACACGCATAAACCAAAGTTCACTTCTTATACTTTCTTATCGACAGCGTTTTTTCACGTATCTCATGAATACTTTATGAATATTTATTTTTCATAATATTTCAACCAAATGTATTCACGAGCTGCCCGTGCTTCATAGAGCATGGGGATGGCTTTCAACTATTAGCTAATGCTAATGCGTTTAATGGACGATTCAGATGCGTGAGTTGATATTTGCTGCTATATCCACTTTCTTTTATTTGGCTCAAGAGAACAAGTTGATAGGTTTATTTCATTATAATTTAGCTCCAGAATTGTGGACATTTTAATAAGTTTGGTACACAGATGATTGCTTGATATTGTCGGTCCAATAGTTAATCTATGCATATGAACGTACTTAAATGAAATTTTCCCCATTGGCCATTGTTATACCTCTCTAGTTATAATTTTCTTTTCAAATTTTCCTTTGATTCAAACCTTTTTTTCTAGTCCTTTTTATTCTATTTAATGACCAAGTTACATATGGAAACATTTCGTATGTAACATTCATAAATTAATGTATTTTCGACCTATGATGTTTTTTTTTAAAGGCTCTCTTTCTGTTTCTTGAAATGCAGGGAAAGTCCCAGACTTACCAAGTATTGCTGTACAATTGACAAGTTGCGTTGTGGTAATACTTCGATTCCGTGTAGCTTTTTATTTTACTAGTTTACTTTGGAGTTTATCAAAAATTTCGTACGAACTGCGTTGGGAAATATCAACCAAATAGTGACAAAATAGATCACTTGTATCAGGCTAGGGTGGTTCTGCGTTACCTAGAAGTGCAGCCATGCAAATAACTTGTTATTTGACTTCAGTCAAACCGTTACACAGCTGTTATCACTTTCTAACGTTACGATCCCTTGTATAATTTCATTGTAAGTTATAAACATTAACTTACAAGATAATTAATTGAGTAACTTTCTGTTGGTTTTGACAAAAAATGGTAAAAAGCCCCGTATCACGGCCCCCTTAAAGAGCGAAGCAGGTAGCAAAGTACACCGGCAAGAGGCGTCTTGGTTTATTGAAAGTTGTTTATTCCATGCAGCCTTTACCTCAATCAAAAGTTCGACTATCTAATTTCTGTTACAGCGACATCACATTTTTCCATACAACAAAGGTTACTTGTTGTGTTAGTTTGTCTGTTATTAGAAAAGCAGAACTGCATGATAAAATTTTTCTAAGTTGTGCAAGACTAGGACATGGACTTGTGTCTGAAATAGAAAAAATGAAGAAACAGTTATAATTCTTTTTCAACTTAACGTAAATATTGTTTATATGCTACGAAAGTATGCCAAAGAAGTTTTAATGTCAGTATATGAGTTCTATTTAAATAATAGTGTGCTGTTTTTGCACAGTTTCCCCATTTTGATGGTGAAATGGGATGTTGGATTCAGAACCGGCAATTGAGGTTATAAGATAGATGTGTTTCTTTTCATCACTTTTGAGACGGGTTTTTTCTAGATACCCGCTGTAATTTCACATTTATGCAAATGTACAATTCTGTTGGTATTTGGGTTGGAAGGGGTATGGATATTTTAAAACAATCCTGAACCAGTTTTTCTTTAAATTTTACTGTCACCCAAATATACAATTTACCCAAACAATGAAATCAAACCATCAATCTTACAATGCTCAAGCGTCAATGTATGAATACCGTCTTTTAAATTTCGTCTTTAGTCATCATTTCTAGATAAAGCAACGTTGTTTACGTCTCCGAAAAATCTCATGTTTTGGATTCTAATTACATCCAGCCTTTCTGTACTGATCCTATTTTTCAGATATACAATTTTACTAATCTTCGACTGCTGTATTCCTTTTATTCCTTTTTTTATTCAATTTTGTTTGTTGTTGTTCACATCTGTTGATTTTCTCATCATTTCATCTTTTCTGTATGCTGAATGTGTCTGTTCAAATCATTAAAGATTAATCTGTTGTAGTCTTTCAAAGAAAAAGAAAATAGTCAAATATTTACATCTTATTGGTTGTTATTTCACTAGGCCGATTTACTAGCTGAACATTCGTTCTAGGTGTTTGTTTATAGACCGACATTTAATAGTTAAACTTGACATTTGTTTTAACTGTGACATTTAACCCGGAATTTAAGCCGCTAAAACTCAGAAGATTCAAATTACAAAAGCGCAAGCAACTTTTCAAAATGGTGGGAGACGAAGCATTTGTAATGACTTCTCTTTTATTGATTCTCGCTATATTTATGCGAAGAAGGAGTTTCTTACAGAGGATGCGGTTAATTTCGGTCCTTCTAGGGGAAGATGCATGTGGCATAAATTGCAGTGGTGATGGGCTGTAATGCGGTAACTAGTTCTGCACGCCGGCGCCGTGAAATAGATAAGGTCCTGGCCGAGGAACTGGGGAATCTAACGGGGCTGGAGGAATTGTAATTTGAAAGAAATAGGAAGGATTCTTGAACTCCTTTGCCATTTTAAAAGTTCTGTTTCGAAAATTGAACCACGAGGCGAACTGAACCACGAAACGAGCGTCTGGTAAATAATATTGCCAGATTATTTGGCAGGCGTCTGTCACTACGCGCAATGCGATTGGCTGCGGCATTTATCAGGTATACCATCTCGCAAGGTAGTATAACTCCCGGCGTAGCCAATCGATAAAAATCGGTACCGGTAAAAATCGATAGAAATCAAGTGATTTTTATCGATTGGTAACGTAAATCGGTAGAAATCGATAAAACAATTCGGTGTGTCCAATCGATATTATCGATTTTGTTTGATTTTATCGATTTCTAACGGAAAACGTTCTTTGTTTCTTTTTCGCATAAAAATAGCGGGTACACAATAAACAAAATGTACTTATTCAATTAAACATGTTTACTTCACCATTTGTAACGTGAAGGAGTTGATTTTCACGTTCACAAGAAACACGAAACGATAAACACGAAACGATAAACAAAACAAGGCAAACGATAAATCGATAAATGCAGAAAAAAAGTTTACATTGTCAGCAACATAGAAATAACAAAACAGTCCTTTCAATTTTCTCGTAAAAATCATCTCCAGAACTCGAGATGCACACAGTGCCAGTTCTGGAAGCAGATGGCCTGTATATTTTGCCTTGTTGGAGACAGGAACTCTGAAATGTGGTAATATGTGCCTTCGTATTCAACATAACTAGGGTGGGCAGTGTATTTTTTCAAATTTGCAGCTGAGAACTTGTCTTCTACGGAAACATCACGACGAGGACGTTTGTGAGTGCTTTCATATTCTCCATCATCCCATAGCATGTCCTTATCAGAATTTGATGTCGCTGTTTTGCCAGATAATTCAGTTGCTACATCAGAGTGACATTCACAGATAAAAGTATAGCTACTTTTAGCTGTGTCGTTTGAGAGTGATAATCCAACACAGGTGTCTCGAAACCGGTTTCCGCAGTTTGGAAAGTCGCATCCAATCCATTTTGCTGATCTAGGTGGTCGGAAATCCCTTTTTTGGTATTGACATCGTCTTAACTTATACAGGTAGCAATTATTGGGAGCATCATCGTCGACGTCTGTATTTTCATTTTGTGTGTTTTGTGTCGTAATGGTGGCAGTTGTGACGTCGTGGTCAACCGGCGTAGAGAAAGCCAGTCAAAGTGAAGCTGGGCAGTAAACGTTTGTTGTGTTGAATAAAAGACAATTCTATTCACTCGTTGTCTTTTGATTTTAATAAATAAGGCGATTATAATCGATTTTAAAGGCCAAAATTTTACTCGTCGAAAATCGATAACAATCGGTGAAAATCAAGAAAAATCGATAAAACAAATGAGTGTGTCATCGATTTTTAGCGATTGATCCATACAATCGATATCAATCAAATCAAATTTACCGATTTTTACCGATATATCGATTGATAAATCGGTACCGATTTTTATCGCTTGGCTACGCCGGGAAGAAGGAATGTAAGCCATGTCGCCATCCTGTCAAGAAGGTGTTTATTGAATAAAGTTTTACTCTTACAGCATTGTGCGCTTGTGATACAATGGATTTGGGCCATTCCATTTAATGTCAGCACCCCCCTATTGAGGACCAGGGAAATCATAGGGGGGAGGGGGGGTAGCTATGTCGGTACCTTTTATCAATCAAACACATCTTCCGTTCTCTGAAGGGGTAAATGTGTCGGCACTTTGTTCTTTCTTTCCTAAGGTGTAAAATTCATATTTGTTCCTCAATAGGGGGGGGGGGGGGTGCAGATATTAAATGGAATGGCCCATTTTCTTTTCACCAGTAAAAGTTTATGGACATGTAACCGACATCAATTACCGGCGCTTTTGGTACCTGCGTGGGTACCTATACCCTAGACTTTCTCGAACTGTCCGCCTTTATAGTGGTTCGTCGCTGACTGGCGACTCCTTCGCTCGGATTCATGTGCATGCTTAGTTCATCCGCAGTGTTCACTACACTTCTATCGACTATAAGTATATCCACCACAGGGGTGAGAGCCTTAGGTGGGAATTTTGAATGAAGGCAGTGCCACATAGCTCGATAACCCCTCACACAATCTGGCCCATCTAATTCTTGTTGGATAGCCCGGTGTAAATCCTTATCGTCGGTATTCGTATCCCTTCTTCTCAGTCCATACTCTCGAAGTCTGATGTGAAAGGTCCGCATATATAGACATTTCAATTGCGTGGTACTTCCTTAAAATGACCGAGCAATGAAATCTACGCTCGAAATAATAACGCATGAGAACCTCCTCTTTATCGACAACTGCTCCACATCTGGAACAAAACACAAACGTGGTCTCAAGCTCTTCTGAGCAATACAAGCACTCCAGAAAACCATCCATCTTCTTCGCACTGCAGTTAACCTTTACTAGGCGCGTTGCGTCAGCGGTTGGGTTCGCACGTTGTATAAATGTCATGAATTATATCACTTCTGTGTTGTGTTTAGTGAATTTTGATTTGTATTGACGAATTCGTTGTTGTGTTTTGCAGATATGGGCCACAGTACGTTTTTACAAAAAATCTAAAAATATATTTCAGGTCATATATTCTAAATCTATTCTTGAATCTTTTCTTGAATGTATATTCAAGAATATGTATTATAGAATATATATTCAATATATATTCAATATATTCTTGAATCTTTTTATTTAATTTCGAGGTGAGAGAACAGCGGTCAGCTCAGCGCGAGATTTCCCGTTCGTTCAAGCCATATGATTTAGCACGGACATTTCACTGTATGCATTTCCCTTTCAATATTTGATTCAACTCAAAACACAAATTCTCTTTACTGGTCCCCGTACATTTCGTACAACACAAATTAGGAAAAGGATCAAGAGAACTCATCTTGGATGATTATTATCTTAATTCTTATCCCCTTTGTACTTAATAATACATTTATACTCCAATGAGAATTTTGATACTGATCACTACCATGGCCATGGCTTAAAGGGTTAATTCAAAATGCACATATCCTATAGCCCGGACAGTTTCTCCTTCGTCGCGAACTAAGCACATTTTCTCTGATGATAATAATACCTCTGTTCCTTTATTCAGAGTTCAGAGCAACCCTTGTCTTTGCATATGGGCGCTACTACAAATACGTTTAATAGTAAAACCCCAACATGAGACAGATTGTAGTCAGCGTTTAAGTAAGAAAGATGTGTGATGTAACGAGCGTCACACAAATAATACATTTATGTAGCAAAGCTCGTTACTCAAAATTTTAAATATAGAAACAAATTATCGTCACCATTTTTGACAAATAAATCACTGTAGTACGTAACGTAAAACGTAGTACGTATAACGTAAAAAAAAAAAAACAGTGAAAAAAAAAAAGGAAAACATAAAGCAAAAGAACGTAACAAAACGCACTTTACACGGATTCATACCAGGACCGTTCGAGTGCGAAACCACACACTACCATCTTTGGCTTGGCATTTCTTAACAAAGATCGAATACTCTTAAGAGGCTTAAATAATTCTTTCCGTGAAAACTCTATGAACATTTCTGACTGCAGGGCATTTTAATATTCCATTTGAAAGCGTTCTCGTGAGTCCGGCCACTGATTTTGTAAGTGTCGAGAACATAACGATTTTATAGCGTTTCAAAGTATGCACAAGCTCGGAAAATTCGTCAACTACAAAAACGAAATAATTTCTTTGAATCCTTTGGCATTTCCAAACAGAGATCGAATACTCTTGTAGGTTTAAGTGAGGCTTTCCGTGAAAATTCTGACTTGATTTGATGAATTGATGAATTGATGACTGCCGGGCATTTACCATTGCGAATTTTTATTGCAGCTTTGAATCAATGATGGGCTAGTTTACAGAATTTTTACAGATGCATATCTGCGAGTGAATGAGAATGTTTTGTGATTCAAATAAAAACTTATACAACAATGCACGATTTTTAATTTAAACACCGCGTCATCTGTTCCATTTCTGCTTCCTAAAGGCACAAAGGTGAATTCCCTTTTATACTCCTATTATTTAAGAAGAAAGTAAGGGGATCGTGTACATGATTCACGACTACTCCAGTTTCGTGGTTTCTTGTGTACGATAAATCATTCCAAAGGATGGCATCTGATTAAAAGACCACGAACTGTCATCCTTATAATATTTTCCCTACTTTAATAAGGTTATTTTTCAAGGAAAATGCAGGTTTGCTATCATAAACTTAATGTTAAGTTTTACGTATGACAGCAACGTTGGATTCACATTTCACGGGTTTTATTATTATAAATTACGACAGAACATTAAAAACACGCGAACAATAACTGGCCGGTGTCATCCGCGATGAGATGACAACGGAACTGAAGAAAAAGAAGAAGGATGGTACAGAACAAAGTAATTTAATTGGTTCGCACGTTTTTGGCTTTTTTTAACTATCTTTATCCTTTTGGTTATTATTTCACTTCTTGGAGAGTAGGTTAAAAAAACTCACCTAGTAGTAAATTATCTAAATTTTATAATGAAGGAATTTGAGGAATGTGAAAACAATGAGTTTTAAATTGATAAAGGAAATATTTGCAGAATTTCGAAGTATATAAGTATTTAATATCAAAGATGAAATGTTATCTTTTTATAATGTTCATTAGTTACCTATTTACTTGTTAAATAGCTACTTAATTTACTCGTTATTCTGAAAAGCCCTTTTGGGACAAATAAAGTATATATGGATGGATGAATGGGTGGATGGATGGGTGGATGGATAGATGGGTGGGTGGATGGATAAATAGATGGATGGAGTAAGGTCCCATTAACATGGAAACCAGTTGCCCCGCTACCCGAGATAACCCCCCGCCCGAAACAACTTTACCGAGCGTTTATATGAAAGTTTAGCGACTCCATTAAATAAGTAACGTTTGTAGTTTGACGACTCCAGTAAATTAGTCATCTTGTCCCGGGTAGGATGGCCAAAGTGTTTATATGATAAAAGTATTATAAAATCCCTAAAAGAAATGTGTGGAAAGCTAGCTCGCCCAGGGTAACTCAGGGGGAGGGTTGTCTAGATTACCCGACACCATATAACTGGGGCCTAAGTGATTGACAAGTTGAATGAGATAAGCGGAATTAAGGTTTAAATAATTTCTTCAGAAAAGAATCGAACTTATTAGCTGAATTAAGGTTAAAATAATTTCTGCAGAAAAGAATCGAACTTATTAGCTGTGTTGTTGTTGTTTTGCTTATTATTTTAATTCTTAGAGAACAGGTCTAAATACTCGGCTAGTAGAAAATTATCTAGATTTTGTAATGAAAGTATCTAAGGAATGTGAAAACAATGAGTTTTAAAAATGATAAAGGAAGCATTTAGTTATACAGAATTCCTAAGTATATAAGTATTTGATATCAAAGGTAAAATCATGTTATCTATTTGTAATGTTCATGGAGCATGTAGCTGTAAGGCCCCGTTTTTATGGAAAACAGTTGTCCCCAGTACCCGAGACAACCCTCCGCCCGAGGCAACTTTACCGAGCGTTTATATGAAAGTTTGGCGACCTCATTAAATAAGCCACGTGCTTGACAAGTTCAATGAGATAAGCGGATTAAAGGTTAAATAATTTCTGAAGAAAAGAATCGAACTTATGAGCTGTGTTGTTGTTGTTGTTTTCCTTATTTTACTTTTCGCACGTTTCATTTCATTTCATTTCTGTGTTTTTGTTTGAAAATTTCAGACTGTAAGCTCACGACTCTAAGTATTTGGCTTTTATTTAATATGAACTTCAACTTCACCATAAACGATTGCAATTCTTATTAAAAACGATGATGAACATATCTTTAATAGCCCGGACAGTTTTTCTTTCTTTTTCCTATTCTCGGAGTTAAGGAGGGGTCGTCAAAGCCTCAGACACGTTTAGATTTTCTCTGATAATAACAAAATTAACTGATCCTCTTTTCTGAGTTCAGAGCAACCGTTGTCTTGGCAAATGGGAGGTACCTCATACACGTGTAATAGTTAAACTCCAAAATGCGACAGATTGTAGTCGGCGATTAATGCAGTTACATGGCAGTGCCCGCTACACAACATTTTACATAAAGAAACAAATTATCGCAACTTGAATGAAAAGAAAATAAGAAAACGCAGTTCAAAAGAAATCGAATTCGGATCGTTCGACCGAGAAACTGTAGACTACACCAGTTGACCATCGAGGGTTAGAATTAACAGTTAGGTCAAAATAGGCTACTCGTGTCCAATAAAATCTATTAGCATTAATCGGAGATTATGGAGACGCGTTCGAAGGTTTCCGGCGGAAATGAGCTCCTGAAAAAAGCAATAGGGGCGGCCATTTGGAAGACCGGACATCAAAAAAACTCATTTTTTTCTGTATGCAAGGCACAGGGCAACCAACACGAAATTAGGATTGCGTTCTTCGAACGCGATTAATATTATGTAACAAAATTGCGACAAAAGATGCAGCCTTGGATCGACAAAGAATTGAGTAGAGCCCACAATATTCTCCTGTAAGTTAAACATTAACTTACAGGGGATAAAAACGAATTAAAGATCAGTCAAATTGGTTTCCAGGGACGACGACATTTTTATGTCGACATCCGACCCGCGATTAGTATCTGACCTCACATAAAGTGAAAATCGCGGCTCTGTAAGCCATAAATAAATTCGACGCGCTTTGTCTTTTAGTCGCAAGAAGAGAAATGAAGGCAGAAATAATCATAGCAGACCGCTTGGTTGTCCGTTACCTCTTTATATACATACACCGAGTTCTCTATTGTGTAACATTTATTGAGACTAATAGTGAGAGTCGTGTTTGGCCAACCTGTCTATTTTTATACATCTGTGTGAATATTTTTACAGAGCTCCCTTCCACTGCGTTGCACGAGACTAAATCCTATTATAGAACGCAAAAAGCACAACACTACCACACGAGAATTGCACGCGTATTATGCAAAACATACTAGTGTATCTCGAATTCACCGAGACATACACGAGACATACACGAGACCGCCTCCGTACAACTCTACAAAAGCTTTTCTCTGTGTCAAAAAATATTACATACTAAAAAAATCAGAAAAAACCGTCAGTAAGAAACACAACATAACGTCCGATGGAAACTTCAGCAATGCTATTGGCCCAATTTAATAAACGAGACTGTGAGAATAGAATAAAACATTGGTTCCTCCCCAAAAGTACTTAAATGGCAAACATTTCATTTGCAACGAAATGATTTCATATCAATCCCCAAGACCTTTACTTATGGGAGCAACTTATGAAGTCCACCTTAGAACTGAAACTCGAACTCAATAAATCACTAGCTCCGTGTGATTTACCAAACAGATTATAACATCTTGCTGTTCGATGCAGTGACGCCATGATGAAACAGCTCGACAACAGAATAAACTAAAGAGTTAAAAATAACCTCAAGTAATGATTCCAATATAGACACAGCATGTTCATTCTTGGATCTTAGACTACACCTTGAAAAACCACTTTCTTACAAGCCTTGCATGCCATAGACTATTTAAAGTATATTAAAAATAGGCACCAAATTACGGTCTAAGAAATTTACTAATCCTCAGTAACATTCCAAAACGTTATCAAAAACTTCAGCAGATTTCTTCCTATCTTGCAACACGAACCTGAGCCAAAGAAACCTTAATATACCACGACAGGAGACCAGAGCTAGTGCAACGAAGGCATAGAGAAATAAACTAATTATAATTGCTATTGTCAGCATGAAACCCTGCTGAAATTTTCCCAAAGATAAAAGGGCCAATATCATAAGAAAAGTAGTTAAATAATTGTGACATGTCACATATTCCTAGTGGTGATATTCTTAAGGCTTCTTATTCTATTCTGGAAATATATCTAATTAACTGTATCAGAGTACAACGTCATAGGAATGCTCAACCCATCTCGCAGCTTGTTCCCTTTCAGTTTTTATCAATTATCCCTGCTTATCTTTAACTGGCTTAGTATAAGTGTCGCTTTGACCACTTAGCTGTTTTGTGATCTTGCATACGAAACTCAGTTCTCCCTTAGCTGCAGCTGCCTCTGCTTCACTTGCCAATTCCTCAGCAAAGGCTCTCTTGTTCCTTCGATCACTCCTCTTTACTCCTTTATCTTTGGAGTTGTAATCTTCTTTTGAACGTTCCGTCAGTCTGGCGGACTTTGCACTTCTCTTAACGATTTTCCTCCATGTCTCAGGTGTTATCCATTGCTTATCTCTCTTCATTCTAAAGCCTAGTACACTTTCGTGATGTTATCCCACGTTGTTTCACTAATGTCCTGGTCTTCTCCATCTGCATCTTCACTTTCAAGTACACTGGAGGGATTTTCTAAGTTAGATGATAACTCTCTTTTGACCACTGATGCACGAAGCTTGTTGATGTCGAACACTTTGCGCCGCTGTTTGGTGGTTGGTGTTGCTCGCAGTTTCAGCCCAACCTTGGCTATTACCAGATGGAAGTCGCTGCCGACATCTACCCCACGGTGGACTTTGACATCATGAAGAGATCGCTGTCATTTCTTGTTGACGATAACGTGGTCAATCTGGTCGACACTATGTCCACCTGGAGATCTCCAACTCAGTTTGTGGATGTCTCTGTTAGGGAAGATAGTACCATTTATCATAGAATTGTTATTAAGGCAAAATTCGACAAGCCCCTCTCCAGTGTTGTGATGATTCCACAACCATGCCGCCCCATTGCATCCTCGCTCCCGATGTTATCACTTCCAACTTTAGCATTCAAATCTCCGGTTATCAGTAGCACGTCGTGTTGTGGGACTTTAGAGAGTGCATGTTGCAGTTGCTCGTATCAGTCGTTCTTGTCCTCCTCCTCCGCCTCGTTGGCAGGAGCGTAGCACTGCAGGATGGTCAGTCTGCAGTAATGGGATTCAAACCTTGCCCTGATTAGTCTATCACTGATGGGTTCCCATTAGGCTCGATTTCCGCCGCTTTCTCTCGTCCGGTCTCTGAGCCTCCCCGAAAAGAACGGCTGGACGCGTGGGCCACCGATCGTGTCTGTGACGTAAATTCAAAATTTATTTTATGCATCGCTTCTGGTCACCGGATATGTCAAGCACACGTGATGTAGCGTCAGATCTTGTCATATGGGTGCTTGTCATTTAGCCAAAAAATCTGGAAATTTCAGTTCAAAGTCAAATGGTTCAGACAATTTACGGAAAATCCGTTCGGAAATTGAGGTAGTCCTGTTTTTCCGTTTCGGAATGGAACGTTGGAAATTACCTTAACATTTGAATTAAGAAAAATTTCAATCGCTAAATCGAGTTAACGGTCTGGGTATCAGGATGGCGAAATGGAATATTTAAATGGTTAGGAAAATCTCGTCGGTTGGTCGGTAAATTTGAAAAAATCGCTTACCATTATGTAACGGTCACAAATTACAAATGGTAAGCACCCTATGTCTATATGAATGTAAGTGAAATACGGTGAGCTTCATCCACAGCAATGAGGCACAATCTCTCTTCATAGACTTCACTCGACAACATCTTCCTCCATCAATCAGAAAGCAAAAATGACTCCGGTGATCCAAAGACGATCTCGCAGTCTCCCCTTTCAACGTCTTTTTTCGCCATCTCGTCCTTTTGATCTTCACCAATAAACACGGCAGCAACGAGTATTGATTTTAGGAATTTTATTGACCTTCCAATAGCAAAGTCAGGGGTGAAATAACGACAGCAATGGACTTAAAACTCGTCTCTTTCACAATATCGAAAATCATCGGTGGGGATTGGAAAATAAGGGACTTTCCTGATCCTGTGGGTTGAATAATGAACAAATCTTCACCGTCAACCAGCTTTTCCAGCGCTGTCCTTTGTAAAACTTTAAACTTTTCAAGTTTAAATCTCTCTACAACACGATCGTACTCCGCATCCGCCATTTTTAAATTATACTCTAGAAAAATTACTTATTCGCCCGCTCGATTTGAGCAGGCAAGCTTCTGATTGGAGGAAATTAACATTAACAAGTTCACGCGTTCAGCAGTCTTTCCGGGGAGGAGCGCGGGATTGTTTCCCGAACAGCGGCTGGTAGTCGAGCCTAGGTTCCCATTCCATAAGAATAATTAAGTATACGACCTAAGTACTATGCCATCGCAACGCTCAAACATATACTGGAAATTTAAATGTCTTTTTACTTTTTAGCTTCTAAAAACGACTGCCATGGACGACATAAACAAAGTTCTACAAATGATTCATGTTGGCATTGTGGTGGCAAATTTCCTTGTCAATACCAGTCATGTTTTAAAAGCGATCGACTTCTTAAAGGAATGTTTGGTACTCCTCAACAGTAAAGCCTTGGAAACAGTCAAGAAATTAACTATACCAATTTATACTTCAATATGTTTTCAAATGTTTGATTGTTACGCTCAAATCAATGACTACACCAAGGCAATAGAATGCGGCAATAAGCTTCAGGTAATACTTTGCGAGCGTAGCGAAAAAGAAAAAGAAGGAATAATAATCTGCAAAATGGCACATTTATACTACCGACAAATCAAATATAAAGAAGCACAACAACTTTACGAGAAATCAATCATTATCATGATTGAAACTGGCGACAAAGCAGGAGAAGCAACATCCTACGGAAACCTAGGAGTTGTGTTTAGCAATGTCGGTAAATATGCCAAGGCTGAAGAATATCTACATAAAGCACTAACGATCAGGAAAGAAATCGGCGACAGGGAAGGAGAAGCATCATCCTACGGAAACCTAGGAAGTGTGTTCATGTCTGTCGGTAAATACCCCAAGGCTGAAGAATATCTTGAAAGGGCACTCGCTATTAGAAAAGAAATCGGCGACAAGAAAGGAGAAGCATCAGATTACGGAAACCTAGGAGCTGTCTTTAGCAAGGTCGGTAAATATGCCAAGGCTGAAGAATATCTTGAAAGGGCACTCGCGATCAGAAAAAAATCGGCGACAGGGAAGGAGAAGCATCAGATTACGGAAACCTAGGAACTGTGTTTAAATCTGTCGGTAAATATGCCAAGGCTGAAGAATATCTACAGAAAGCACTAACGATCAAGCAAGAAATCGGCGACAAAGTAGGAGAAGCATCATGCTACGGAAACCTAGGAACTGTGTTGATGTGTGTCGGTAAATACCCCAAGGCTGAAGAATATCTTGAAAGGGCACTATCGATCAGGAAAGAAATCGGCGACAGGAAAGGAGAAGCATCATCCTACGGAAACTTAGGAACTGTGTTTAAATCTGTCGGTAAATATGCCAAGGCTGAAGAATATCTTGAAAGGGCACTCGCGATCAGGAATGAAATCGGCGACAGGGAAGGAGAAGCATCAGATTACGGAAACCTAGGAATTGTGTTTAAATCTGTCGGTAAATATGCCAAGGCTGAAGAATATCTACAGAAAGCACTAACGATCAAGCAAGAAATCGGCGACAAAGCAGGACAAGCATCATGCTACGGAAACCTAGGAACTGTGTTTGGGTCTGTCGGTAAATACCCCAAGGCTGAAGAATATCTTAAAAGGGCACTCGCGATTAGAAAAGAAATCGGCGACAAGGAAGGAGAAGCATCAGATTACGGAAACCTAGGAGCAGTGTTTAGCAAGGTCGGTAAATATGCCAAGGCTGAAGAATATCACGAAAGGGCACTCGCGATCATGGAAGAAATCGGAGACAAAGAAGGAGAAGCATCATCCTACGGAAACCTAGGAACTGTGTTTATGTCTGTCGGTAAATATGCCAAGGCTGAAGAATATCTACAGAAAGCACTAACGATCAAGCAAGAAATCGGCGACAAAGCAGGAGAAGCATCATCCTACGGAAACCTAGGAGCAAGTAGATATAGAAGAAGGGTTCTGGCACACTTTCAAAATCGTAGCAAGTTAACACAAAACAAAATTTTATTTTATTTTATGTTAAATTCAACAACAACAAAAAATGATTGTCGTTCCCCAATTTTCTGTTCGTTCGCGAACGTAAAATATGACAAATCAAATTCCTCCCCATTTTGTTAAATTTAACATAACACATGTTAATTGACTTGTTTTTGTTTTACGTATGCGATCGAGCAGAAAATCAATCATCTCATGTATTGCTAAAATTGAACGTCAACTGACGTCAATTTCTGTTTTGTGTTAATATGCTACGATTTTGAAAGTGTGCCAGAACCCTTCTTCTATATCTACTAATTTTTTTCCCCTCATATTGACCACAAAAAAACATACCATTTTGGTGAGAAAATTTCACTCTGGATGACTTCAGGAAAATTCTGTCGCCGGCGATGGCAAAAAAAAAATTCCACTCTGGGAAAATCTGGGTGGAATTTTTTCCCAAAGGGGGAAAATTCTCTCCCGGCAAGAAAATGTCTGATTCCGAAGAAGACGAAATCGATTTCACTCCTGAAATTATTCGAGAAACCCACACAACATGGCAATCTCACAAAAATCCCAGGCTGGAACATTTCAAAAATATCATCCGCAAAAATCAGGGGAAAAATCAAATTCCACTCAAAGATCTCGAATTTTATCAAGAACAAATTCTCTCCCAAATTCCCCGTGACGAAATCACAAGAAAAAAAGTCCGGGATTTCGTCAAAGCTTCCAAGTGGAAAGTCAATGGCAACGATCATGCAATTTTTAATCACATAACAGGTCACGACGGAAATGATTATGAACACCTGGAAAAATTCCTCATCGACGATTTTAAATATTTTTCACTTGCATATAATGACCTTCATCCCAGCAGAAACAAGTTTCTCAATTGCCATCAAGTTCTTTTCGCCCTGTTGAAGAAGAACGGTTTCAGCCCCAATGAAGATGATTTTAAACTGCTCAAACTCCCATCCAGACGGGCGGAACAAGAAAAAATAATCCAAACAATCTTCAAAAAATGTCATTGGAAAGAAAATGGATCTTGAGAAAGTATTTTCCAATGAAGCCGAGCGAAGCGACGCGAGTGACCATGAAGATTGTTCCACATGTTCAGAGGAAGGAATAAGAAGCGACGATGAAACTCCGACAACATCGGATGATGAATTTATTGTGTCTGATTCAGAGATGGCGGAAGTTGAGGAAGAGGAGTGGCGAGACGATGAAATTGAAAAACTTTTTGAATCTTTTGCCAATCTCCAGGAGGAACACAAGATTCTCAAAAAGGAACACAAGATTCTCAAAAAGGAACTCCAAAAGCAAAGCGGTCTTCTCTGGGAAATCCGCCGGGAAATGAACGAACGCCAAGCGAAACGAAAGCGCCGCTAAACGGTGTTTTGAAATAACAGACTTTGTGAATATTAATGTGAAACATTCATATTCTGACACGCCAACGCAATCTGTCATTTTGAAATCGCCAGGTGGCATTCTCGGAAAGCTGAATAAATTTTCTCAGAATAACTCGCCACTTCACGTGCCCACACACGCCTGCCGGTCCATTGTCTTTTTTGGCTTCTTTTGTCCGGCGCGTGCTACTTATCTGCCTACAATAAATGTTCACGTGAAAGACAATAGATTTCATTCCACACTTCCCTAACAACCCGAGTCGCTGAAGCACAACACAAAAATTATTTTTGGCTCAGCTTGTCGATAGGGAAGTGTGGAATGTTTTGACGTCATATGTCTGGGAAGTGAATCATCACAAGAAACCGATGGTTAAGATAGCTTTTCCACATCGCTTAATGGAACCCAAGAATTAAATTTGTCAGGGTAACTTTTCCATTTTACAAGCGTGAGTTTTCGCTTATTATCGCGGCGCAGAATCTTTTCAATTCGAAACACATCTTGCGTTGTCTTTTGAAGTTCTGCCTCGTAAAATGACCCAGTGATGTTTTCTCCCAACAGATCAACTAATCGGTACGTTACAGGTTTTGTATTCTTTATTTCGTCAATCACAAATATCTCTTCCGACCAATTCGGCGTGAAACCTTTGTCAAATAATTGCCGTTTAAACTTTGAAATTCTCACCCTGTCGCCAACCCTGAATTTTGCCGGGTTGTGTTTAGCATAAATTAAATCTCCGTATAAATTAGCGAAAACCTTTTTCTCATTTTCCTGTTTGCTCGCCTCTGCGGGAGTCATGGCAATGCTTGAATGAAAACGGTGGTTATATTCATCCAGTAATTTGTCAAGTTTGTCCCAGTATATTGTATTGTTGTTCTCGCTAAACATTTTAAAGAGTTTCTCTTTGAAAGACCTGTTCCAGCGCTCAACAACAGATGCCTTTTCTTGATTTTCCGTTGTATACAATTTTACCCCATTCTCGCTCAGGAGGGCCTTCATTATTCCATTGAAAAACTCACTTCCTTTGTCAGTCCAGAGCATTTTCGGTTTTCGCCCCTTGAATATATCTCGGAAAGCATCAGCCACTGTTTGACCTCGTTTGTCTTTCAGGGGACGAATCCAACCGAATTTTGAGAAAACATCGATCACCATCAGCAGGTATCTGATTCCCTTGTTCCACCTCGAAAATTTCCCCATCTCGACCAGATCAGCTGCCCAGATGTTGTCAATCCCATACGCAATGACTCGCCTCTTTGGAAAGCGCCGCCTGATTGGCCGGTGAAGTTCATTTGCCAGATTTTGAGCCCACCGACCTTCACTCAAAATCTTTTCCCGTTTTTTGGGGCACCGAGGCCCAGTTTCTGTTTTGCTTGAATTGTGTTTCGCGCCAAAGCATGCCCCCACTGTCTTTCTTTCCAGGGAATGGCATCCAAAGCGGCAACCATTTTCCTGTCTGCTTTGTTTTTGCATTTGCGCGGATCCGCTTTCTTCGCGCAGACTGAATAATCAACATCGTGCTGCATAGCAACTGCGTCTGTTTTTCCTGTGGGCTGCTGCATAATTTCGAGAATCTTTCCCTTTTCATCAAATCTGACTTGCTTATCCAATGGGTTATAAGGGCCGGTATAATTATGCCCTGGGAGAGTAAAACCTTTCTTTGGTCTTGGCAGCTTCCCAATCAGGGAATGAACATCTAAAGCACCCCCATCCAAATCTGCTCGATCTGTTTTATATTTTCTGTTTGGTCGGATCGCCGTACACAGTTGATTGAGCATATCCGCAGAGGTTTTGGCAAGAAATGGTTTCATCTTGTCCAACGCAAAATCCAATGCTTTTTTCTGAGTGTTTTTGTTTCGCAGCAGTTCGCTTGCTCCATAACGACCCATTTCAACTGTTTTTTTCCCGAGCCAGGGAAGAGCATGAGCTACGCCAGTCAGCGCAAGTTCACCAATGCCCTCACCTTGTGAGGGCCGACTCAGTTTCCCGAACTTTTCACAAATCTTGTTTTCTTGATTCCGCAGGAAGCGCAATGGCAAAACCACATCTTTCTTCCATTTTTTGCGGTCATATATCCAGATGGCCCAACACATTCAGTTTGTTTTTTTTCCTTCACGCAATATGACTTCATTTTTCAATCGAAATATTCTTTTATGAATCTTTCATTAAACCTGGTATCAGTCAGACTGAGAGGCTGGAGAATATCATAGAAATCTTTTCCCTGCGACCATTGATGGAGGAAGAAGAGGCAATAATACCCGCAAAGAACGCTGTTGATGTTTTGATACTGACTGCTGTTCCAAATCACCGGTTTGGAACTTTTGAATTCCTGGGGAAATCCCATCCCAAAAGAGTCGAAATACCACGTGAATTTTTTCCCCGGAGCGCAGCACACCCAGTGAGTTCCTGCATTTTCAAGCGAATCAAGATTGATGATGCAGGGGCTGTGTTCTCGGGGCCTCGCTTCATCCCTGGCGAAAATCCCTTTGAAATTGGGAATTTTCAGAAAATCAATCCACTGGAGAAGATCAAGGTTGCTCAGGGGTTTGTTCACGAATTTGGGTTTCACAATATTGCCCCGAGAATTGGGATGTTGTTGAATGGACTTTTCGATCCCAGCAGAAGTCCCGTTCCTTTTTTGGATTTTTTTCCCATCCCTTTTTTCCAGCTGCCTACAAATGGAGGAGGTGGATTCAACGCGTGATATAGGGAAGGAGCTCCCAATCTTGGCGCACCTTTGCCTTTGTGGCGACCAACTCTAGGAGCGCCTTTTCCTTTGGGGCGACCAACTCTTGGTGCGCCTTTCCCAAACAAATTTTTCACCATGTCCAGCGCCAGTGGAATTCCGATGGAAGCCAGAATTGTTCCCAATGCCCCACCAGATTGTTTTGCTGATGGTTTTATCGTCAGTTGTCCTCCTGAATTCAGGGCAGTCAAAATATCCTGTTTCTGCTTATTTGTCAACAAATGTTTATTGGCAATCAGTTTTTGAATTTTATCTTGGGGAATGAGAAATCCGCCCGTTTGCCCGCTCCCGCTTATCTTTTTCACGACTTGACTCGCTCCTTCACTCGCCAAACCAGCCAATGCTGACAGTCCAAGTGTCTTTGCCAGGGTGGGTGCCAGGGAACGAGCCAGGGGAACAATAGCAGAGAAAAGACTTCCACCCTGTCGCATCACTTTTCGGATTTGCGTTTTCGATATCTTGATTTCAACTCCCTTTCCCAAAGCCACAGCTTTGCCGATTCGTCTTATTTGATTTGCCGTGAGCCACAGTTCATCATTTCCGCTTGTTTGTTTGCCATCCAATCTCAGGGTGATAGCGCAGTTTGCTTTGAATGCTCTTCCAAGCTTGCTTTTTTGCCCTTCCGACAGATTTACTTTATATGGGTGATATGTTGTCATTTTAAATGACAAGATATGTTTTTCACTCCCTACACGATAACCAGCTCATTTCCAATCTTATCGATTTTCACTTCTTCTTCATAGAGAACAATCGCATGTACATTGAAGTTTGCCGCTGCATCTGCGTTCAATCGATATCTGAATATCAACTGCTTGGGATCTCTTGTCGGTTTTTCAGTTTGATAAGTCAGATCGAAATAGATCAACGGGAAAAGAGAATTGTAATTGGCCAGATTCAACTGTGTTCCAGTGTTGTAGTCATTTTTCCTCATTGCATAAGCCATGACATCCTGGAAAATCCTCACTTTGCTTTCACTGTCGTACTCTGTTTCCGGGTAGAAAACTCCGTTTCCATATTCCAGCCGGCAGTTCGACAAGGATGAGTTTGCATCTGCCGCATTCAGCTTGAAAGTGTCCATCAGATAGGGATTGTCTTCTGCAGGGGCGGCAGCGGTTCTTTTCAGCCAGACAAAAATATGCCTCACATTGTCGATGCTCGCTGAGATCTGGAAGAATCCTGATGATCTTGCGGGAGCAGATTGCTGATACATTTCCCTCAGATATTTCCATTGCGATTCTTTCAGGAATGAGCTGACAAATTTGTCATAAAGTGAATCTTTCGGTGTCAATCTGGGGACCCAAAGCAAAAACCTATTCACAACAACTCTTCCAGCATCAGTGCCGTTTGCCATATGAATGAGGTCATCATCATCATTCAGTGTTATCTCGAATTGAAGCTGCATAGGCACAAGCATCTTATCTTCCAACTCTTCGAAAAAGGAAAAACGATTCAGGGGAATGATTGTGTTAATGTTCTTTGCACCGCCGTCTCCATTGTTTTGAACTGCTTGAGATTGCACCCGCCGAGCTTCAAATCCAAGATTCGTATTAGCGGTTGTTGCATCAGTATCCAAATACCAGAAACTGTTCTTGGCGACTGATCTGCTGAAGTCGTCGGAGTATTCCAGCAAATTCTTTGTGAAACAGACCTGGTGCAGATTATCAGTATCATAAATAATCTTTCCCGCAGATTTTATCGTCAGGTGTTTAATCAGGGAATGAGCTCCATTGATCACTGTGATTCTGTCAGCTGCGGCATACCCAGCGCCGTCTGCTATTTTCTGGAGTTGAAACTGCACCTCGAAATAAGCGTTATACCAATCATAGAATGCGGATCGGTCATTAATCGTGAATTTATAACCACTTTTTTGTTGATGTTGATCATTAGCTGGAGCCCGGATTGTGTCATCCAACTGGAAGCGCACTAATTCATTTCTTTGAAGATATTCATTCGATCGAAAAGCCATTTTATATTATTTTTTTCTTTTTCGGATGCCTTGCCCAGAGATCAACCTGTTCAATATGGCATCAGAACTTTCTCCGGAGGTTGACGCAGGGGTTGATTGTGGTCGAGCTGGTGACTTTGTTTTGCCTGGTGGCTTCCCCTTTCTCATATTTCCCAGCTTTTTCATGATCAAATCACCAGATTTTTCAACTGCTTTTTTGCCGAGTTTATCCCCAGCGTGAGAAATTCCTGATTCCAATGCTTTTTTCGCAATGGGTTTTGCAAATTTCTTGAAGACGACTGATGCGATCTTCCTCATTGGTTTGAAAATATTGTCCACAATCAAACCTGTTCCTTTGTGCCGGAAGACAAACCGTCCCAGCTGGGGGTGGAAAAAACGAGAGAATTCATAACTTTTCATTTTATTTGTTTTTTCAAGATAAGCGAGAACGCTGTATCAGCTCCATTCAAATCGACAACCCGCCTTTTGCCGTCAGTGATATAAATCCGAATGGAGCTTATTCTGTTTTTATTCACAGGGCTGAACATCACTCTCATGGGTTCCAAAGTGAAACTATAGGAGGCCTGCAGAACAGATGTTGAAAAGGAGAAGATGATATCACTCTCTTCCCCATCCACAAGCGAATCACTTGTGAGATCGCAATGAACGTTCAACATATCAGTATCTTGACTGAGGTTTGGAACTCTGGGGCCAATGTTGACTTTGTCTTTCAGAATCTTTTTATCGAAACCAATGAGATCGCCAAAGTTGGATTTCTCGAGATCAAGTTGCCAGTTTTCTTCCAGCGTGATTGTTACTGTGAAAGTTGTGGGAGAGAAAGCAAGATTGATTGGGAATTTTTCATTCTTTCCTGGGGTGGATCCTACGAGGGGGCCTGTTGCGTTTCGAATTGCCGCATTCAAAGTGGAATAATCCCAAACCCCAGCGGGAAAGGTGATATCGGAAAATGTTTTCCCACCGTCAGAGCTGAATCTGATCAGTTGATTTTTCAATGCCGCGTTGATGTTATACCACGTAAAACTCATATTGATAATTCTGTTCAACCCAACAACATATTGGGAATTTGGATCCAAAGCAATGGGCCGATTGAATTTTGTTGTGAAATTTTCTGGTTTGTTTCCCCCAGTCTTGACGGAAAAAGATGACAGGACAATTTCTCTTTCGATTTCCATTTTAGAGTTTGAAATACTTTCTGAAAAGCTTCTCATGCTGGGAACGATTGATGACTCCCTCTTTCAGGAGAAGATCGAGAATGCCAACTCCAGTATTTCTGATTCCCTGATTCGTATTCCCAGCACGAATGGAGCCAACAATGACCTCAAGTTTCTGGAGGAGATCTGCGGGGTTGGAGAAAAAACGGATGGATCCGCCCCTTCTGCCGACACCCGATCCTTTAAATGACTTGAGTTTCCCTCTATAATATTTCATGTAGTCATTCACTACTTTTCTGTCAGCCATTATTGGCTTTACTGTCGCAGCCAATGCCTCTGCCGTTATTTTACCATTTTTGAATTTGTTGTTATGATAGCTGATGCGGCTGTTCAGTTGGTCTCTTTTTTTTAAAGCCGGCTTTATAATGCTGATTTCAATGATTTTTTTTTTCTTTTCTACCGGAACCTTTGGCTCAGCTAAGACTTTCTCCGTTGTGTCATAATTTACTAAACCCATGTTATCTAACATGTTATTAACTGCGTCTTCTTGAGCGCCTTCCTCGTCTCCCGCCGCTTCCGCTTCTTCCTCTTCTTCTTCCATAGCATAATCAGGAACGCTCTCTTCATATTCCAATGGTTCACCTTCTAACTCTGCCAATACTTCTTCATATGTTGGCGGTCTTTCTGAATGTGGCTTAGCTGCTTGCGGTGCAACAGCTGCCTCATCCGCATCAAATAAGCCTTCAACATCCATCTCTTCAAATGGGTCGACTTCGGGGAGATAATCAATTTCTGTTGGTTTGGCCCCACGTTTCAAGGCCTTCGGCTTTTTCCGGGGAAGTGGACCCAAATTCGACGCAATCACCTCATCTAGTTTCGTTGTGACTGGATTGAACATTTTTTCAAACCCAATTTGGCTTGTCTCTTCACCCAACTTTTTCTGGGTGATGACATCATGAATAAAGTTGATTTTTTTACCCAAAGCAGATTTGCTTTTAGCAATTTCTTGCCATTTCAATAAACTCATTTTATTAAGAATCATAATCTCAGAATCTCAGAATCTCAGAATCTCAGAATCTCAGAATCTCAGAATCTCAGAATCTCAGAATCTCAGAATCTCAGAATCTCAGAATCTCAGAATCTCAGAATCTCAGAATCTCAGAATCTCAGAATCTCAGAATCTCAGAATCTCAGAATCTCATTCTCATAATCTTACAAGTTGCCACATATCAAGAAGAACGTTATCTTCTCTTTTAAAAATGAAAATCCCAAATTATGATTGTCAGGATCCAATCACGAATTTCCGACAACGTTACCCTTTCATGCCGGATCGAACTTTCAGGATGTTGATCTGTGGCCCTTCAGGATCGGGGAAAACAAATGTTCTCCTGGATATGATTTTTCGCCTGCTCTTCTACGATAAAATCTTCCTCTATGCGAAAAATCTTGACCAAACCAAATATCAGCATCTGCTGAAAACGTTTCGCCCAATCAGCAAAGAAGCTGGGTATGACGTCGTGGAAGCATCCCCGGATGAAATCATCCCAGTTTCTGAATTGTCAGGGGAGAATCAAAAGCTGGTTGTTTTCGATGATTTTGTTTCCGAAAAAAACCAAAAGCCATTGATTGATTATTTCATTCAGGGCAGGCACAAGAAATGTTCTGTGATTTATCTTTCGCAAAGTTATTTCGGAACACCAAAAGATATCCGCCTGAATTGCTCGCATTTTTGCATCTTCGAATTCCCTAGCAACAAAGAAGTCTCAGCGATCTGCCGGGAGAACAATGTCAGCAAAGAAGATTATCGGAAAGCAACAGCGCAGCCCTTCTCTTTCCTGTATGTGGATAAGCCGAGGAAATTCATTGCCAAAAACTTTGATGAAAGCATTTAAAATGAGTTATTCAAATGGACTGCTTTCTGAAACAAGCAACTCCCAGGGAGGAAAAGGACGAGATGGAAAAGATGGATTGCCAGGAGTTGGTTTCAAGCTGACGCCGGCAGGGGACTTCGACCTGCAAAGGAAACGCCTGACCAATATCGCTGAAGGAACGGGGAATTCGGATGCAATTACCAAACACCAAGTTGACACGCTTGCAACGCAATTGCGGGCAGATTCTCTCCAGGTGGATGGTTCCTCGCACATGACTGGGGATCTTGATCTCAGGGGACAAAAACTCATCAACCCCGGGGAAATAGAAATGAATCGCAAATTGATCGTTAATTTGGACACTGATGAAGACAACGATTTGTCAGCGGTGAATATGGTCACTCTGAAAAAATTCCACCCTGATGCTCCGGCTCACACTCATGAAGTCACGAAGGACCTGGATTTGAAAGAACTTTTCAACGTGAAAAACTCAAAACAGCAAACATGGCATGATTTGGGAGCCGCATACAACAACCTGGTTTCTTATAATGACGCCAAAAATATCTTTCTCAGCCGCAAAGAGACGTTTCCAATGGAGACGGCTTTGGATATGGGAAATCACACCATTTTTAACGTGAAAGATCCTGAAGTTGCCGATCAGGGCGCAAATAAAAGATATGTGGATTCGCAAGCATTTGACGGGGATATGGGGAACAAGAAGATCGTGAATTTGTCGGAACCAACTTCAGGGAGTGATGCTGCGACAAAGAAATTCGTGGCCGATTCCACTTCATCGCTTCTTCCCCTGAGTGGTGGGACAATGACTGGGAAATTGATATGGGGTCGCAGAAAATTACCAACCTCACAGCACCCACTCAGAATTCGGATGCAGCGAGAAAAGCTGAAATTGATGCTGTCAGGAACCAAATCCACGAGTCTCAAATAACCTCAGCTGGTGCAACAAATGTGTTTCACTATCTCATGGAGAATGTGAATGAATCAAGTTCTGAATCGAATGTGGAAGTGGATGGGATAGTTGATTTCTCCGGAACTCCTCACGAATTCAACAAAAAAGCATATGTGTTTAAAGTAACAAAGCAAGCTGACAACAGGTTCATTGCCCGACTGGGGTTCAACTTTTGGCAACTTCCGGAAGGAGAGTACACGATTTGTTTTGAATTTTTTCCCCCTGCCTTACGGGGTGCGAGTTTGAATTGCGTTTCATCATCTTTGACTGTAAATCGACAAGCATCGAAAACTTTCCAATCAATGATCCGATCCATTGTTCACGTTCACAAATATCACATTTCACCTCCAGAATATCTGATGGTTGATATGCATTGGACTGGGAGTGCATCTGATCCAGCGAAACAAAATGCGCATTTGATTGTATATGGAGTTGCAGGAAATGTTTCTGATGTTCCCGCGAATGTTTTCGATTCTCCCTTCACCTTTGAAAACCAGCAGATGGTTATGCAAGCAAATTTGAATATGAATGGGCATACCTTACTAAATGCTCAAACTAAACACAGAACTTTCATTCTGGCTAGATTTGTAAAAAACCAAAACCAAAATTATCTTTTCTTTGCTGGTGATGACATTAACGTTAATGATTTTCACCAAGTATTTGGGGTGGAATTGAAAATCATTAACGTTACTCTTTATGTTCAGCAGCGGAGTTCAGGATTATTAGACACAAGTAAAATCCAACTAAGTCTCTATTTACATACAAATACCCTTCCAAATTATCATAGCGCAGTGCGACCTGTGGATTCACCGCATGCTCATTCATTCCTGTTCACTTTCAATGTGACCGTTCCAAATGATAGAGGTTTCAGCTTTGCACTTGTGCAGGGTAGAGGTGGTGGACAGATTATGAGAGCGAAAGCTGTGATTCTGGTGGAATTCTGATTTCTTCCTAAAAAATGAGTCAGCAGGAGGGAATGAAAAGAGCGAGCGAAGCGAGTGAGCGACTGGAGGGAGCGAGAACCAGAAGCAGAAGAACGACCGAAGGGAGTGAGCGAGCGAAGCGAGCGAAGCGAAAACAAAGCATCTTCTCCTTCAACCACATCCACCCCGCAATTCGGGAAGAAGAACTGGAAGAGATTAAAAAACTCTTCCGATTTTATCACAAAAGATTCTGGTGTCTCAAACGAGCGCATGGCCGATTCAAGAAAATGAATCTGCTCCTGAATTTGACCTCTTCCGGTTTGGTTGCAATCGGGACGATTGCTGGGGCAGCAACAATGAATCCAATCGTGTTGGGAGTGATTTCAGGATTGGGTTTGGTCGTCAAAACCGCGAATGAAATGAAGAACCTGAAAAGCAAAATTGAGATGGCGAAATTCGCTTTCACCACCTATGAAAAAACATTGAGTGATTTGCGCTTCGCTTTGCGGGGAGGAAATTTTGATCGAGCTGAATTTTTGTTTTCAATGGAAGCGATTGATGGGATTGTGATTGATTTGGGGTTGGATTTGGAAAAGTTTGAAGCTGAATGGGAGAAAAAATTTGAGGGTTGAATTTTCATTTCCCGGAAATGAAAAATCTGAAACTTGCGCGGATCACGGCTCACTGCCCCCAGATGAAAATCAAGCGAACCCATTCTTCCTCTTCATACCCACTCGTGGTTGCTTCAAACTTCCATGTCCCGTTCATGATTGTTTGGTCAAACGCAGCTTGGTCGGGGAAATAAAGATAGTTTCGACTGGAAAAATACTTGGCAATGTCAGCATAATCTTTCACCTGAATATCAACGCCTGAGTCAGGGTGGAATAACAGCATCATGGTCTCTTCAAATTCCACGTCGACATCTTTGTCCAAAAACCATCCCGGATACTTGCACCTCATGTTTGTCCAATTATCAGCGCGATGGCGAGATTTTTCTATCTTCTCCCGCGCGAGGTCATTATACATCTGGATGCGAGCTCGTTCCAGTTGGTCCGATTCCTCCGGTTCCTCCTGCCGCTTCACCCGCGGAGCCGGAACAGGCGGCACTTTCTCCTCCTTCTTCCGCGGAGCCGGAACAGGTGGGGTTTTCTCCTCCTGCCGCTTCACCCGCGGAGCCGGAACAGGCGGCACTTTCTCCTTCTTCCGCGGAGCCGGAACAGGTGGGGTTTTCTCCACCCAAACTTCCATCCTGGTTGGTTTCTCCTGGCCTTGCAAAACAAAACAAAACCAGGGCTCAAATTCAGTCTCGCTGATTCTCGCTGAGAACTTCCAGACCCCTTCTGCGAAATAATTCACAAAGTCTGTTTCATAGGGGTAATCCATATACAGCTTGTCAAAATGATCTATAAAATCCTGCCAGACTTTCACGGGAAAATTACTGCCGGTGTTGGGGTTGAAAAGCACCCGCTTTGTTTGAAACTTTTCCATGTCGGGGGTCAAAGTCACTTCCCATCCCGGATAGTGATTTTTCATCCACTGAAACTTCATTCCCCAATTTCGCTGCACATCATCCAGCGCCTTCTGACCCACCACATCTGCGGAGCGGGGAAGAGATTTCATCTTCTGCGGTTGCAGCGATGCTTTTTCAACTTGGAATTTCATTTTGTCTTTTCTCCGGGTGAAGGAATTTCTCCCGCTTTTCAATGCATCATGAATTGTTCTCGCATCGATCCCCAACTCAGATGTTGCCGCCGAAATATTGGGATAAATCTTGGTTGAACTGGAGGAAGTGACTCTGACGGGAATCGCATGCGGTTTTTGGGTGATGGCTTGGATTTTTTCAGCTGCTTCGGGAAGAGAACCCACCGGTTCCTTGTCGGCAATTCGTTTCATGAAATAATCTTTTCCATTTTTCCTGATTTTCCAACTCTGGCACCAGCCAGTTCTTTTGAAAGCGCAAGAAACGGCTTGCCTTGTGACTCCCATCCATGCTGCCATTTCGGTTTCGGTTTCAAATTTCGCCAGCGGAGGATCACTGGGAGATTCATGAACTGAAAAACGAGTGACTTTTTGGTCGACAACTGTCACTTCCCTCCCGCGAAACTGAAATTTATTTCTTTCTTCATTCACCGCTTTGTTTAAAGTTTTGGGGGAAAATCCCATGAATTTTGCTAACTTCGCCTGGGACGAAAATCTCTCGCTGAACCTTTCTTTGGAAACTACATCTATCAAAACCCACATTTTTGTTAGGTGGAAAAAAATAAATGATTTTCGGAATCTTCTGGGGAACTTTGTTTTGTGGATTTTCAGGAGAAATGCCAACGCCGCAAATCTCAGGAAAAATCAGGAATTTCTCGACGAATCTGAATTCTCCGGCGAATTCAGGGGAAAATCTTGACAAATTCAGGGGGCAAATGGCAAATTCAGGGGGAAAATGACAAAATTCAGGGGACGAAATGAAACTTTCCTGAATTTTTGAGTTCATTTTCGCAGGAAAATGAACTGAAAAAAGTTGACTTCCCCCATCACGTGGGTGGGGAAGCTGAAAACTATTTTCTGGAAGAATTTTTTGATTTTATTTTGATTGAAATTTTATAAAATCGTTTGGAGAAATAATTCCCAGAGAAAACCTAGGAATGGATAAAACGCAACGAATTTACTGGAGAAAAAGAACATAAAAACAACTTACCCAACAATGTTTTTTTTTGTAAAACATGTTCAGCGATGGGGGTTAGAAATAGCGCGCCCTTTTTCCTCCGGAAAAATAGAATTTCGCAAAACCCACAGACAGTTGTGGGTTTCTTGCCATTTTCTCCTGAGTTCAGCAGAAAAGCAGGGCACAGAGGGCAGTTTTTTCCCCACAATGCCCCAAAATAGACCCCAGATTGCAAGAATTTTCTCCCCGGATTCATTTTTCCATTTGAGAATCGTTGATTTCCCCGGGGCAAATTCAAAAAACGCTTTTTTCCGGAGAAGCAAGTCCAGAAAAAAAAAAGCGTTTTTTCCGGAGCTTTCCCCTGAATGGATTTTCAAAATCATTTTCCGGAGTGGATTTTCAAAATCATTTTCCGGAGGGATTTTCAAAATTCATCCGGAGGGATTTTCAAAATCATTTTCCGGAGGGATTTTCAAAATCATTTTCCGGAGTGGATTTTCAGAATCATTCCCCTGAATGGGTAAAAAAAATAAATGGAATGAAAATGCCTTCGAATGCGAAAAGAAAGAGAGTGAGTGAAAGTGAAAGCGTTTCAGACGATGAGATTGATTCCATTGACCTGCTGATGGAAAGCTATGTGAATTTGGAAAAGTGGGTTGAAGAGATTGCCGCAGATATGAAAAAACAAACTGAGTTGATTGAGAAAATGATGGCTGATTCAACACATTCCGAATTATGTGGATCTGCGGTGATTTGAATTGATTGGAGTGATTTCTGCTGATTTAAAGTTGGATTCCGCAAATCAAATTCTGGGGATTTCAGAATTCAAAAAATTTTCCGGAGCAGAATCAAATTCATTTTCCGGAGCAAATACGTGAAAATCTGCCCAAAATGAACTGAAAAAATCTGAGGCAAAATCAGACCTACCACACGTGGAAAAATCAAAAAATCAGGAAAAAAGGTTCTGCCCAAATTCACTGAAAAATTCACAAATATTTTCCAGAATTGAATTCTGGAAAAGATTTTCTCCCTGATTTCAGCGAGATCAAACTTCATCGTCCTCATTTTTGTCCTCAAACTCATCGAATTCCGAGGCAGCTTCCACCTTTTCCTCCACCAAAACTTCGTCCACGATGCATGTGATGGCTTTCAGATTTCCGCAGAAAAGGTGTTTGATTGAAAACACAACTTGCCCCCGGAGAGGAACGCCAATGAGTTCTTTTTGCCTCAGGATTGGTTTTTTCTTCCCATCGTCGCACAGCTCCCAAAATCTGCAGGAGAAATCCGTGTGCTTGAGTTTGGAGGGATAAATCTTGGCATAAATCTTTTCCTGCTCGGATTTGTCGATTTTCACGAGAGTGAAATCTCCCTCCTGAAATCGAGCAAAAGACGGAGAAATCTCTTTGATTGCCTGCTTATTTTTCATCGCAGCAGAGTTGAAATGTTTTTCCAAATCTTTGAAAAATTCGATGTTTTCTTCCGGAAGAGTGATTCCCAGAGAAAACGAGTCACCTTGATGAGCGAAAATCTTGAATTTGGTTTGGAGTTTCACTTTGAGCCGTGAGTCCATGTGGAGGCAGGGGAGAAGGCAGAAATTAATTTTTCCAGAAGATTTTTTCACGGGGTCTCCGAGTGAGCAGTCGGGGATAGATATTTTCTCGGGATTCATTTTTTGAGAGGAGATAAAAAAATGAATTAAAACGCGAAAATCCATTTTTCCATGAACTTGCGATCCTCTTCCAGTCGGACTGGGAGAAAACCAGTTGCCATGTCAACCGCTTTTTGGAAGTTTCTTTCTGCGTCACACGCTTTTTCCCAAATCAAATCTTCTTGAATTTTTTCAGCCTCTTTCTGAGGAGTGGATTTGTTTTCACCTGACATTTTTTCTCCAATGGAGAAAAAATTCAAAACTGTTTTCTTTTTCATTCAAAATGCCAACCCTGAAAGAATTAAGAGATCGTGCACGTTCGGAAGGAATGGTGGGATTCTCCCGGATGAAAAAAGCCGATCTGGAAAAAGAGCTGCAAAACCCACAGAGAAAAATCATCAAGAAAACATCTTTCCCTGCGGTGAAATCAGCTATTCAAAGAATTCTTCCAGAAAGAGTCTCGACAGTTGTTGAGTCATCCCTTGATTCAATGAATGATTGGTTTGGAAAGATAAAGAAAAGAGTTAATTGGAATCTGAAGGAAAGAACTCGGGAAAAACTGTTGAAGTTGAATGCGAAAATTGGAGAGATGTTGAAGAAACCTGAATTTGATATTGAAGAAAAACCAGGGTTGGGTGGATCGACTTTTGTTGTCCAGGGAAAAGACGGATATGGGGCAGAAGGATTCTTGAAGAACGTGACAGGAAATGTGATGGCAATTCTGAAGAAACATTTTGGGTTCAAAGTGAAAATGGTTTTGGTTTGCAGAATGATTTCTCATAATTTGGCAGAGGAAACATCCATTGAAAATGACGCCTTCTTTTCTTCCCCAGTTGAAGAAGTTTTTGAAGGAACTGACTTGGAAAAATTGCTGACAGAAATGAATGAATGGATGTTGGAAAACATGCGGAATTTCCAAAGGGGAAGAAGCAACTGGAGATTCTTGCGAGTTGAAAGATTAGAAATTCATCTGGATGAAATGACTGTTGGAAAATTCATTCCACTTCCTGATTGGCTTGCTGCTAAAAAAGCTTTGACAAACATGCAAAATGAAAATGATGATGAATGCTACAAGTGGTGCATGGGAAGATGGAAAAATCCAGTGGAGAAAAATCCACAAAGAATAACTCCTTTGTTGAGAAAACAATGCGAGGAGGAATTCAATTGGGAAGGAATTTCATTCCCCATTTCATGGCGAGACATTGATCGATTTGAAAGACAAAATAACATTTCTGTGAATGTCTTGGGGGTTGTTGAGGGGAACATCGCGACTTTGAGAAAAGCAAGGGAAAAGAAAGAGAATCATGTGATTCTTTTCAAACTGAAAAGCGGAGAAAATGAACATTTCGCTTTGGTGAATAATTTAAATCGTTTGTGGTTTGGAGAAGATTCTAAGAACAAAAACCAAAGGCATGTTTGTGATGGTTGCCTCAATTCATTCAATTCCAAAGAATCACTCGATGTTCATCAAGAATTTTGCACGGATGATGGAGTGAAAGCTGTTCTCCCTCCAGCAGAATCAATCATGAAATTCAAGAAAGTGGCATGCACAACAACCGTTCCCTTTGTCATCTACGCTGATTTTGAGTCAATTTTGAAAAAAACAGAAAAACAAATTGGGGAAAAAACAACGCAAATTCAACATCATATTCCCTTCAGCTTTTGTTTTCTTCCTGTGAGCCGAGTTGGGGTTGATTTCTCCCCAGTTTTCTTTCGTGGAAAAGAAGGAGATGATGTTGGGAGAGAATTTCTGGAGAAATTAGTTGATCAGGTGAAATGGATTCTAAATGATGTGCGAAGACCAATGCTGAGAAAAAATTGGAAGAGAATTCTTTGGAAGAAAGGAGAAAAGGAAGCATTTGAGAAAACTGATATTTGTTGGCTTTGCAGGAAAAAGATTGTGGAAAAAAAAGTTGCTGATCATTGCCATCTGACTGGAGAATTTCGCGGAGCTGCTCATGAATATTGTAATTTGCAAGCGAAAGTGCCAGATTTCACTCCAGTCTTCATTCACAATTTGGATGGATATGATTCCCATCTTTTCATCAAAAACATGACAAATGAATTTGGAGAGATTGATGCAATCCCAAACAATGATGAAAAATATGTTTCTTTCTCCCTGAAAATTGTTTGGGGAACATTTGAAGATGAAGAGGGAAAAAAACATGATTTGAAACATGAAATTCGCTTTGTTGACTCCCTGAAATTTATGAATTCTTCTTTAGCAAATCTTGTTGGAAATTTGGGGAAAGATGAGTTGCATTGCTTGAAAAGATTTTTCCCAGAGGATGTTAATTTACTTTCCAGAAAAGGAGTTTTTCCCTATGAATTCATGGATTCATTTGAAAAATTTAATTGTGAGCTTCCTGGGAAAGATGCCTTTTTCTCCCAGTTGTCTGGAGAAGAAATTTCAGATGAAGATTTCGCTCACGCTGAAAATGTCTGGAAAAAATTTGAAATGTCAAATCTGGGAGAATATCACGATCTTTATCTCAAAACGGATGTTTTTCTCCTGGCAGATGTTGTAGAAAATTTCAGGAAAGTTTTGATGGAAAACTATCTATTGGACCCCGCATGGTTTTTGACTGCCCCCTCTTTCTTTTGGGATGCTATGTTGAAAATGACAGGAGTTGAGTTGGAATTGATTTGCGAAGAAAATATAGAAATGGTTCGTTTTTTTGAAAGACAAATTCGTGGAGGAGTTTCCACAGTCTTTCACAGATTTTCTCGAGCAAACAACAAATTCATGGAAGATTTTGATCCTTCCCAACCATCAAAGTTCATCGTTTATCTCGATGCAAATTCTCTTTATCCAACTGCGATGGTGGAACCACTCCCTGTGGGAGGATTTGAATGGTTGAGTGAAGGAGTTTTGAAGAATTGGGAGAAGATTGTTGATTCAGAAGGTCATGGATGTGTCCTGGAAGTTGACTTGGAATATCCAGATGAATTGCATGATTTCCACAATGATTTTCCTTTGGCTCCGGAATTGCTGGAGGTAAATGGATTCTCTAAGTTGATTCCCAATCTCAAAGATAAAGAGAAAATGGTTTTGGATGGAAGGAGTTTGAAATTTTTTCTTTCCCTGGGAATGAAACTGAAAAAGATTTGGAGAGGAATTGGATTTCGAGAAGAAGCTTTCATGAAACCTTTCATTGAATGGAATACGAAACTGAGAACAGCCGCCAAAAATGATTTTGAGAAAGATCTTTCCAAACTGGCAAGCAATGCTGTTTATGGGAAAACCATGGAAAATGTTAGGAATAGAATTAACATGAAACTGGTGAATGATAGGAAGAAAAAAGCAAAGTTGGTGAAAAAGATCAACTTTAAACACGCAACCAAATTTGGAGAGAAAGTGGCTGCTATTCACATGAGGAAAACAAAAGTTATTTTGAACAAACCAATTTTTGTTGGAGCAGCCATTCTCGATCTCTCCAAAATTCACATGTTCAAATTTCATTATGGTTATGTGAAAAAAAAGTGGGAGAAAGTCAAAGTTCTCTATTCTGACACAGATTCCCTGATTTTGGAGATTGAAACGGATGATTTCTTCGCTGACACTGCTGGAGATGTTGAGAAATGGTTTGACACATCGGCATACCCGAAAGATCATTTCGCTGTAGAAAATGGCTTTCCTGTTGGGAAGAACAAGAAAATTTTAGGAATGTTTAAAGATGAAGCAGGAGGCAAAATCATTCGTGAATTTGTTGGGTTGAGACCAAAATGTTATTCCATCAAGATAGATGAGGGAAAAGAAATCAAGAAAGCAAAGGGAACAAAAAAGAATGTGGTGAAAAATAGGATTTCGCATGAAGATTTTGTACGCGTTCTTCATGGTGAAAAATTTCCTCCAATGAAAAATGTTTCTCTCCGGTCACATCTGCATGAGATTTTCACTGAGCAAATTTGGAAAATGGCTTTGTGTGCTGATGATGACAAGAGAGTTGTGATGGATGATGGAGTAATGACTTTGGCTATTGGTCATTGGAGATTGAGATGAAATTTTCAGTGAGATTTTTTGAGAGAGTTGCCATCGCCAGATTTTATCGGAGTGAAATATTCTAAAATGGTATGTTTTTTTGTGGTCAATATGAGGGGAAAAAAAGTAGTAGATATAGAAGAAGGGTTC
Organism: Cladopsammia gracilis; assembly: GCA_022457155.1. Taxonomy (NCBI): domain Eukaryota; kingdom Metazoa; phylum Cnidaria; class Anthozoa; order Scleractinia; family Dendrophylliidae; genus Cladopsammia; species Cladopsammia gracilis. The sequence continues at coordinate 765,924 of JAJGOT010000113.1, forward strand.
TGGCACACTTTCAAAATCGTAGCAAGTTAACACAAAACAAAATTTTATTTTATTTTATGTTAAATTCAACAACAACAAAAAATGATTGTCGTTCCCCAATTTTCTGTTCGTTCGCGAACGTAAAATATGACAAATCAAATTCCTCCCCATTTTGTTAAATTTAACATAACACATGTTAATTGACTTGTTTTTGTTTTACGTATGCGATCGAGCAGAAAATCAATCATCTCATGTATTGCTAAAATTGAACGTCAACTGACGTCAATTTCTGTTTTGTGTTAATATGCTACGATTTTGAAAGTGTGCCAGAACCCTTCTTCTATATCTACTGGAGCAGTGTTTAGAAAGATCGGTAAATATGCCAAGGCTGAAGAATATCTTGAAAGGGCACTCGCGATTAGAAAAGAAATCGGAGACAAAGAAGGAAAAGCATCATCCTACGGAAACCTAGGAACTGTGTTTATGTCTGTCGGTAAATACCAGAAGGCTGAAGAATATCTTGAAAGGGCACTCGCGATTAGAAAAGAAATCGGCGACAGGGAAGGAGAAGCATCAGATTACGGAAACCTAGGAGTAGTGTTTAGCAAGGTCGGTAAATATGCCAAGGCTGAAGAATATCTTGAAAGGGCACTCGCGATCAGGAAAAAAATCGGCGACAGGGAAGGAGAAGCATCAGATTACGGAAACCTAGGAACTGTGTTTAAATCTGTCGGTAAATATGCCAAGGCTGAAGAATATCTACAGAAAGCACTAACGATCAAGCAAGAAATCGGCGACAAAGCAGGAGAAGCATCATCCTACGGAAACCTAGGAACTGTGTTTATGTCTGTCGGTAAATACCCCAAGGCTGAAGAATATTTTGAAAGGGCACTCGCGATTAGAAAAGAAATCGGCGACAAGGAAGGAGAAGCATCAAATTACGGAAACCTAGGAGCAGTGTTTAGCAAGGTCGGTAAATATGCCAAGGCTGAAGAATATCACGAAAGGGCACTCGCGATCATGGAAGAAATCGGAGACAAAGAAGGAGAAGCATCATCCTACGGAAACCTAGGAACTGTGTTTATGTCTGTCGGTAAATATGCCAAGGCTGAAGAATATCTACAGAAAGCACTAACGATCAAGCAAGAAATCGGCGACAAAGCAGGAGAAGCATCATCCTACGGAAACCTAGGAGCAGTGTTTAGAAAGATCGGTAAATATGCCAAGGCTGAAGAATATCTTGAAAGGGCACTCGCGATTAGAAAAGAAATCGGAGACAAAGAAGGAAAAGCATCATCCTACGGAAACCTAGGAACTGTGTTTATGTCTGTCGGTAAATACCAGAAGGCTGAAGAATATCTTGAAAGGGCACTCGCGATTAGAAAAGAAATCGGCGACAGGGAAGGAGAAGCATCAGATTACGGAAACCTAGGAGTAGTGTTTAGCAAGGTCGGTAAATATGCCAAGGCTGAAGAATATCTTGAAAGGGCACTCGCGATCAGGAAAAAAATCGGCGACAGGGAAGGAGAAGCATCAGATTACGGAAACCTAGGAACTGTGTTTAAATCTGTCGGTAAATATGCCAAGGCTGAAGAATATCTACGGAAAGCACTAACGATCAAGCAAGAAATCGGCGACAAAGCAGGAGAAGCATCATCCTACGGAAACCTAGGAACTGTGTTTATGTCTGTCGGTAAATACCCCAAGGCTGAAGAATATTTTGAAAGGGCACTCGCGATTAGAAAAGAAATCGGCGACAAGGAAGGAGAAGCATCAAATTACGGAAACCTAGGAGCAGTGTTTAGCAAGGTCGGTAAATATGCCAAGGCTGAAGAATATCTTGAAAGGGCACTCGCGATCAGGGAAGAAATCGGAGACAAACAAGGAGAAGCATCATCCTACGGAAACCTAGGAACTGTGTTTATGTCTGTCGGTAAATAACCCAAGGCTGAAGAATATCTTGAAAGGGCACTCGTGATTAGAAAAGAAATCGGCGACAAGGAAGGAGAAGCATCAAATTACGGAAATCTAGGAACAGTGTTTAGCAAGGTCGGTAAATATGCCAAGGCTGAAGAATATCTTGAAAGGGCACTCGCGCTCAGGAAAGAAATCGGCGACAAAGCAGGAGAAGCATCATCCTACGGAAACCTAGGAACTGTGTTTATGTCTGTCGGTAAATACCCCAAGGCTAAAGAATATCTTGAAAGGGCACTAGTGATTAGAAAAGAAATCGGCGACAAGGAAGGAGAAGCATCAGATTACGCAAACCTAGGAACTGTGTCTTTATCTGTCGGTAAATATGCCAAGGCTGAAGAATATCTACATAAAGCACTAACGATCAAGCAAGAAATCGGCGACAAAGCAGGAGAAGCATCATCCTACGGAAACCTAGGAACTGTGTTTATGTCTGTCGGTAAATACCCCAATGCTGAAGAATATCTTGAAAGGGCACTCGCGATTACAAAAGAAATCGGCGACAAGGAAGGAGAAGCATCAGATTACGGAAACTTAGGAGCAGTGTTTAGCAAGGTCAGTAAATATACCAAGGCTGAAGAATATCTTGAGAGGGCACTCGCGATCAGGAAAGAAATCGGCGACAGGAAAGGAGAAGCATCATCCTACGGAAACCTAGGAACTGTGTTTATGTCTGTCGGTAAATATGCCAAGGCTGAAGAATATCTACAGAAAGCACTAACGATCAAGCAAGAAATCGGCGACAAAGCAGGAGAAGCATCATCCTACGGAAACCTAGGAACTGTGTTTATGTCTGTCGGTAAATACCCCAAGGCTGAAGAATATCTTGAAAGGGCACTCGCGATCAGGAAAGAAATCGGCGACAAGAAAGGAGAAGCATCAGATTACGGAAACCTAGGAACTGTGTTTATGTCTGTCGGTAAATATGCCAAGGCTGAAGAATATCTTGAAAGGGCACTCGCGATCAGGGAAGAAATCGGAGACAAAGAAGGAGAAGCATCAGATTGCACAAACCTGGGAACTGTGCTTTTCTTTTGCGGTGATTATGCCAAGGCCAAAAGATTTCACGAGATAGCTCTTGAATTAAGTCATGAGATAGGACACATTGAGTTGCAGTTTAACAGTTACCTTAAGCTTACTTTTGATACTATACTGTTAGGAGGAAGCATAGTAGAGGCCTCTTTAAATCTCTTTGCAAGTATTCAAAAATGCGAGGAAATGCGCGATTTTTTAAGAGACAATGATCAGTTCAAGATATCCTTTTTTGAAGAACACGTGTCTCCCTACCATTGGCTCAGTGCACTGTTTTATGCTGCTGGGAATCACAATGAAGCTCTTTACCTCGTAGAGCTTGGACGGGCTAGAGCCCTGGCAGACATAATGTCAGCTCAGTACTCTGTGGAAAAAGATATATCAATCAACCCAATGTCATGGGTCGGTATTGAGAATATCATGGAGAAAAATGGTAACTGTACTTGTCTATACATCTCCTATTTCCATCAAGATATTACGTATTGGATTCTCACGGCAAACAGCACAATAGTCTGTCGAAAGAAACAACTCAACGACTGTATTAGTAACAAAGACGCAAAGAGATCTGTTGATGACGTATTTGGATACCAAATATTTAGAACCTTTCAAATTTTAACTCAAGAGCAATGCGAAGATCGATCATTGTTTTCATACGCTAGCCAGCTGCCACGTGCATTATCTCAGGAAGACAGCTACGGAGCACTGCGTCTTGTAGAAGAGGAAGAAGACGAAATTGAAGTGCTAACTCGTGCTCAGTGTTACAACATGATCATCACTCCTGTTGCTGACTTACTCGAGAAAACAGAAATCATCTTTGTTCCCGATCGCTCCTTCTACACAGTCCCGTTTGCCGCATTAACGGATGAAAACGGAAAGTATCTATCAGATAAATTCCGCATCCGTATTGTGCCTTCTCTGACGACTCTGAAGCTCATTCAGAACAGTCCAGCAGATTACCACAGTCAAACGGATGCACTGGTAGTAGGTGATCCGAGTATTGGTGAGGTGTATTACAAGGGAAAACGTGAGAAATTAATTCCATTGCCCGCTGCAAAAGAGGAAGCAAAGATGATTGGACAACTGCTGGGAGTTCAGCCCTTGTTAGGAAAGCATGCAACTAAACAGGCAGTTCTTCAAAAAATGCAGTCAGTCAGTCTGATACATTTCGCTGCTCATGGCGATGCCGAAAGAGGAGAAATTGCTCTTGCCCCGTCAGACCCCACATACAGTATACCATGCGAAGAGGACTACTTGTTGACAATGGCTGAGATTTCACAAGTTCGACTAACAGCGAAATTAGTTGTCCTTAGCTGCTGTCATAGTGCTCGTGGTGAGATTAGTGCCGAGGGTGTTGTTGGAATCGCCCGTGCATTCCTAGGATCAGGTGCACGCTCAGTGTTGGTGGCGCTGTGGGCAATAGAAGACAAAGCTACCGAGCGGTTCATGTGTCGCTTTTACGAGAACCTTATTCGTGATGAAAGTGCAAGCGAATCTCTTCACCAGGCAATGAAGTGGATGAGAGATAATGGCTTTCATGAAGCGAGGCAGTGGGCGCCTTTTATGCTGATTGGAGACAACGTAACATTCAATTTTGGAAAGTAAAGGTTAGCCGACATTTTGTCATACAATTGGGTTTCTATTAATTGTTTTAGAAAACACTCACTGAGATTGTTGTCCGCAACAAAGCATTTATTTTAAGACTTTCTATTTCTGATGAGACTGTTTTGTTAGCCATATTTTAACTGCCCTACACAAAAGTAGCAATTGATTGGTAAAAGCTTTCTCCAACAACTTATGTATTATGTGTTGGGATTTTAAAATGGATTTTTAGTCTTGTTACTTTCTTCATTAATTCTATTTACTGTGTCCTTATTATCACGTTCACGCTAAATAAATAATTCAAGAGTCAATGCAGTGACGATTGAAATATCGAGTTCAAAACGATATTCCTGACAATTTTCCAAAATCGTCCTAGGATTTCCGAGGGTCAAACCAACTTTCATTAAAGTAATTATGTCAAAAAGTGCGTATTTCTCTATTTTCGCACAAAATTTAGAGTAGTGAATCTTGGTGAATATGACTTAAAAATATAAATAAATAAATTGTATGTTTACACATGTAAAAGACACCAGAAATCACATTATTTTCTATATTTGAAAATGATCCAAAACTATTTGTGAAGTTTGTCCAAGATCACCAACGGAGATCTAAAGTTGTTTTCAACTCTACTGCACTGATCCCTTTAAGGGAAAAGGCGCTGGTAATCGTAACATCATAACTAATTTTACACGTAATATTACCGTAAAATTGACTTTCGACAGGTGTAAAAATACGATTTTTGTCACTATTGGAAATTCTTATGAAAGACCGCACGTTATGTAACCTTTATAGAGACTGCTTCTTTATTATCTTTGAATCCGGCCCGGTTGGAATCCAAAGCAGGTAATACCTCGCCAGCTGTCAAAGAAAGAGTATTTTTTTATATTTTCAGGTGTTCTACCAGGACCAGAACAAAGGATGGTAAATCAACACTCATTTCATTGAATAAGGAACCTGATAATCTGAACAGTTCATCAAAATAGCAGGCGGAACAATCATGTTTTTGAAATCTTTAAAAGATATTTAAAGATGCCCGAAATTTCGAAAAATGTACATTTACGTTTAACAGAGATTTCGAGTGTACAACTCGACAAAGTAGGTCTTTTTACATATACCTGGTTTTCATATGATGTGAAAATCCCAGACGGTCGAGAATTTTGCTGTTTCCCGACCGTCCCAGATTTTGCCGACTAATGAAAACATGTTTGCTATCCCCGATTATGTGGGATGGTTAGGGACAAATCGGGCAAATCGGAAGCGTTTCCATTTTCCCGACGCGTCCCAGATTTCTGCTAAGGTCTGAGATTTTTCCGAGATATCGGCAAAATCTGGGGCGGTCGGGAGCAGCAAAATCACCAATCGTCTGGGATTTTCCCAACATATGAGGCTGAACTTACTGTTAATGAGTTGTCTCTTTTGGGTTTCCGACCGCTCTGTGCTGAATTGGTATTTTCAGTGGGAATCACCGTCTTCGATTCTATAATCGAGTTCTAGGTGATAAGGGCAGTAAATCTCTCCGACTACGCTACAAACATGTTCCTTAAATATCAAAATTAAATATGATATAAAAAACAATTATTTGTTGAAATTATACATTAAGAGCCAGCTTTTTAAAATGTCACTTATTCAATCACAGTCTCACTGCACGAAGCAATCAAATCATAAGTTAAGTTTTTAAGGATCCTGGTCACGAGGATTTTGCTGCTTTCTGGTCCAAGCTGTACTAATTATTTGACTTTGTAAGTTTGTTTATAGAGAAAATACAGCACAAAAGAAAAATTTGAAGTGATTTACTCTTAAGAAGATCACAACATATTTAAGTTTAAAGTGAATTTTCTAAAACAAGGAAAGAGCTTGAAAAGATTGTTTGCAAGCCATTTGTAGCCAAAGACAACTCATAATGCTTTAATACATTAGTTGATATCTTTTTAACAAAATTATACCATTAGTGTTTAGGTATCCGTTGATACAAATATGGTTTTTGATTTTTCGAAGTGACACTAACTAGGTGACACTGTCATTGCCATTGACAATGCTGACTCATAATGCTTTAATACATTAGTTGATATCTTTTTAACAAAATTATACCATTAGTTTTTAGGTTTCCGTTGATACAAATATGGTTTTTGATTTTTCGAAGTGACACTAACTAGGTGACACTGCCATTGCCATTGACATTAGCTTGACATTTTTGGTAGCTCTTAACCGGTGTGCCTTATGGTTGCCTTCTTTACGACAACTATTTTTAACAAATTAAACGAACCCATTTTTACAATATTAGAAAGGCTTTCATCAGATTAAAAGGCAACTATTTTAGTACAGTAGTTGTAGTAGTGATGATACCTTATGAAGGGCGGGCGGTTACATTCACCGTGTCACTTCCGTGTTTTGTTCCGTAATAGAAGACAAATTGTACTGTCAAAGACACAAAATTTCTGGTCCTACTGGAAGGTCAAGTCTTGCTGCTTGTCCTACCTTTTTAGAGCGTCACTTTCAAAGTGTCTTCAGTTGTCGCTATCGGGGTACTTAAAGGGTACAAAAGCTAGTGATCTCCAGTTATAAGTGATCCAGTGTACAATTGTTTTTTAGTACAAAGTAGAGCTTTTATTTCGTAATCAAACGACTGATTTTTATGATACATTTTTAATGTAAGGGATCTTATAACTTTGTTACGTGATAGCTAGGGCCGTCTACTTAAACGAAGTTTAACTTTGTTAGTTGATAGCTAAGGCCGTCTACTTAAACGAAGTCTAACTTTGTTACGTGATAGCTAGGGCCGTCTACTTAAACGAAGTCTAACTTTGTTACTTGATAGCTAGGGCCGTCTACTTAAACGAAGTTTAACTTTGTTAGTTGATAGCTAGGGCCGTCTACTTAAACGAAGTCTAACTTTGTTACGTGATAGCTAGGGCCGTCTAATTAAACGAAGTCTAACTTTGTTACTTGATAGCTAGGGCCGTCTACTTAAACGAAGTTTAACTTTGTTAGTTGATAGCTAAGGCCGTCTACTTAAACGAAATCTAACTTTGTTACGTGATAGCTAGGGCCGTCTACTTAAACGAAGTCTAACTTTGTTACTTGATAGCTAGGGCCGTCTACTTAAACGAAGTTTAACTTTGTTAGTTGATAGCTAGGGTCGTCTACTTAAACGAAGTCTAACTTTGTTACGTGATAGCTAGGGCCGTCTACTTAAACGAAGTTTAACTTTGTTAGTTGATAGCTAGGGCCGTCTACTTAAACAAAGTCTAACTTTGTTAGTTGATAGCTAGGGCCGTCTACTTAAACGAAGTCTAACTTTGTTAGTTGATAGCTAGGGCCGTCTACTTAAACGAAGTCTAACTTTGTTAGTTGATAGCTAGGGCCGTCTACTTAAACGAAGTCTAACTTTGTTACTTGATAGCTAGGGCCGTCTACTTAAACGAAGTTTAACTTTGTTACGTGATAGCTAGGGCCGTCTACTTAAACGAAGTCTAACTTTGTTACGTGATAGCTAGGGCCGTCTACTTAAACGAAGTCTAACTTTGTTACATGATAGCTAGGGCCGTCTACTTAAACGAAGTCTAACTTTGTTACGTGATAGCTAGGGCCGTCTACTTAAACGAAGTCTAACTTTGTTACGTGATAGCTAGGGCCGTCTACTTAAACGAAGTCTAACTTTGTTAGTTGATAGCTAAGGCCGTCTACTTAAACAAAGTCTAACTTTGTTAGTTGATAGCTAAGGCCGTCTACTTAAACGAAGTCTAACTTTGTTAGTTGATAGCTAAGGCCGTCTACTTAAACGAAGTCTAACTTTGTTAGTTGATAGCTAAGGCCGTCTACTTAAACGAAGTCTAACTTTGTTAGTTGATAGCTAGGGCCGTCTACTTAAACGAAGTCTAACTTTGTTACTTGATAGCTAGGGCCGTTTACTTAAACGAAGTCTAACTTGGACCGCGGTTTAACCTTTAACTCCCAAGAGTGCAAAAAATCAAAATTCAAGAAAAATCCCCAATTTTCATTTTGTAAAATATCGACAAACAAATGATACCATGCAAACGTTCTGCCAAAGAGATTTCGTTTGAATGGTTACACCATGGGATTTCGTAGACAGACTCAAAAGTTGGAACTACACTACATGTCTCCATAATTGACTCTGGGAGTGAAAGAGTTAAGACAATTGATGGACCTCTACATCTGTCTGTAAGTGGGTCAAGTTATTTTAGCAAGAGAAATGTTTTTCTAGTCTGCGCTATATGCCTTTTTGACACTGTTTTAAGTAAAGTCCGCGTTACTGCGGTTTTTGTTAAACATCGTCTAAACTTCGTCTAAATACACGGCCCTGACTTTAAAATTAATGGACTTTCCAATTCTGGGAAGTTTTGTACAGTGTTGGTCGTTTTAAAAAAAAACGAAATGGTAATGATGACGCCTGAAAGACGATAATGATGACATTACCAGTGTACGTATTGCCAATATATTAATAAAACAAGTTGTATGTTGATAACTGCTTAAGTGCTCAGTCTTATCCAGCACGCACAGCCCCTGACATTACCAAGATCCAAATAATGATCATCCTTACAAGCTGGAATGCACTCAATTTTCAAGAAAGAATTAAATATGAGAGTTTATAACATGTTCTTATAAATGCGCGTGCTATGATTGCATGCTATTATAACTCCATAAAGCTTGCGCGTTACGTCACTCGCTTGTTTTATGGAGTTATAATGCACGGAGTGTACGTCACCAGCATGAGCGCGCGCAAATCATAGAAGCATTTGTGCATTGTTGAGTTATATAAGCATTTGGGAATTTAAAAAAAACTCTGAAAGTGCTGAAAGAAGCATTCGCCTGTGGCTCGTGCTTGTTTGAGCATTTCTCTCGTCTTTTTAAAATTCCCGCGTGCTTATGTAACTCAACGATGCACTGCGTGACACTTACTATTCCCTTAACGTTTGTGACCGTTAACAGAATATAATCATAAGGAAGTGGAACGGCCTTCCGGTCGATGTTATCGAAGAAAAATTTACTGATTATTAAAATACATGTTTTCTATAAAAAACAATTAACATTGTTATCATCTAATTTTCTTCACCAATTTTTACAGTTGCTGCGTTGTCTGTACTGAATTTTAAAAGGGAGACGTATATCATCTATGCATATCCCACGCCAGTGATAGTTTGTCTCTAGTTATTTTTACTACTCAAACTCGTTTGTAATTAATCACGATTGAACAAACAAGCGTGAGGTGGTTTGAAAGCCCAATTTACAATTGTATGCTTAGTGACCTGTCCTTTGAGTGAAAGTGAGGCTGTAGTTCACGTTGTTTTGATACAAACCTTCCTTGTTTTTCATAAGTAAATCATGTCGTTCTTATGCTAACTAGTTTTTGTTGAACTGATTTGCATACGAAAAGCAGATGAGTTTGTATCAAAAACAAAATCAACTCCAGCCTCACTTTCACTCGAAAGCCAAGGTACTACGGGTACTACGACTACAACTCGAAGTCGGTTAAAAAAATCGGCTGCACCCCGTTTTTTTCAACCCACTTCTCGGTGTTCGGAAATCCTCATGAAACAATTTTCCTCGTGTTTGATATATAACACAGACAGCGTGTATACATTATAACGTCATTAATGTAAGCTTTGATAATCGAACGTGACCTGACAAAGCGGTAAAGGTTCTTGCTGTTATTATTTTAGGAGAATTTGAGCGCTTTATCATCGTTTTAGAATTTGTTTTGTAATTGTTATTATTTCCTTCTTAGAAGGAAATGTAACGATAACTAAGCTACAACGCTTTATAAGATAGCGCTCAAATTACCCACGACCAACACTGCAACCTAATGCCGATTTTGTCAGGTCACTTTTCTGCTGTAATGACCAAATAATTAACACCCAGCGTTTGTGACTGAACAAAAAATAAAATAATAATTCTCTCAATGTCATCATCTCTTTGCTTTTTTAAACTAAGGTAATGAGAATATGGTGACGTTTAAAAATTATTCACAATCATGGTAAAATACTGAGAATGACCCACTTTTCACTTATCTCTCTCTAACCTTCTTTCCCACCCCCCCAACCACCATATCCTGTCTTTACAATGTTGCGTATGAATGGATTTTCTTCCTTCTTGGAAGTGGTATCTCTCTAACCCCACCCCCTCTCGCCCCTCCCCCCTCCGCCCTCAACCCCCCCCCCCCCCCTCCCGTCTTTACAATGTTGTGTATGAATGGATTTTCTTCCTTCTTGGAAGTGGTATCTCTCTAACCCCAACCCCTCTCCCCCTCCCCCCTCAACACCTTCCCCCCCCCCGCGTCTTTACAATGTTGTGTATGAATGGATTTTATTCCTTCTTGGGAGTGGTACACCTAGGGACCAGCTGTAGCTGTGACCTTTTTGAGAGACGTGACCGTATTTTACGTTTACTGGGGCCGGATTCACGAAGAAACATTATTGTTAAGTATTGTTGTTATTGTTACGATATGTTAAGACATATCCTAAGTACTGTTAAGAAACAATACTTAGGATATGTCTTAACTTAGGGGGGGGGGGGGGGGGGGTCGTGAATCCGGCCCCTGGACGATAAATAATTGTTATCTATATGGTTAACAGTGAACATGTTGTTCTGGCTTGAAAATTTGGGAGCTTAAGCAGCCGCGATGGTTACGGGAACGAGAACGTCACAAAACAATTGTTCTAATTAATAAAACAATGTCTCCGCGCGTGCGTTTTACATTTTGGTTCATTTTCTCTGCCATTCTCTGCAAAATAACGCCAAATGTCAAAAGTCCAGGTTTCGTGGAGAACGTGAACGCACGACGGTTACCTTTTCTTTCTCCACCTCAACTTGAAATCCGTACCTTCAAATTCATCTTCTGGGTAATTCATAGTTATTAGACAAAGTACAGTTGCAAATTGGAAAAGTTGTGAAGTAGTTTGAAAGAACGTTTGAAAGAACTTTAATGCTTTTTTAACTAAGGTTTTCGTTGGCGTTGCCGTCGTGGTTGCTTCAGGTCCCTGGTTAATTTGCCTGGAAGCTTCTACACTGTTCCTTTAATAGACCAATCCGTGTTAGACGAACGATCGTACCAGACGATCTCATATGATCATTAACTCGCCACACTTAAAATGTCTGTTCCTTGTGATATGAGTGTGAACAGTAAAACCGTGGCCTTGAATGGTCTGTGATTGATTCCTGTCACGGAATCCAACTGTACACTCGATTCGATTTAGTGTGGACACAAAGCAATGATCAGCCGAGGAAAGCATGGATCATTTTCCCAGTGTAACTGAGGTCTTTCAGCATGCTGCAAAGTAAAAAATACGACATTGTTCGACAAGATGAAATTAAGCTGAAACTAAGCTAACATAAATGTCAATGCACAACTGTTGTACAGCTAAAAATGTAAAATAAACTAGAAAGCACCACAAAACGTGAGATTGTCAAAAGCAGTGTTGCGTGAGCAATATACACGTACGTGCAACTTGTCTCGCAACGGCTTTGTACAAATTGGGAGACAAGGGTTGTTTACCATTTACCCAAAAATTCCGGAAATTTCGGTCAGAATGTAAATGATAAGACAATTTTGGCTCGACCGACCGGAAAATTTCCGCAATAAACGGAACGTCTTGAAAGGTAGTCCAAAATTTCCAACCGAAATTTCCGAACGGAAATGTGTTAACCATTTGCTTTTATCTACTAGTTCCAGACCTAGGCCTGCGCCAGTTTTGATGCATAAGCGTGGTAACTCAGCTCGTTTCTGGTGTCAATAGTAAATGGTATACGCCAATCTCAAACGGAATTTCCCTTTCTGGAGTTTGCTTACCATTTACACAAACCGTGGACCAACCGGTTTTCCCTTGTAAATGGTAAACAACCTGTTTGAACCTTTACTGGAAGTTATTCACACTACATAAAATGTACGGATTTTGGTAAACAACCAAGTTGTCGAAGGGATTGTTACACTGTGCTACTAAAAAAAGGTGGCTGCAATCGTTGCAGAAATTAGAACTGGATTCTGCTTTATACTTTATTCTACCAAACGCAAACTACTTTTGCAGCATTTGTCGAATGTCATTTCGACAATGTTCCTGTAACTTGTCTCACAACACCGTTGCAGTGTAGCACTCTACTTTGTACACAAATTAGTCCTCTCACCTGACCATGTGCTGTGTAAAGGCGTCAGGACCACACACGCCTATCAGCAACTCGTGTTCATGACCGGCACTAGGGGGAGGGGGTAAGATTTCTAACAGCATCTCCATAGAAACACGGCCTTCATAGCCTTCCCACTCAGGGGTGGGCTGTGACACTGTGTAGAACACTTGAAATCTACAAGAATGTTAAAGCATCCTGTGAGATGCAGTTTTCTATGGGGCGCCAAATGTAAATTTATTATTTAGCAAAAATTATAACGTTTTTTACCTTATTTATAAATAATTGGTGAACTTAATTTATTGTTTATATATAATGAAAGATGCCTATTTTATGATATACATATGTATAACTAGCTGTTTTTATCAAAAGAGAAGTGCTGCGAGTGTGTTGTGGTACGTTGGAATGGGGAACGCCATGAGTTGTCAAGTACCAAATTACAGGCTGAAATATGGTATATGTTGGCTTTGTTTATTCCAGATTATTTCTTAAATTTATTTATTCCAGAGCGTTGATTTTAGAAAAGTTGATGTCAACGGTGTTTTTAAGTGATCCTTATAAATATAGGAATAAATACCGTCAGATATTTGATCCCATATACCATGTTATGAGCTTGAAATTATTAAAAGATCAACAACAAAAATGCTACAACAAAGTGGGTGTGTTTTTAATTTATTATAAAAATATATACACCCTTCAAGAAACGTTGTCCAACAAAAAAAAACTCAATAAAACTTGTATGTGACACTGTAAGGCCATGATTAATTTGACTATAAATCATTCAATATGCTTGCTGTTCAATGTGAAAATAGATATAACTTCTAGAGTTCTCATCCTTTTAAAACTGAAACATAAATGTATGAAATATCCAATAATGTTAAAATGTTCAATGCTAAGTAACTGTTTGGAATGTGGCATTATAAAGCCTTGTTAAGTTTTCATTATTCTTTACAACAATCAATAAAAAATGTATACGGCACTGAAGGCCTTGATAAATTCGACTATAAATCATTCAATATGCTTTCTTTTCAATGTAAAAATAACGTTTGTTTTTGATTTAGACAAAAGTCATTAGCTTGAGTATACATTGGAAAGAGGACTTGTTCAGGCAAGTAGTTCAAGGAAATCGTCTCTGCATCGGGTATAGAGCGGTCTTTAAAAGCTTTTAGATACATAGCATCGTCTTCGATTATAATTCGGTCGATAGTATGAGAGTTCCACGTAGAAATATCGCACGAATTAGCCCATAACAAAGCTGAAAGACTCATAAAAGCACACTGTCTTCCTCTAGAAATATCATTGAAACGATAATTACCTGGTCCACGGGCGGAAAAAACAGAATTAAGCATGATAAACTTTCAAACCTACCTTCTCGCGACGTGTGAAATCGAAGAGAGAAAGACGTTGTGCTCGAATTTGTTGGATTCCGCTGACCAGTAGGTATGCTGTCTCGTAAAATTCGTCCATCGCGACAAAGTCACTCCAAAAGATCGACTTTTCAATCAACTATCATCGCGAAAGTGGCGGGAATAGTTTGCTGCGAGCGAGCGTTATTTATCGCACAGTCTGATTTATAAATCATGTTTCTTCGCTTGACAATTATTTATAAATAATAAGTTTATGAAAGTGATTATTTATATATCACTGAAGAGCGAAATTCATGATTTATATATCATGACTTTTGTAACATAATTTTACTGTTGCTCGAATGTTCCAGATGACATATTTTGGATAAACCTCTCACCTTTGGCCAGCAGATTCAGCTAGCTCGTCTAACTGCTGTTTCCATAAGATGTCTTTTTCCTGATGATTTGCAAACAACAGCTTGATGGACCTGTAAAAGAAGAACAAAATAAATCAGGTAAACAAAACGAGTGACATGGTTTCGTTACATACTCATCAAGAAAGCATATACCACTGCCAAAATCTTTCTCGTTTCTCCGATTCACAGGAGCCCCCAGGTGACCAAGAAGGCTTTTAGCGCAAAGGGCCAAAATATGGCCAAACATCTTCTGATAGGATCCTTCTTTAATTGGACACTCGTTAAATGTACTCAGTCCGTGTGTGGCTCTATTAAAGACAACTTACATACAGCTACATCGATTTAGTTCCAGACACCTTTCGCAACGCAAAGTTCGCATTGAAAGCTCGCTATAAAATGTATACGTTTTTGGTTCAGGAACCAATAAAGCCAGGCTGCTTGGGGCAAGACCAACGCAAGCGATTATCTTGGTCAGAAGTTCAAGAGAATGCTCCAAAAGTTCTTGTTCATCATTCACTGGAAAACTTGAACCACTTACAGACTTCACTAAAGTTAGTTAAATCTCTGTAAAATGTCTACATTTCCTTTGTAAATTACGAACTCTGTAAACGTGCACATTCCCAGAGATTTTGTAACTTCGTAAAAAGTCTGTAAATTACAGCACATTTTCTGCGCTAAGATCGCATAAAATGTGTATGTAATCTTGATGTTTTTCTTGTAAATTTTGTGTAACATTTACAGAGATTTTATGTTACAAACAACAAATCTCTGTAAAATCTTTCTACTTTCTCTGTAAAATGGCACGAGAAAAAAATCTCTGTAAACCAGTAAATATAAAATCTCCTTATTATCTCTGTAAAAAGTGAGTAAAAAAAACTTAATGAAATGTTTGTAAAATGTACACAAAAAAACTACACAAAATGTCACAGAAAAGTACATACAATGCTCGTAAAATGTATGTATTTTATTGCACTAAATCTATTCAAAATGTCCACATTTTCTCTGTAAAATCAGCATGTATAAAAGGAACGCGTGAAACACGCATAGCATAAAATCTCACTAAAATATCTGTAAAAAGTAAACGAAACATTGCATAAAATGTTAGTTAAATGTCCACAAATAAACCACACAAATGTCTCAGAGAAGTTCATATAATGTCTGTAAATTTCTAAAATTTTATTGTAAAGATAAATTCTTGCAAAATGTCTACATTACTCAATAAAATCTAGCTGTAGGAAGAAAAATGTTGCTACAGTTAAACAAAAGGATTGAACAACTTTACTGCCTTTTGTTTAATAAGGGCCTGGTCGCACTACAGTCAAAAACAAAAATCCACCTATGCAAAAATCGAGGAAAACAAAAGAAACCGCTCCGGTGGGACATGCTTTTTGTGGAATGTTTCTGTTTTTACATTGTATGTCATTTTGCACGGGCGGATTTTTGTTTTTGACTGTAGTGCGACCAGGCCCTAACTCTGAAGTTCAAATAAAACTAATGGCAGCGGAATGCAACTGTTTTAAAATGTATGATTTTAAACACCAGAGTTATACATTGTATTAAGTGAAATTAAAAGGTCTTAAGTAAGGCTCAGTTCACACTTGGTGCCTGAGAATTAATTATCGGGCACTTAAGTGAGCACTGGCTCTCTGTGCAAAAGCATATTTCGTTGCTTAGAAGCACTTGACCCTCAATCCACTGCTTTACATACCCATAATTCCCTGCTATGCTTATGTTTCAAAATGGTGTCTGACAGGTGCCCAGTGTGTGACATTCATGTAGCTCAAGTCTCATTATACAGCACAATCAAATTTCAACAAAGTTACATGAAGGTGTTCATTAAGATATATTTCAATCTGTTAAATCTTGATATAAGCTATAACTGTATTTCCTCTAAAAGTGGTATGCCCAAAGAAACCAATCATAGACAATCTCAGGGAGAAAAACTGCATTAAAATCTTATCTACAACTCCAAATAATGATTGTTTTAGAAGGTAAATCTAATAATTCTCTATCATAATTTTGTTCTCTACAGTCATGTAAATCTCTATAATTTAATTAAAATGTATAAAAATTCTGATAAATAAAACCTAAATGCTGTCAAATAAAACCTAAAATACAACACACATAATGGTCTGATACATGGGAAATACTTCTATAAAAAAAAATTAAATAAGACATTAAATTCATCAATTGTACTTTCATGAAAATAGCACTACAATACTGTATAGCATTTTTAAAATAAATTCTCACTTAATATTTACTTATCTGGGTTGGATTATAAATAAATAATCACATGCAATAAACTGTAACATTAATGTTTGCCTTGGCCTAAGGGACGGACCATTTAATTTTTGTGGGGGGGGGGGGGGTTGGGCAATTACCAAAAAAAAATTCCTGCAGAAGAAATTTAAGAGAAAAAAAATCGTGCACAAGAAAGCACGTGAAAAAAAATTCAAGCATTAAGGTAAAAACAATTCTTGCAAATAGTGATGCTGGAAAATAAATTCATGCTCAGAAGAAATTGCCCACCCCCCCCAAAAAAATTAAATGGTCCGTCCCTAACATATAAAATTATTATAAACTTCCCTTCAGTAATGTTTCCATATGTATTTGACATATACATTTTCAATGTAATCTTTTATACTTTATGACTAAAGCTTCTTTGGAATAATTATGTTTGACCTTTTTGGAAAAGTCATGCCCAATTTGGTCAGCTCCTTTTTGAAATTTATTACTTTACATCACTAAGTTTCTTGGCCTTCAGAAAAACAATGCAGTAATTGATGCATAGGATGCTGATATCTGAAAGGAAACAAAATAATGCAAGTCAGAATGTATTTTTTTATATAATTATTTTAAACAATGAGTTTGAGAACTCCATCAAACCAACTATAGTCTCACACTAGCTTTTCAAAATTTTGGAAAATGTAGCCATGTCCTACACTGTACACACAGTAGGTCGAAAACTTAAGGTTTTGTGATATACAAGAACAAGGCTTTGCTCCAGCAGTGCCTGGTGTTTCCTGGTAACTTAACTTTTGCCCTGAGTCAACTAGGAAATCTAAGTTTTTGCACAAAACTCATAATGCTGGGCACCCTGGTTTTTCACAGGTTCAGAGCTTTTGGTTTCCTACAATCTTTCTCAGACCACAGCCTTGAAGAGCCACCGCTCTTGCTTCACAACCTGCCTTTTCTCCTACTCAATGTTGTCATCCCTGCCTAGTAACGGGTAACCTTGCAATATAATAAATCAGCTTATTCAACAAACTCATCAAAATGATGTTGAATTTCCTGTATCTAACCACCACAAATATCAATCCCATTATAAATGTGTCAACTTACTATATACTAGATTCTGTTTCAACAGCATCAGGTTGTTTGTTATCCTTGGTTCTGTCCTCAATCTATAAATTATGAACCAGAAAAATAACATTTTTGACTGACAGTATACATGTAGGGTAAGTGTTTTCACAAGGAATTAATCTATGCACAGGGAGTCATAATTTATTGGTTATCATTAAGTTAAGAAAACAGAGCATCATATCACAAAAATAATGAATTGAAACAAAAGCCAGAGGAATTCTGCACACTCTAAATATGCTGTTTCTCCTCTGGTTGGAATGCCGTTATCACAAATAAGACTCTGCATGTTGTCTGGTAATGTGGCAGTACTCATTTACTCCTAATGTGCAACGAGGCACCGCAAGGGTAAAGTGAACACTTAAACAACTTGGGAAGTAAAAACTGATTGACCCAGGACTTCAAATATCAGCAAGTCAGTGCAAATGCACAAGCTCTCAAAAATTTATAAATGAGTTTTCCTGTTTCACTTTTCTTAAAGTGTGTTAGTTTCCCAGTGTTCCTGCTGGTAATATGTACAATGTAGTGAGTAAGGGAAGGGGGAGGGAGGGGGGAAGGTGAGGCTACACATGTACGTTCGAACCTTAGACACTGCACTTCGCGAGTAACCACAAAGCATCAAGAAATAACAACAAACAAAACCAATTTTTATCTTGTTCTGACACTATTCATCAGTATGGTTGCTTGTGCATGTGTTTGCTTGTTTATTTCTCTATTCAGGGCTTAATTCATAACAACATACTTACTTGCGTGTTGTCATGCACAGTGTTACTGCAATCATCACTACAGTGTACATGTATCTTCTACAGTGTACCCTGTCGTTCTGTTTTGTAATTAGAAAAAAAAATTGTTAGAAGAATAATGTCAGTTGTTTCATTGTTTACGTGTAGATTAGTTTGATCAACTGAATTGTTGATACGCACAATGTACAGTAAATTAAGGCTGATGTTTTGAGGACTAGCACTAAAAAACATTACCTTTTTAATCCTTTTATACATATATGGTGGCAATGTACTTTATCAACAAGGCTGATAACACTAACATTTTGTTTCACTCCCCACCAATTCATCATCACAGTTTCATTTGAAACCAACTGCTTTATGTTCATGTGTCTATCATAATTATACATGCAAAAACAGTGCAAATTATGCTCCTGTACACGTATAAACACAAAACAGAGTCACGCAACTCCTGCATAGTTTAAAGTCTACTCTGGGTTGTGCTATTGAGACCATGACTACAGAATCTATCCTCAAAGAGACAGGTGGAGTCCATAAGCAGAAGTTACATGTACAGTAATATTGATGTCTATGATGCCCACATGCACTCTTACATGCATGGGAAAGTTAGAAATCAAGAGGAATTCCCATGGCGATGCAATGCATTGTAACTTGCAATACAGTGTACATGTATCAGGCTGGGGGTTAGTCAAAATAAAATTAATCAACAAGTTCCATTGCTGCAAGATGAAAGATAGTATACACATACCTCTGGCTCAGACCATTCTACAATTGTACATGTACACTGTACATCTTTTTCATTGTGTGTGTTTTAGTACTGTAGTTTTGTCACTCAGTTTTCTAAGAAATAAAGGAAATAGTCACCATTTAGATCAAAAACTATAAACTTTGACTACATACATGTACTCCTCTACAAGTATTAGACAACCAAGGCTGTGCTCTAAGAAAAATAGCTGGGAGCCCGAAATCTCCAAGCACTTGAAATCTGGGGTGCTCAGCATACAGTATAAGTTTGGTGCAAAAACAAAGATTTCCTGGTTGTCCAAAGGTAAAATTTTGCATTGTTGGGCTGTGCTCTAGCAACACACAGTGGCCCGTAGCATATCACTTTTGACCTTGGGTGATCAGAAAGTGTACAAACATGTAGCTTTTCACAAAACTTATAAGCTGGCACCAATAATCTAGATTTGAAGCACAGCCTATGTTGTGCTTAAAACTATCCTTGATTCTTTTTTTGTTTTATCCTCATTAGCAAACATTCCATGTATCTCACACAGACTAAAGAAAAAAAAAATAAGTGAAGATGCAACAGCTACATGATCAATCAACATACATGTACAGCAACAAATTAAAATTGCCTTCTTTTCTGGTGGGCCTTTCTCTTTACAAAGAGCCATCTGATATGACATTTGTGAACTACAGCTGCACATGTATTATAATCATACTAAAAAATACACTGAACTGAGGACGTTTACAAAACATGGACCCAGGTCCATGGACAATCTGATAGACCACCCCTAATTTTTGTCAATTTAAGGATGGACTGTGGAGTGGGGGCAGGATATAAAACACAGTCTTAAGTTTTAATAAATATGACATTCAACATCAATTGATATTTAACTCCCTACTATTTTACCCTTTTGCCAACATTGCATTTTATACAATGTATGCAGTCCGATTCTTGGCCGGTACTGTTGGGGCAGGAGGCGAGCAATGATGTGAAGTTTTAGTGCTCTCCCTACAGATTTCCTTTGATGCATGTTGAACAAGAAGGACTGGGCCAAGTCCCAAGCTACACTGTACAGTGTGCTATTACATGTATTATGACATGCAGACAATCCCATGTGCTTTTCTATTGGATTCGGTTAAAACGAAAGTCTAGTGGAGTATAAACAAACATGCCAAAGCCACCATACTACATGTAATTGTTTTCATTGTTTCTACATGTAGGTGCTTCGTGAATACTCGCGAAGAGCAGTGTTTTCAGTTTGAGTTCTCGGTGAGGGAAGGGGAAGGTGAGGCTATGTTCAAACCTTAAACACTGCTCTTCACAAGTATCCACAAAGCATCTACATTGTAGAAATAATAACAAACAAACAAAACTTTATCTTGATCTGACACTGCCTTTTCATCAGTATGGTTGCTTGCACATGTGTTTGTTTATACTCCACCAGGCCTATCAGCATTTTCTTGACAGCACATGCACAACAAATCCAAAAGAAAAGCACATGGGATTGTCTGCATCCCATAATTATAGTACCTTGGGTCCAGTCCTTCTTGTTCTACAGTACTTGTGTCTTGACGTGGCTGCTTGAAGTTGAATGTCATATTTATTTAAACTGAAGACTGTGTTTTATACCCTGTCCCCAGTCCATCCTTTATAATAATGACAGAAAAATTCAGAAAAAAAATATACTATATTAAAACTGACGAAAATTAAAGGTGGTCCATGTACCTGGGTCCATGTTTTGTATACTGTACGTCCTTGAACTGACTATTGCCATTTTTGGTACTGATTAACTGAGCAATGTTCGCCTTTTCCAAAGGTTTTACCTCCAACAATTTAGCATGTGTACATAACAAGTCAGTGGTCTTATGGCCTACAGTAAAGTATGGTTTCCTAAGCATGGACGACCAAAGGCCCCAGCAAATAAGAAGAAAATAATACTGTACAGGTACTTCATGTTAAAAATCAACATCACTTGAACAGAATTGCAAGATTGAAAGAAATATTAAAATTCAAGTTTTAGTTTCTTATAAGCTTATTTATTCAAATGAGCAGGCTGAAATTGGTTCTGTTCTGGTGTACCAATACACACGGACTAAAACAAAAGACTAAACAAATTACAACGCGAAATCCCTTGCGAAGTGAGCCCGTACAGTCACCAAGACAGAACCCTGATTTCGTACGAAATCTTCAGTACAGGTAGCCAAAAATAATATTTAAACTGGTTTACATTTTTAACGTAAGCTTACTTACCTTTGGGATTACAAGGGCAGCAAAAATGAAGCGCTTGAATTGGTGTAGCATTTATTGACAACTAGCCAACTTAACTTGACGATGGATGTAGGTTGGAAGCAATCGAATGCATAGCGATCGTTGATATTTTGTAAAAACATTGCATGCAGCTTATTCAGAAAACGTGAAACGAGAAAAAGGCTCAAATCACAAGTTGTCTTTTCAAAGCAAGTGAAGTTTTGAGCGTTGAAAGCGAGCAGCAAGACAGTAATAACCGAGTAATATTAAACATGGGAGTTCGTTAAAAGAAAGCGCCAACACGAACTGCCCGCCTGACTCGCTTGCGCATGATCAATTCGCACCCAAGACCTCTCGGCCGAGCGACCAAGCGGAAGATTGCGTTCGATTGCCTTTGATTTACTGTATTGCATTTTACATTGTATTCACCATTATTATTTTTCGAGCTCACATACGGCTTTTTCAATGCATTTTTTTTAATCTCTCGTTCTTCGGAAATCATTCCTATTTCCGTTCCAGGTAAATCCAGGCTTTAAAAACACCTCTTTCAAGAGCTGTTTAGGCAAGGCTAAAATATTAAAATGCTGCGTCAGCTATTGACATGTGAAGTAAAGATGGTATATAAGACACATATCTCATACAACAGTACTACCGCCGTTGAACTCTGATCTGTGTCTTGTATTTTGAAATATTATCTTTTCTTTGAAAGATACGTTTTTTTTCCCGCTCTCGCTCGCGAAGCGGCAATCGAGGGTCCTGAAAGGTGTGTGTGTGTGTGTGTGTGTGTGTGTGTGTGTGTGTGTGTGTGTGTGTGTGTGTGTGTGTGTGTGTGGGGGGGGGGGGGGGGATTACCAATCCCATTTCCCAGCGTCCAAATTCCCACTCGCAGAATTCTGGAAAAATACCAGTGTTTTTCATACCAACTCTTTTCTATTCACATCCGCATATCAGGTGATATGCTACTGCCACTTCACATTCCTGCAGACATTCCGCCATGTTGTTTTTAACATGAAAATACGCATGCTCAACGTTTTTGGCTTGATTGCACCGCTGTACACAAATATGGTTGACCGCAAGACAAGTGAAAAAATAAAATATTCTCATATTCCTATCGTAGAATTGGCCGTAAAATAGGCACTTTTAACAGTTTTCTGATGTTTGCCAAACTAAGGGAATTAAAAAGAAACAGAATGCACGATCACTGCAACAAACCGTTGAGAATTGCCGGATTTGGGTTTCCAGACCTAGATCAGTATTAATACTTGAAGTGAAACAAAAGAAACGGCAAACTGATCCTTACGGTAGAAAAACAGAACACTCACTGAAGCAAATAAAATAAAAGTGGAATATAATAGTGCCCAATATTTCGCTTTGCAAAACAAAGCTTCTTCAGGGGCTAGCACTATAAATGATTACAACTGTAAAACCGTTGTACAAGTGGTTTTGAAAAAACTAAAGAATAACAAAAACAATGAATATGATTGGTGAAGGGTTTGACGGATGATAAACTTAACTGACTAGTGATGAGAAAGTTAACGAAGTTCGTCCTGTCTGTTGATTCCAAGTGGTTCTAAACTACTACAGACTAAACTAAGGAAACCAACCAGCGAGAGAGATCAGATCGGTGCCTCCAGCAGGAGCTTACAGATGCAACCACCCACGCTGTTTGACCTGTCAGTTTATTCAACAAGGCCAAAAGAAATACACTTTTTTACTACTAAAGAGGAACGTTGTATTTATAATCACATAACATGTAATTCTAAAAATCTGATCTATATGATCCAATGTAAAAATTGTTTTAAACGTAATATACCGTGTCAATACATCGGAGAAACAAAACGCAAACTAATATAAATGAACGCTTTGGTGAAGATCGCCGCTCTGTAGAGAATCGACATCACCTCAGCTGCCCTACTCCTATATCAGAACACTTTAATCTACCAGGCCACTCTACTAAGACAGGGACGGATACAGGGGGGGGGGGGGGGGGGTGGATTGGGTGGCTAGCCACACCCCCTTTAGACCGTCGGTTTTAACAGTTTTCTTTTTAATTGCAACAATAAAAAGTTCTATAGACTTAAGCAAATACCCGTAGCCACCCCACATAAAACAAATCCTGGATCCGCGCCTGTAAGGATATGCAACTTATACCACTGGAATTAACACGTAATAGCAGAGACTCTGTACGAAAAGTGCGTGATGCATTTCGCATAGACAAACTCCAGACATTAGAACCACTTGGAATCAACAGACGCGACGAAGTTCATTAACTTTTTCATCACTAGTCAGTTTAGTTTATCACCCGTCAAACCCTCCACCAATCATATTCATTGTTTTTGTTATCCTTTAGGTTTTTCAAAACCACTTGTATAACGGTTTTACAGTTGTAATCATTTATAGTGCTAGCCCCTGAAGAAGCTTTGTTTTGCAAAGCGAAATATTGGGCACTATTATATTCCACTTTTATTTTATTTTATTTTATTTGCTTCTGATTCTGCTTCTGTTTTTCTGCCGTAAGGATCAGTTTTCCGTTTCTTTTGTTTCACTAAGGGAATTAGTTAGACTAGTTAAGACCAGTTAAGTATTGACTGGACATGCTTAATGACAACTGTCCCATTCCAATTACGACGTTTTTTTCCATTCCCAGTGAGCAAATCCCAGTCCCAGTGACTCAAATCCCATTTCCCAGGGCAAAAAAGGCCAATTCCAGTTCCCATTTTACCCCTTTAGGACCCTCGCAATCTCTTATGTGTGTGCTTTCACGTTTGAGTAGATGTCGGACTGTTGCACCCCCTGTTCACTCAAAATAAAGAGTTGTATCAACTCACTTTATTGGGTTAAGAATTAACTCATATTTTTAATTTGAGTGAGAAGCACTAACTCACTGCAGTGAGTAAGTTTTTAATCGTATGTTTGAGTAAAAGTGACTTTTACTTGATTTTCTCAAACTAAGGAGTTGTTTCAACTCACTATGTTGAATTAAATATTTAAGTTAAATTTTAAGTAAACTAACTCAAAATATCGAGTAAAATGCCTACTCTGCTAAACAAAATTAGTCAGTTTTATTCTTTGCGTCAATTTACAGAGATTTTATAATGCCCCGCTTGCGTCAATTTACAGAGATTTTATGATGCCCGTTTGCGTCAATTTACAGAGATTTTATAATGCCCCATTTGCGTCAATTTACAGAGATTTTATAATGCCCCGCTTGCGTCAATTTACAGAGATTTTATAGTGCCCCGTTTGCGTCAATTTACAGAGATTTTATGATGCCCCGTTTGCGTCAATTTACAGAGATTTTATAATGCCCCATTTGCGTCAATTTACAGAGATTTTATAATGCCCCGTTTGCGTCAATTTACAGAGATTTTATAATGCCCCATTTGCGTCAATTTACAGAGATTTTATAATGCCCCGTTTGCGTCAATCTACAGAGATTTTATAATGCCCCGTTAGGTAGGTAAACTTTATTAATATTACTCGTTGCCAATTCATAATACATGTTCTTCCGTCGAGCCTTAAACGACAATAGATTAATTACTTAACAAAATCAAGTTATCTAACTAAATTCATTATCTATACGGGATTATACTAAAAACTATAAAAAGTATCCTTTATGAATAATAATAATAATAATAATAATAATAATAATAATACAGAGACTTATATGGCGCACATATCACACATGTTTCATGGCGCTTTAATGCATGATTTAAAAGAGCTAAGAGTGGGCTACATCTTAGCGCTTAAGGCAAGCTGTTCCAGAGAACAGAACCGTGATATTGAAAACTTCGTTTGCCTGCTTCAGTACTCGGTCTAGGAACGAAAAGGTTGTATTTTGAATTTCTTAGATTATGTGAGTGAACACTGGATGTAGCTTTAAAAATTCTATTTAGACGATTCGGAGAAAGATTATGTTTGTTTGTGTCAATTTACAGAGATTTTATAATTCCCCGTTTGTCATTAGATGTTCCGCTTGGGGACCACATTAATTTACAGAGATTTGGTAACTGAATTAACATTAAAATTACGCAGTGCCATTTACAGACATTTTATATTAGAAGTCTAGGCATTATGAAATCTTTGTAAACAGCAAATTTACAAACATTGTTGGCAGATTTTGTAAAGTCTGTAAATTGTAAGTCTTTCCTCTCATTACAGCTCCTAGGATTTATAAACATTTCACAAACATTTTATAAAGAACAAGACAATAAAACTATACAAAATGTCTGTCAAAAGAATTTACAGAGATTTTGTTTTTAACAGGTGAAAGTACCAAGTCTGTAATTTCAAGATTTATAGACATTTTATGAAGTCTGTAAATGGTCCAAATTTTCCAGTGATTTTGTCTTACTTTAAATTAAGAACTATCGAATTCCATGGCAAAGTCCGTAGAAAACCTGGAAACGTATTAGCATTTTTTTAATGTTTTGGCCAAACATGTTACTTATACGATTTCTTTCACCAATCAACAATTGTAAATTTTATTTTGTAATTGTCATTCTAAACTCTAATTTATAAACCAACATTTATTACCGACAGTTACTTACCTTTCAGCTGATGAGTTCTCCAGGACTGTTTGCCGAATAAGTTTCACCATTGGCGTGAATCCTGTCAAACAAACTCCAATTAACAAATTTTGGATAACCAACCTTTCTTTATTGTTTTTCCCTATGATGACAACAAATGTTTGAATACTCCAGCAAATAACACAAAGCAAATGAGGCCGTCAATCACTTTTAGTATGACACGCTACACTATGACCGACCGATTGACTCAGTGACTGATTGACTGACTGAGTCAGCATGCGAATGATTGACTGATTAGTAAATCAATTTAAAAAAATAAAAAATAAATAAATAAATTTATTTAAGTGTCAAAGGTATTTAGCATGCGAGTACTAATTGGGGACACTTTCCAGATCTAAGTAAGTATTTATCTATTTAAGTAATAGTTGATTGACTATCTGGTTGACTGACTGACTGACCGACTGAGCATGTGAATGGTTGATGGTTAGTTGATTCACTATCTGGATGACTGGATGACTGACTGACTCACTGACCGACTGAACATGCGAATGATTGACTGATCAGTTGATTGATCGATTGACCGTCTGTCTGACTGACTGACTGACTGACTGACTGACTGACTGACTGACAGTGTTAACAAGTGATCTCTATCTTGCATGTATCATAGATAACATACCTGTTCCTGCTGCAATAAGAACTATTTCCTTCGCTTCACAGATTCTGGATTCTTGAAAATCTCCATAATAATCACCTATTTGAAGAATATCACCTGCAAAAACAAACAAACAAACACGTCTTACAGTTTGACATATCCAGTGCAAAAAGCTACTAAAATATTGAGTGGAATACCACTAACAACATGTTGCAGACTTGGATAATTGGGGTAATTAAGAAAGACAAACAATTATGACAAGGATCATTTAGCTTGTCTGTTTTATATTGTAAAATGTTACTTGTGGAATTGTTTTTTTTTGTTTTTTGTTTTTTTCATTTAGAACAGTTGAGCTCGTGGATGTAATTGTGATGTGACCACTTAAATGATACAATGTAGCTATGGAGCAAAAATAAATGTGATACTGTTTGTGGTTCGGTTGTGCTGAAGCAAAAATGAATAACATGCAAGTTCTTTGTTCCGTGAGTTCAGTAGTTTTTATACAATAACTTAATATGATACACACGCTGTGATTGGTCAATTGCTATTGACTGTTATACTGGTAAACCACATGGATAATGTGGTCATTACATAATAGCAATAAACCACACATTCCTATGGTTGGTAGATGTACATGTAATAAGCCACTAGGGATGTTGGAATAACATTCGGAAAGCTTGTAAATCACTTGCCTTCAGCTCATGACTTACAATCTCTTTTCCTGTTCTTTCAACATCCTGCAACGTTCATTGAGCCAATAAACCATACAAATGTGTGGTATATTGCTTTATAACGAAACTATATATATCTTGCAAGTAGTAGGAAATCTGCAAAAATGACCTGATATTACATTCGACAGGCTACTGATACATCTGGGTGCAAATGATTTACTAACAATTGTTTTCAACTGACCTGCTACTAAAGAAGATAACGTTGGTGTTAGTGTTCCATCTGGGTAGATTTTAATCATTAAATAAAAGCGCCGGCCATCATAATATTATTCTCTTTCAGTTGGACAAACTTGCAAGGATGGTAGGACTACTGTGTAAGGACGACTGATCAGCATGCCTGCAATGACAGGAAAATGCACAATAAGTATTTCTAAAATTCGGTTCTCATCATGAATGATCAGGTTAATTGTGTAAATAATAAGGGGCACCCTTCAATTGTTTCGCTAAATAGCTGAACATTTGGGATGCTCATACCACCTTCAGATTTTCAGATTACAATTAGACGAGAAGTTAAGGCTCTCAAAAGTGAGTAAAGCGAGGGAATGAAAAATGCTTTTTTGGTTCTTTTAAAGTCCAGATAAGAAATTTCAGGAAGCAAATAGCTCAGACCTTAAAAAATTCTTAGAAATCATACTTGAGATAACTTTTTCGGATAAAAGGATTTCGTTCCTTTCAGCTGGTTGAATTTTCAGCTAAGGCATACAAACAGATCAAAATTTGGTAGCTGACAGAAATATCCCCTTTAAACGGTATTAAATCATCAAAATTAAGAAACATAAACAGACTTTCTTAAGCCTTTGGTGAACCTGGCTCGTTGGGTGCCACTGAATAATATTTTGTAGAGATTATTTTCGTTAAACATGTATAAAGCAACAGAAAATGGTCATTTTGTTTTCACAAAACTTGATGGCACAAACACCACTCTAGGAGCTTGGAAGAATTCAAAAGAACTTAATATCAAAAATCATTGGTTAACATTTACATGTAATCTTGGATTATTAATGTATTTTTTAACCTGTGACTTACTGCAATGCCTGCTATCAGCTAGCCACTACTCAATTTTTATGCTAATCCTGGGGTAACTTAATCTTGCTAAATTGACTGGCCCAGGTTTTAAAAAGAGTAAACGTTTACAGTCTTCTTAGGTAGCATAGGGCCTTTTACATGTCTACACCTGCACAATGTGGATTCCTGTAAATTCGTTTTGGCCTACAAAATTACTTTGACTGCTCTCAAACTGTTACTCAAATCATGCTTTCAAACAAGAGATCTTGTTTGTTGGCTTATAGCGTTAGACAGAGCTCTATTATGGAAGGTAACTCAATTTAAGTTTTTAAGTATCAATTTTAAAATTACTTTCTTTGGCCCCTTCATCCCCAATGGAACATTAAAGGCTGCAGGTAGATACCACATACATGAGTCAAGTTTAGTTTCATTAACATTATTGACAAAATTACCCTAGAGACATATCCTGGCCTATTATACCTTCAACATCCCTGTTCATGTGTATATGATGTCCTATGAGAATTCTCATAATGACGTCGTCTGGCAGCTCACAACAAAATAGTTTACAGTTATGTGCAACCAGCTCAACAGAAACTACTCTGCAATCCCATAACCTGGACTCTGTAAATCAGTCAAACATAAAATTAAGACAATAAAATATGTGCCACAGAGCCGGAAATGTAACATGTAATACAATGAAGGTTGTCTTTTTATTGACGAGGAAGCAACATTTGATTCAAATGACATACTTGTGTTGCACCTAATTTAGTAACCTTTTTTGTGGGCACTACAAGCTTCATGTTTGATAAGTGATGCCACAAGGCTTATAATTGTGTCAAGGTTTGCCATAGCTCTTAAGTTTGCTGTACCTAATTCCAATCTACCAAACCAAATCGATTGTGATGCCATACCACTGTCAAACTGCTGTTGTCAGCCATTTAGTTCAGGGCATATGTTGTGGTGCAATTTTGTCCTTGGTGCAAATTTCATTTTCCTCTGTTTTTGGGTATGGAAATGTATGATAATGTATGATAATGAGTTTTAAAACAAAGGAAAATAAAATTTGCACCAAGGACAAAATTTCACAACAACACATACACTGTAAGAGGTATGACAGTCTGACTCAGGACTTTGAAATTGGACGGTCAATGACTCATTATTATCTTGGCTGTAATGCACTACAAGACACCTGATTTCTTTTCCACAATCGTACATTGTTAAATACCTCTGTCCTTGTGTAACTTGAGTGAATTATTGCCATACAGACCTTTTCCCAAGTCTGTCCACCGTACTCCAGCAGATTCTTTTTTTAAAAGAAGGTCGACTTTTCCACTTTCTCCAGACACACGCAATGTTACATCCCCAGTAAACAAATAGACTGCAATTAGTCACTTTTATTTATCAATTCCTTCCATTGGAGGACTAAAAACTCAATTTTGAGAGACTGATCACTGGCTAACAATAATCTGGTTAAAATTTTATTCCTGTTTGGTGTTTTTTACTTTGTCAAAAATGGTAAATTAAGAAAATTATCACCAACGTCAAGTTTTTTTTCTGGGTCATATCTTTTTATCATAAACATTTTTTTTATAGAATCATATGAAAGGTCCTTTGCAGTCTCTCTTTACTCGTTTGGTAAGCAGACCTCTATAATTTTATATAAAAAATTGAATGAAGCTATTTTTTTTACACACCTTGTTGATGACGTATAACATTGCTGAGTTCTACAAGAGAAAATGAGGATAATAATGTAAGCTGCATTAGCCACAATATTAGCTGATCACTCAATATGTATTTGCTTTGAGTTCTGAATGGTTCATTGGATTGTGTGTGTACATGTGATTGGCCAGTGATTACTTCCAAATTGGTTTTGGTTTTATGACACTCAATTGAAAACTGCTAATTAAATGCAAAAACACAGGGAGAGTAATCTGGCACACAAGCGTATCCACTTTCAATTTTAAAATATCCAGCATTGGATACAGAGGGCAGAGGGGAATCATGATACCCCATGATAGGTATCACAAAGTGTCCTCATCTATAAAAAAACTCTGAACATATGTATAACGTAAGACATACATGTGGTTTACCCACAGCCACCCACAATCGATAATATGTCGAATAGATAATTCAACCAACAAATAAATAATTAATTTCAATGTAAAAAAAGACAAAATTTAATATTATATAATCATATGTATTTTGATATTTTTTTGTCTTTGAAATTTAGTAGCCATTGCACATGGTTATTATTAAATTAATAGCGTATGTGGCTTTGTTTGCACTTGAAAAATTAGAAAACCTAAATGTTTTATGGAAAATTAGAATACATTTTTAAAGGTATAATATCATATGTGGCCATTTTTTTTAATCAAACAAAATAAGCGTTGAAACAGAATATGCAAAAACAAACAATACAAACCGAAATTTCCCGAGTCATCATAACACCGCTGTCAAGGTATTAATTGGAAAATAATATTAATTTTTGTGACTACAAAAATGCAGTGTCTGCTAAATAAGTATTATATAGAATGCATTATATAGAATAAATGACTTAATATCTTATATTATTACACATTGGTGTCACTAGCTCGATTTTGATTGGCTATAAGCACGCAGCTAATTATTGCTTGCTGTTTCTGTTACGTCATACCTACAAACAATAGTTTTATGCATGCAGAAGTGATGTCATACCTACAGACAATAGTTTTATGCATGCAGAAGTGACGTAAGTTGTTTACTTACAAGTTGACTGCTGTGCATTGATCACTTTTTTGTGCGCGCTCTTGTCTTTACAAGTGCAGCTCAGGAATATGCATAATAAAACAATAATTGGATTCGGTTTTCGCATGATAGCGATAATTATCAAGGCCTCAGTTTGTGTTATCCGTCTCAGCCTTCGGCTTCGGCAGATAACACAAACTTTGGCCTTGATAATTATCGCTATCATGCTCAACCTCATCCAATAATTGTTAATTAATAAAAATATAATAAATAATAAAAAATACCCAGTTCACTTGTAGTCGTATAAATAAATGCATTTATGAATCATGGTTCTTAATTACATGATGTCTTTTAACAAATAATTATTAATAGTATTAGACCATGCATTGTATCATACCTTAATGGATTTGAAAGCATTTTCTCCTTAAATAAATATTGCATTGAAGTCTTTTCCATCCTTCAATTCCAGTATAACATCTTCTTTAGGCCACTCCGAAAAATACCATAATACTCTTTTATGTACAGGCTCAGCCTCACCGGAGTTTAATTATTCAAGTCTCCTCCTAGAACGGCACAATGAAATTCAGAGTACGTGTTGGAACGCTATGACGTAGCATCGTGTGTTCGTATAGGTGGTTTGCAACCAATCTCTAGAGACATAGATAACAATAGTGAAACGAACAAATGCTGGTGGACGAACAAAAGGAGCTAATGAGAGAACTATTGTTTATGTCCACCAGCATGGCGGCGATGACGTAACATGAAAGCAACCTATAGGTGGTTTTCAAGTTACGTCAAGGCGGCCATGTTAGTGCACAGCTACAAAAGAATTTTAATGAACTTCTTTTGTTATGTGCACCAACATGGCCGCCATGGCCTTTGTAATTTGGGCCCCACAGGACTGAAGGTCACGTGAGTGAAAACCATCTATACAAATGTGCACCGTATGCAAATTGCCAAGAAGTTGAAACAAAGCACGCGCAGTTCGCGCTGAAAACAAAATAAATTGGAAAAATCAGGCTTAGGGCCTGGTCGCACTATAGTCAAAAACAAAAATTAGCCTGTGCAAAATGACATAAAAACAAAAACATTCCACAAAAAGCGTGTCCCACCGGAGCGGTTTCTTTTGTTTTGCACGGGATAATTTTTGTTTTTGACTGTAGTGCGACCAGGCCCTTACATAGACAAATTCGGCTAACGCATTGTTGTACCCAATTCAAACCTTTCGGGATAAGAACTCTTTAATTTGTTCAAATATAATATAATAATATTATATTTATGTTTTAAACATGTGTAGTCACTCTTACCGTGGGTCTGGTGAGTTTCGTGGAGGAACCGGGACAGAAAATCCATCTACTGGTGCAGAAACAAAAGAAACAAGTGTAAGCACGTCTGCAAAAATACATGTACATGTAGTTATTGTTAGCATTGTTTGCAAACATACTACAGTATTATTGTACGTACAATGTAGAAGTAGTGAAGTTAAATTCAAGACTTTGTAAAATGTCGAGTAGGATATTATGCTGCAAGTCCATAGCATTATGTATTAAAAGTGAGACTGAGCCCGAGACATCCTCGGAGACCCAGGGGCAATTAGTTGGGGCGCGACGAAAATCGGCCGATTTTCGTCGCGCCCCAACTAATTGCCCCTGGGTCTCCGAGGATGAGCCCGAGACTGTAAGATCAAGACTTTAACCTATCTTGTGCACCAGGAACAAAAATACTATTGAAATATTTCACAGATGCAAACGAAACATTCAGGGATCTTCTTGACTCTAAACATAAAACAAGTTTTGCGTACAGTAATAAATGAAGTGCTTTTACAAGTTCCAATTACTGCACCCTTGCCGTTCGAAAAAATTATCTCTTTAATAGATGCTAATATAAGCAGGGAAATTAAAGTATACTCGGAAACAAATTCTGTTTGTTTATTTTTTGAAGCCGTAAGTTTGTTTTGGTAGTGTGTTGCCATATAAAGCCTGAATTCAGCGCAAAAAATTGAGCGGTAAAGTTATTTACTTGTGAAAAGCTCATTTAAGTTCTTTTCGAAACATCACGCTGTGTTTGGTTGATCTAAGGATACGTATTCTCTAAGTTTTTAAAGTGAATATCCTTCAACGTATAATTTCCTGTCTGAATTTTAATATACGGAAACTTTGGAAAGAAAGCGCTCTGAAACCGCGGCTATTGCCGTTCGATGATCAATGCCAACTCGCGCGCGAAAGAAAGTTCTTTGAAAAGGAGTGAAGTAGATTTTTCCCTGCTTGTCTTCAGGAAAAACAATCAATCGATTGATGAGCTCTTTGTTTTCTCGTCTCGAAACTCAAAGCACTCGACTCAAAATTCGCGACTCGAAACTTTAAGGTCACGACTCGAAACTCGCAACACTAGATTCGAAGTTTTCCCTCAAAGTTTTTCGTGTTTTGAGTTTCGAGTTTCAAGTCGAGTCGTTCGAGTTTTGAGTGACTATCAACTTACATTTGAACAGCGCTGCAGTTACACATCTTAGGAGTAATTTGACTATCTAGATATACCCAGGGATGCACCTCAATTACCTACATGTACAGTCATGTAGTATTGAGAGGGCAGATAAAATGTTATTAAAGCAACTCCATTCGTAGTGTCACAGTTTTTGTTGTGGTAGGGGAGTCTTAGGACTACTTGTGCATTGTACTGTACACTGTCGCTTGTCGTTAAATTCTTACAAATCCTTTTTTCTTCTGGCTTATGCCCCTTTTAATCCCATTTTTTTACTACTGCCTGTGCCCCACTTTGCCTCACGGAACTATATAGGGTCATATAGAGCTAATTAATTCAGTCATCGAACTGACAATTGAACGCATACATGTGTCAGATTATGTTCGATTTCCAAACAGTTAAGTCCCATTGGTTCAACTTAATATTAACTAATTTGCCAGTCATTTAACTAAAAAAATGGATTGTTCAATTACATTGGATTACTACACAATTGATTAATATTATAATTTATTACAACAGGAACTTTACATCACTCTCAAGAAAATTAAGGCATGGCTCCAATTCTTTTTTTGGGCGTGGTTACCAAGCCCTGAGCAAGCCCTGGGAAAATAAAGATGGCGGCCAAGTGGTGTCGTATGTCGCGTTCGCAGTGTTTATATCTCGACCAGTCTAAAAGGTTTTCGCGGTAGCTTACTCGTGTCGGCTAATACAAGAAATGGTGGGGTTTTACGTTCTCTTCTCTGGCGATTAATTGGGAAGGTGTCTTATTGACTTTACCAATCGTTTGTACGCTTTGAAGGAGGAAGCCGAACTCTCTACAGATGCTGCTCTGACAGTCGAACGGCCAGTAAGGTTTGTTCACATTGTTTTCGTTTTCGTCCAAGAAACTCTGCTTGTTATCGAAACATATAAAAGTATATATCCAAAACACACTCTACATTTCTTTCATAATAATCATTTCAAGGTTAAATGACTTGTTGTGTTTATGTTTGAAATTGATTTATTCCGATATTCTCCCAACCAATTCCCCTCGTTTTATGATGCTTTGTGTGGAGAAGACACATCGCAAAGTTTTCAGGCCTTTTTAATTATAGCTTGTTTGAGTAAATTGTGAATCTGTATCATTGTATGTTTGCAAAGGAAATAATATTGTCCCAGCTAGGCACATTGATGTACTCTGAATTCAATTCATTATACAAACTGTCATACAAAAATTGCAGTGTATATGAAGATTTTAGCTAAAACCTTCTGCAAATATATTATTACTAGCATTAATCACTTATATTTTGAAAGCATTTATTAGTTCCTTCTGTTGATTTAAATGCCAATAAATGGTAGAGTAATAATTTAATACACTTAGGCATAAAGTTATCTTTACCAAAAGACTGGGCATAAAATTATGCACATGCAGACCACATTTGCTAATACTGTATACTTTACTGTGCACATGTATAAGCCAACGTTTTGTAGACGTAACACCGGATGCTTTTCACATGTAAAATTTTGGATTATGAGACATTAGAGGTATTTATAGGTAAATCTATCATTTACATGTAATTAATAATGAGCTGGTCTTTTCCATTATTTTCAGGCATATTGTGCATTTAACTGTGAACATGCAATTGATTGCATGGCTGAATAGTGATATAGTGGATACAGTGGACACTGTTTTTTTTACACTTATATACATTGGACTTGTTCAAGCTTATACTTTTATCCTGGATACATTATGTACATTATGTAATGATGTAAACTCAAGCTCAGCTACGTGGAAACAGAAAGGTAATTCCTTTCCTTAATTGTTGGTTGTGTGTAATTTGGCTCTGCACTGACTACCTTGATTGTTTGTATCCTTGAATCACATAAATTTCTATTAGTAATTGTTTTGTGGATAATCAGCTTAAGATTGGTTTACAGTTGCAGAGTGGGCCAACTAGGATTTTTATGTACATCCTAAGGTTACCATTCACTTGCTTTGAGATAATCATTTTTGCTTTATTAGCTTGTATTCGTGTTTACACTCTTCACACTTTCCAATAAATTATTTATGCAAACACAAATGCAAGCCAAGTGTAAGGAAATGGGCATTTTTGCACCAGTGCTGAAGGGAATTTGCATTTTATGCTCACACATTTGTTTGTTTAATATATATTTGCACCATTTACATTTGTGCCCCATGCATGAGTCAGCCTTTATTGTGTATACTTGTATTTACTGTACATGTGCCCTGGTACATGCCTTTTCTACAAGTGAACAGTAATATTCCAATATTTGAGAAGTTCATCACATAGCATAAGTTTCTTGTAGATGGAATGTTGCCTCTTGTCTTGCTTCACATTGCTCAAGGTTGGCTCATGGAAGTCATGCTTAAGGCAATATTCCATCTCCCAGCTCTTATGTTCTTTCTTGAGTGACGTGTGCTTGGCAAGGATCTTTGTTTGCATTTGAGCAAGCAGGTTTTCGTACTTCTCGTTGTGGAAATTACTGTTTGGGTGACACTTCAGTTTGTTTCTAGCCTGATCCAACTGGTGGACATCATCTGTCTCTCCCACAATTCTAGCAATGGTCTTGCACAGCTTTGTAGCAATTTGCCTTGTAGATGGAGCTTGACTCGAGTTACTACTTGACAGGGTGTTTTGGTGCTCAGAGCTGCTTAAATTGAGAGGCTGGCAATCACTGGGAGAGGAGGATGGAAGAACAGCTGCAAGTGTCCTTGTGAGCTCCTGGATACTTGTGCCTTCATCATGGTCATCAACATCAAGACAGGGTCGATTTTCATCTTCAGTTACAGGCTCTAGGCTCTCTATTTCCTCTTCAATATCATCATCATCATCATCATCATCATCATCATCATCATCACTGCAATGCTCACCTTCACATTTTTGGTCAGTTGTTGGGTTGGTGATGCCATTTCCTTCCTCCTCATCATCATCATCATTATCATCGTCACCATCATTGCCTTCATTGTTGTCATCCAAGAAGTTGGTGTGGATAACTTGAATGCAGTCACCATCTTCTCCATACACTCTGATGACTCTGTGAGGAATAATTATTGCCTCATCAGCAAGACACATCTCCCAACATTGCTCGAGGTGCTGTTCTTCCAATTTTAGATTGCTTGACCGAAAATGGTGGAGTGGAGGTCCTTCAGGTCTGAAATCGGGCTCATCTGGGCCATCAAGAAATTCCACTCCAGAGAGAATGTGTTGCCACCAAACACCACAGACCAGGAAATCACTTATACATTGCAAGTGAGCCTGATAGTCCTTTGGATTCCTTATGATGTACCGATGAGGTATGATTGTGTTGGGAAATGGAGGTAATGCCTTATAATATTTAGATATTTGAGATTCCTGGGCCTTTACTGCATTTCCCTGTCTGGTGTCTGCCATGCGCTGTTCTGCTTGGAGGCGGACAAGACTTGGGGTGATGATGTCACCAGGTCTTCTGTTGGTCAACTTGGTGATGCCCTGTAGCGTGTTAAAGTGCCTCTCTTCCTCTTCAGTGTTGGCTGACTTCCCTGAAACTATCCTGAACTGTTTGGCAGCATGTGCTGTCAGTGAGTGCCAGTATCTGCCATAGAACTTTCTACTGGTCAATATCTTGGGCTCTCCTATGATTTCTTTACACAGCATGGCATGTAAGAAAACAGTGTTATGTAGACGTAACACAAGTTTTGGAGAACGTGACTCTGCAGGTAGATAGAGGAGTCTACTGATTTCTGTCAGGGTATCCAACAGGGACTGCACGTTTGGTCTGATTTTTCCTACAAAAGAATATTTAAAATACATAAAATTTACCATATATAACTTTCATTTTATTGACATGCAGGACAGATTTAAATATACATTCTCGATGTTTAAACAATGTCAGTTATAACTGCAAGTTATACACTCCAAGCTCAAAAGGTGTATGTATATTTTTCATATATAAAATGGGATATTTTAGACTGATTTGGAGCACTGATTTGACCAGTTGTGTTCCTGTAAACTTGAAAGGATGTTTACCATGAATGTAACTCCTTTGTATGAGGTAAACATGCACCAATATTTTCCTACAAGCAGAGAATGGTCAGCTATGAGAGGTGGCAAACACAAATTTTGAGTTGCTGTTACCTCTCATATATTGTGCTACAGTGATAGCTGCCAGGCGGTAATCACAGCCACGAAGTTTCTCTTTACCGGCAAAGGTACACTCCTTAATGTTCTGAAACTCCTCATTTTCTTCTTTCTCTAGATGTGCAGGAAGTTCATTGAAGATGTTGGCGATGTGCTCTTTAACATCATGGAGTGGCTCTGTCGGTAAGACTTCATAGTTTCCTAAAAAAGGTTAATTACAACAGATCTCATTAGCTTGTTGGATACACTATGTAAGAAGTATGAGTCTAATATTGTGACTAACAGGGTAAAATCTAAAACCTGTTAGCAGATTGAACAAGCTAAGGAACTTAATTGGTGCTGGAGCTTAGCAGCATTACACCCCCCCCCCCCCCCAAAAAAAAAAAAAAAAATGTTTGGGGTTATCCCCCAGCATTTTGTTTGCATGGGAGCTTGCAGTTCCACTTTTGTTTCTTATTATTTATTTACTTACCCAAATTAATGTCCTCCAATGTCTTTTCTTGGTCAAACACCATCATGGCTGGCACCCTTTGGATCCCACCCATTTCTTCTTTTAAGACCTCTTGGAGTTGTTTCTTTTGGCCATAGGTGGGTAGACCTCTTGCATGACATTCCTCTCTCAACTCCTCCAAACGAAGATTCTTGAATGGTTTGAGGCCCCCATTTCTCTTTTTTCTGCCTGCAGGTCCTCTCAGAACTTTTTGTAAACGGTCAGCCAGTGA
Source organism: Cladopsammia gracilis (assembly GCA_022457155.1). Taxonomy (NCBI): domain Eukaryota; kingdom Metazoa; phylum Cnidaria; class Anthozoa; order Scleractinia; family Dendrophylliidae; genus Cladopsammia; species Cladopsammia gracilis. Next base: position 804,439 of record JAJGOT010000113.1, read on the forward strand.
CAAATGAGGCTTTGAAAGTGAAACAGACAAGTGGTTGTATCTTGTCGCATCACCACTACAACTTGAGCAGCCAGCATTGCCACCCTTTTGTTCCCCGCTTTCATAGGCCTGCTGTGGTCCATCACCATGGAACAGCCTCATAACATCTGTGATTTCGACTCCATTTGACGTTGTTACATTGTTATTCAGCCCTCCCAAACACGCTGTCCTTGTATTTATGTAGGCGAGTTGGTCTGCCTCTGATGAACCACATCGTGCTAAAATGTAAACATGTGGCCGCTCCACTAGAACTTGCACATCAACATTCCCTTTTCCCCTCTCTTCCATTTGTTTACTTGTAAAGAAAAGGGCATCATCATAGAGAACACTGACTGTCAGTAATAGATACCCATGGTTTAAAAGGGTAGCATTATCTGCCCAAATCATGAGATGCCGTGTCCTCTCAATTCGCTTTAGGAAGTCTTTCTTATCATTTAGAGAAGCTTTCTCTGAAGAACAGTTGGCAATTTCATGAAGCTCAGTTAGCCTGTTGTGGACTTCTTCTTCTGTCATGGCGTCATATTGTTCATCAGTTCGGGTGTGCATAATTTGTAACTGTTCATGTTCCTTTAGTGTTCTTTCACGAATGTCTGACAGTGCTATTTTCCGACCTGACACAGTAAACATTTCAGTCTTGATGGTCCCTTTGTCTGTGAGGCTGACCTTTTTGTATGTTTGAGGCACGATGAGCTCTCCAAGAACATACTCTCCACTCTCAATTTTGCTCTGCAAGATTAAAAGAAGAGAATCAAAGTCTAAAAGGATAAAGCGTTGCTTCTTCACACCTGTCAGCAGTGGAATCTTTTTCTTTTAAAGAACAATGTGCTGTGCTGTAGGAGAATTTTAATCTTGATCTGGGAAAGCTGAAAAAAAAAACCAGTGCGATTTGAAATAACTCCTTACCTTTAAGGTGTCCCTTAGTTGATCATTTGTGCGGGGTAGTGGCACTGAGATCTCTCCACCTTGCATCCTATTTAGCTTTCGTCTAGCAGAAGGTGTTTTGTTCCGAAACTGCTTGAATCTGGACAGCTGCACGTTGCTGGCCTCTAAAAATTCCTTCACAACCATATTCCCCACCATTGTCTTTTCCATCACTCCATACCGCTGGGCAAGGTCTGAGTAATTTATCTTAGAGGCAAACACAATCCTGCAGTTAGCATTTAAGTATATTTTTTAAACCTGTAGAGTCGTTACGTTAATAAGCTTTCCACGTCTTTGGGCGAGGTGGGGGGGGGGGGGGGGGGGGGGGGAGACCAGATAGTTGAGAGGGGGTGACTGATTGATTGTCCTAATTCAAGTTACACAGGTTTTTAATTTGAACCTCAAGCTGTAAAGTTTACTTGTTGTTAAATAGAATACTAACCTTGTCTCCATCTTTCATTGTGTTTACTTCTGCTAGGAGCCCTTCCTTATCAAAGTCAACGTCATCTGGTTTGGGCGAGTGTCGCTTCTTTTTGCGGAGGCCCTCGTCTTCCATGGCTTTTCGTTTGGTAGCTCTGTTTTCCGCCTCCTCTGGGGATTCAAAAAACAGAGCCAGAGGCTGTTCCTGCCGCTGGTTGTACGTCTGCCGTGTGGCCAGCATAGTATCGCAATCCCGTTTTGTCCACTGGTTTTCCATCTGCTTTTTTTCAGTTCTCAACTTGTTCCTTCGTTCCTTCCTGAGTTCAGTTTTGGATTTCTTTTCTTGTAGACCCAGCTCGGGTATCTTTGCCTGAGCTTTCGCAAATGACATGCCAAAGAGTTCTTTAAATGGCTCGTTAATTTCCTCATAGATTGTGCTTGCTGCTTTTTTAATAGCCTTCAGAGTGGGTTTCACATTTGCAGCACTGGAAGGTTTCAGAACACGACTCTGTATTTTGTGTACAGTATCTTTTAGAGGACGTTGTTTCTTCTTGTTACCCCATGAAGGAAATAAAGATTGAAACGAAAAGTGATGCACAGAACACGCTTGACAATCCAAGCGACCGTTCAGACCGTGTTGCTTTTTTTCCAGTTCGGGTAAACTGTTCCAGTTTGTTTTGCTGAAGTGCTCGATATATTTACCCTTGTCCTTTGTCTTCCATTTTTGAAAAGAAAGAGTAAGACTCTTAGAGCGCTTGTCGTAGTTGTGCCTTTCGACTGAAAAACGATCTGAGTGGAGTCCTTCGAACACTCGTAAATAGTTTTTCCAGCGTACTTCTTGATCGTATTCAACCTTGCCAGTTGACTTGGTGAAGCTCTGCCTGACCGCGACGCGCGCAAATCCACATCCAAAAAATTCAGCCAGTTTTGCTGAGATACGTCGCCGAAATATATACAGAAGAAATGGAATAGAATTATGTACAAAATTGATGTGTTAGGGCTTTCCACCGGTCAAATTTTGTTTCTTAAACAGCCTGGAAGTTGCAATGAACACAGAGGATGCATACCATTACATGGAGCGCTTTTTTAATTTATGCTACGTTATAAAGCAAAAATACCGCCAAAATCTCGCGCATGACTGTTAATATGGACAATGAGGGCTCAAAAATCTTGTGCGATAGGTTAACGCAGCAGAGTAATTGACTCAAGTAAATGGAAAATAAAGTTATCACTGCCACTTTTGGTTTTATCGTGACATTTATTTTCTCACCTTTTCCTTTAAATGTAACAAAACTTTGGGAAATTGTAGCCTACTTAGCGGTTATTGAGGTCCTCAATGAAACGTATGCATACCTTTGACTATAAAAGTGCTAAAATCTGTCTAGATATTCGGAAATATTTTCTGGAGCAACAGGACTTGCAAATCTTCTTCGTCCACCATTTTGTAAACAGTAACCAAGCCTGTTTCCATCTCTTTTCGTTTATTGGTCAGTTCATTTCCAGGGCAACGTGAGAGTTGCCCCCAGTGCTTCAGCGAGATGAAGATTTCTCGGCCAAGATGGCGATTCAAAATGGCGGAAACGCAGCCGATTGAGAGATATTTTCTTAAACGGCAGCACTTTTTCATGTAAATTGCTCGTACAGAATGTGTGAAAACAATCAAATGGAAGGTCTTTGAACTGTCTGTGCTTGGGCAATTGTGAAATTATTGATATTGGCACCACAATTAACAGAAGTACGCGTTCACGACGTATGTCCCAAGTTATTGTTGATCCTTATCCCAGCAAAGCTGGATATCTTCAAATGCCCAAGTACAGCAATAAAGTTTAACCCTTTATTACTCCAAAAATTGAATTCTATTAATCAGGAAGTCGGGAAAAAGTACTGCCGTTTGTCCAGCAAAAAGTGCCCCATATTTTTGCATTTATGAGCAAGGAACGGCTTGATCACGTGATTATATCACGTGACAATTACACAAATTACTCCCCTTCTTTCAGTGCCATCACTGGCCAAGTTTTATTGAATTCTGTTAAAAAATGACTGAGTAATAAATTTTTTCTTAAAAAATAGCTATTTTAAGGCCTAGAGCCATGCCTTAATTTTCTTGAGCTGCTTCTCTTCTTAGTTACAATGATAATTTTATTATAGTGATTTTCATATGATCCTGAAAAACAGTTTCCCTGAGTGTTCGCGATTTGTTTCATCCGCCAGTAGTTGAAAGGATCAAAACAAGCTTTGCTTATTTTTCTGCTAAAATATTCATAATATGGAAAAAGGATTCACTTCTCAGAATGCTGAAAAGCGCCTGAGTCAAAGAGAATAAGGCCCGGTTCAAACGTCGAACTTCACATGTGCCGAATCTAATGCAAATGAGGAAGAACAATATATTTTGCTTATTTGCATTAGATTCGGCACATGTGAAGTTCGACGTTTGAACCGGGCCTAACTACTGTTAAGCTCGCAATCTGCAATTGCAATCCACAATCTCTGCCATGTTTTTAACAAAGGTGTTATTACCTGTTCTAGATGGCCTCATCTTAACCACACTTTCTCTCTTGAGTGGGCCAATGAACTGACTATGCATTCACCCACTTATGAGTCTGGAAATTCAAAATACAATAATTGTATGTAAGTTGCGCTGGGGGATGTCATTCCTGCACAAGACCGCATAGATGGCCAAGACGGTGCTGGTTTGGCTCGCCGAAAGAGAAACATACCTCGGGATCATACTGGGAGAATGTCGCCCTCGGTCTTTCTTGTACCTCAGCTCGGTCCGTACCTTGGACGATATTCTCTCAGTATGGCCTTCGCACTCGGTTAATAAGAAGGAAATATATATATGTGCGGACCTTTTATTCATTAAATAAACCGCAGATACCGTGAACGATCTATTGCGTCACATTGGATCAAATACAAACAGTGATAAGCAACTGACCACTGCAAGGATCGATCAAACAATGTGGAAAGGCATTCTCTCGAAATGGCACTACGGTCGGCCAAACCTGACACGATCAGCGCTCAAAACTAGAAAGCAGACACAGACAGCTGTTTCGAGCTTATTAGCTCTCGTCAGTGTGCCATAGCTAAAACATAATGACAGTCGGTAACTGATCACCTATCTCATATATGTCGCTAACCATTCTAGAAAGATCTTTGATAGGCTAAATTGCGCAACGGTCACGCCACAAACAATTTCTTTTCTTTTATTCATTGCTCGCATTTTTTCTCGCCCCAGTGGGCCGGAATCGAAAACATAGTTTGCAACTCATAAAATATCCGCGCGTATTATCTGTTAAACCATCGAAAAAACCATAGATACTTCCTGATCGAGAGCTTTCGTCACATGAACAGTTTATTAATCTTTTTTTATAACATTTCCACCACTTTTTTGTACGTCCTATCGTGCTTAATGAACCAAGAAGACATTGTATGGCCTTCAACTATCAGCTATCAACTAGTACTACGATTCATCTGCCTGACTTGATATTGGCCGCTTTATATCCACTTCCTTTTATCTGGCTCAAGAGACCAACTAGATGGGTTTATTCCATGAATTGTGGACAGTTTAATACGTTGGGTAGGTATGATTCCGTGATTTTGTCGGCCCGATATCTAAACTTTGCAATTGAACCATTCGAGTCTTTTTTTATTTCCTCAATTCGTCGTTGTTTATACCTCTCTGGCAAGAAATCATAAAGCCGTATAGTTATTATTGTCTCTTCTAACAGTTATGACTAAGTTAAATGTAGAATCATCTCCTATATAAGCGAAACATGTATATATCTATTTATTTTCGACCTATAACGTAATGAATTTGACTTTGGTTCTCGGAATACAGGGAAAGTCCCGGATTGATCAAGTGTGACTTTACAATTGACAAGACGCGTTGTGGTGAGTACTTTGATTCTGTGTAACCTTTATTTTGAATAGTTTTGAATAGGGGTTTAAGGAAAATGTCCTACCAACTACAATGGGAAATGTCAACAAAATAATGACAAAATAGATCATTTGAGATTTGTATCAAGGCTGGTTCTGTTACTTTAGCCATGGAAATAACTAGTTATTTGACTTCAGTCAAACCGTCGCACAGCTTTTATCACTTTTTTAATGTTACGTATCCATTCTGTTATTTCAATGCTACCTTTACTAATCTTAGTAAGAAACCAGGAATATCTTATTTAGTGATTTCTCTGGTGTGAATTTTGATATTTGAAGATCTAGACTTAATACACCGCCCGTGTCGACATTATTTCGCGCTTTCATGATCTTTTCATAATTAGCTGAGCAAGTAAGGCATGATATTAGAACTGATTTCCATTCGACTGAAGTTATATTTTGGCAGGATACAGAAAACTTTTTGTTTTGTTGTTTAATTAGCGTCTTTTTCAGTCGTTTTTCAAATTGACAGATTTACAAGAGAAATTATGTTTAGTTGGTGAGCGCGTTTCTAGAAAAATTTGTACGCTTGTCGCAAACAATGTAATGCACTACTGATCATAAACGTGACCTGCATGCTGATTAAAAATGAAATCAAAGGCTCCTGTAAGCCAACTCGTGATTAGACATGCTCTACATATTGCTGGCTCATATTTTAGCGATCCTACCCTACAAAAAGGTGTTGAAATGTAGTCAAATACATTAAAGAATAGACCAATCAAAGGTCAAATCGAACTGTTCCTGCAACTAGTCGTGTCTTGTGTAATAAGTTTGCTACGCAGATGATTCCTTGATATTTTCGGCCTTACTTCTAAGCTTTGCAATTGAACCAGTCTTGTATAAATTCCTCGACTGATCATTGTTTATACCTCTCTGACAAGAAGTCATAAAGCCCTATAGTTATTATTGTCTTTCCTAACAGATATGACTAAGTTAAATGTGGAATCATTTCCTATGTATATCTATTTATTTTCGACCCATAACGTAACAAATTTTTTTTTGGTTTCTCGGAATGCAGGGAAAGTCCCGGATTTATCAAGTGTGACTGTACAATTGACAAGACGCGTTGTGGTGAGTACTTTGATTCTGTGTAGCCGATATTTTTAACAGTTTTGTATATGGATTTATGGCAAATGTCCTACGAACTACTACGGGAAATATCAACAAAATATTGACAAAATAGATCATTTGAGTTATGTATCAAGGCTGGTTCTTAGAACTTTCTTAGAACTGCAGCCATGCAAATAACTGGTTATTTGACTTCAGTCAAACCGTCGCACAGCTGTTATCACTTTTTTAACGATATGTATCCCTTTTGTCATTTCAACGCTACCTTTACTGGTCTTAGAAAGAAACCAGAAATACCTTATTCAGTCCCGGCCTTTCTCTGGTGTGAATTATGATATTTGAAGATCTAGACTTAATACACCGCCCGTGTCAACATTATTTCGCGCTTTCATGATCTTTTCATAATTAGCTGAGCTAGTAAGGCATGATGTTAGAACTGATTTCCATTAGACTAAAGTCATATTTTGGCAGGATACAGAAAACCTTTTGTTTTGTTGTTTAATTAGCGTATTCTTCAGTCGTTTTTCGAGTTGATAGAGTTACAAGAGCAATTATGTTGAGTTGGTGAGCGTGTTTTTCTAGAAAAATGCACTACCGATCATAAAAGTGACCCGCATGCAGATTTAAACCAAAAGAACCAATAAAAAACCAAATCAGTTTCTGCATTTTCCCAGTCTGTTTGTGTAAACAACTACATGCGCCTTAGGCCTCGTATACACGTATCCGGATATATTCGGGTTCGAAGAACGCAATCCTAATTTCGTGTTGGTTGCCCCATGCCTTACGTGCAGTAAAATTTGAGATTTTTTGGTGTCCGCTCTTCCAAATGGCCGCACCTATTCCTTTTTTCAGGGCTCATTTCCACCGGAAGTTCCTTCGAAAGCGTCTCCATAATCTCCGATTATTGCTAATTTAATTCGCAACTTTTTTTGGACTGATAGCAAAAATCCATCGGGAGTGCTGCAAAGAGAGCTTCCTATCCGGGTTTGACCTTCGCCAAACAAAAACGGTAATTTTGTGAGATTTATCGACTTCGGAGCGCTATCTTCCCTTATTTTCACTGACAACACTTTCTCAAACTGAGCCATTTTAATAATTTTTAGGTGCTCTTTCCAGCATTGTCGATGGACTTTTGCCATCAGACCGATATCAAAATTTTAAAATATCGATGAACAGGAAACTGGAACTGAAAATTCAAGAATAAAAAGGAAATAAATATTATTAGAAACTTTGACCAAAAGGCTAATAATTCGTCATACACGTAGGCATATCAAGTTATTTCCTGTTGAAGGTCAGAAATCATGATAAGTGGTTCCTAAAAAAGGGGAAAAAACCCAAACACTTGTACAAGGCACCGCTATGTCGATACTTAGGTCAGTTGAGTAAATTTCATTCTGTCATTTCGGAAAAGGAAATCTTGTTTCACATTTTTATCTTGAAAGATAACTCCTGTACAATATTTTTTGGGTAGGCTACTCCCCGGGGACTACTCAGGCTACTGAATCAAATCAAGCTGCGATCCAACTGAGTGGAAGGTAGGTTGGTATATTTAAGTGTTATATGTTTAGTCTGATGTAATAGACATAACAGACGCGTTGGACTTAGCCTGCGTAGCAGGCGCATGAAAATAAATATGGGCGCAAGAAAGAACGGAGTCCGCGAGGGAGACACATGTCATACTGTAAGGATTTATAGTTATGCAAATAAAGCTACTTGTTGTTGTTATTTTCATGCGCCTGCTACGCAAGCTACGTTGAGTGTCTTGAGTATGCACCAAATTGAAGAAATGTTGACTCGTGAAAAGCACAAACCATGAACGATGAGACCGAATGGGATTCTGGGTAGGCAGCATTGGCAAGCTAGTAATATTCTATTTCTTGATAATCAAGATGTTTTCTTTGTTTGAGACATTTAAGAGCATGATTTATGCATCCTATGTTAATATAATGTATATTCTGTCACAGACGAAGATTAAATTTTCCAACTTCCCAGTAAACCTTTGGGTCGCATCGTTCATGGTTTATGCTTTTCACCCGACAACGTTTCTTCAATTTGGTGTAAGCTACACCATACACGAGCTTTGATATATGATTCAGAGATTTTCTGATTTATCGAGATACATCGGTCAAGATACATTTGACAAGTTATTTTCGTGATATTAAACGATAGAAATTTGTCCGTGCTGCTATTCCAAGCATCGCACTGTTTATACAGACGCACGTGGCTCAAAAAAGGTATAAAAGCTAGCGAATCGATGCGACATCTGTGTTGCGTTGCTTCTTAAAAACCCCCTCAGCCGGGATCTACATTTCAATAACCGTGACTGAATCATGCAATTTTGTATATTTTTTTTTCTGTGTTCGCACTTTCTTGTTTTTCGTTCTTACATGTAGTAAAATCTAAATTGATATAGCAGTGAGAGAATAACAAGAGAATCCGCGATATTATTAGAAAGGCTGATTTGTCATGACTTATGCACGTGAAAAAATTTCCTGTTGAAGGTCAAGAGTCATAAAGGGAAAAACCCCAATCGCTTGTACCAGGCACCGCCAAGCACAGTCGCTAGCTTGTCTCTACTAGACGTCTACTTGGGTCAGTTGAATAAATTTTAAAATTCTATCATTTCGATAAAGGAAATCTTGTTTGATATTTTGATCTCGGACGGCGATGAGTGTGACTGTTGTGTAATATTTTCTTTGTAGGATAACCTGATATCAAGCGATCTAACAACTGGCTTTTAAGGTAGGTATGATCCTGTTTATTTATGGGTCATGTATTGACGATTTGTTGCGGTTCCGTTTAGGAGAAAGACCATGAATAACGAAAAGATTTCATGAGACTTTCTCATTTTCAAAGGTCATAAAGTACTTTCTAAACTAGGAGTTATCGAAGATAAGTGAAGTGCGTTCAACTTTACCCAGCTTGTACGACAGGCGCTTTGTTTATTATACATTCTGTAGACTGATCTCCATTGTTTAATGTTTGAACTTGTTTTAAATTTGGTTTCTGACTACATCGGGTCATTTAGCGCAAATATGGCCACCGAGCATAAGGGCTCAGTTCATTTGCTTTGTATACGTGACCACCATGGGCGAGAGCAGAATGGCTCGGTTGATTTGGTTTGGAATGACTCGGTTGATTTGCTTTGTTGTTTAGCAATTTCAGCAATTCAAAGCAGGACGGCAGCAAAGCTGTTCGGTCTGTTGTTGCTCGGACGCCGACGTCAAGCTTTCCATATGCTCTTGGAGTAGTAAACATTATCCTGGTAAGGCTTTGACAATTTATAGCGATGAACGTTTTAAGAAACATGGAATAAAGATGCTGGACTGGCGATTTTCTGTTCGTGGTATGTAAAACGCTGTGGTGATTTTCGGTAAGTGTAATCATTTTTTCCAATTTCATTCGATGTTTCTTAAAAAGTTCATCGCTATAAATTGTCAAAGCCTTACCAGGATAGTGTTTACTACTCCAAGAGCATATGGAAAGCTCGACGTCGGGGTCCGAGCAAACAACAAACCGAACAGCTTACAAAAAGAGGGACAATGGGCATATAGCCTGAAGAGCCTCAAGCCGCATGGTTTAAACGATAGTGACTTTTTCTATTCTCAGAACCGCGCGGTTCGAGAGAGAAGTAATTGAAATATTTTATGCACGCACAGGAATGTAACGCGTATTTTAACGGTTTAAAACGCGCTCGCTAGTATCAGCTGCTTGTATCAGTGGTGTTTCGCGTTTGTAACGGTCACTCACCCTGAAGAAGGCCGGTGTACCCGGTCGAAATATAGGTGATTTACAACAAAAAAGCTTGTCTTCATTCATGTTAAGTATATATATATATATATATATATATATATATATATATATATATATATATATATATATATAAGTATATATAAGTATATATATATATATATATATATATATATATACACCCGTTTGCAAAAAAAAGACATTTTTAAAAAATAGAAATATATATAGCTATTGTGTTCGCATCACAAATGTGATGACAGGCGGTAGATACCTTTTCACAGTAACTACAATACTCTTTGCCAAGTGTTCATTACAGCAGGCGTCCGTTAATCTGCACCATTGTTCACGGAAAACATTATTGAATAATTTTACAGATTAAATTATTCAATGCCTGAATATAAACAAATGAGCCACAGACAATTTATTAACTCGAGCCTTTGCTTCTTTTGAGGTTATATACGTTTATATATATATATATATATATATATATATATATATATATATATATAATTATTTTAAACTGGAACATATGACTGAGAGTATGACATGCTCTCTGATGGTAAAATTCATCAAAAAGCAACTTCAGGTTGAGTCAAATGCTGTCAAAAATTACCTGCCTCAAAGGTCTATCTGATACATGTACCGATATCTTAATATAACCAAAAACCTTGTTTATGTACATATTTGAAAACACTGTAAACATCATGAAATATGTAACCTGCTCTACTACACGCAAGTATTTTTTTAAATACATTACAGATTGTCCAACCGTCCCGATTTCGCCAAGATTACCCCGATTTTGCTTGAAAATCCCGAATCCCGACCAATATGTGATCGGGATAGGAAAAATCCGGATTTTGACATCTGTTCTGTCATTTTCGTCAAATTCTCATAATACTTACTATACAAAAAGACGAAATTGCGTATACGTAACTCTGATATCCAGATAAACTAAAGAAACAGCAAGAAATATAAAATGAAATCGAGTACTTGTATGTGGAGCCACACAAAGAGACGCAAAGCGACAAGAAGCCACATCAATTTGCCAAACATTTTTGACAGAAATTGCTGTCTCAGAACACTAGAAATGGAGTTTCAGAGCATCAAGATTTCAAAAATTTCTGCTGGGGCATGCCCCCAGACCCCCCTAGCGGCTCGTGCCTTCGGCGCTCGACCACTCCATCTCAATTATTATTTCTCCCCATTTTTCATGCAAAGATTCGACGGTCTGACTTAAATCTACTCTCCAGCGTTTAATACCAAGAATGGATTGGGCCAAGTATAGACAAATTGGAGCTTGCACGCATTTATAAAGAAGATCTGAGAAGAAAAAAAACCTGCAGGCTTGCACCTCCCCCCAAAAAAAAATCCTGCAGGAAACTCGGGCCGAAAAAAAATTCATAGACTGAAAAATTTTTGACCCCCCTCCCAGGATTTCTAATGGTCCACCCCTAATAAGCGGTTCTTAAAAACGGGGAAAAACCCAATCGCTTGTACAAGGCACCGCTATGTCGCTACTTGGGTCAGTTGAGTGAGTTGCATTCTGTCATTTCAGAAAAGGAAATGTAGTAATTTTCAAAAATAATACGACTTTTTAATCATTTTCACAAACATGTTCGACGGTACATCCGTCATCGTCAGTGTGACGGTTATGAAAGTTTACAATGATTTAAAACGTGCCTGTTGCAAATCATACGTTGAATTGCGTTTGAAAACAATACGCTACTTAATACGCTAGATAAATTTCGAAGTTAACGGAATTAAAAGAATGCTCGTGCGCGTGCAACTATAGGGAAAGCGTCAAATTGATATGTTTGACCTGTTGATTAAGGTCGGACTTTTCCCACTTGATGTACATAGACTCCTTAAAGTGCCTATCACCCCTAGAAAGTTATTTTCAGAATCAACTCTATGTACATTGAATAGTTGAATGGTAAAATATTTCTTGTTTTTAACGTCGTGTTAGTGAGTTATAGAGATTTGAATTTACAAAATGCTAATTAGATGACGTCAATCGGGGTATCATTTATTATACAACTACTTGTTTTCACTTCCAAGTAATATTTTTTACTAATCGATTGACTGTCCACAGTCTATTTTTTGTATTTATCAAATTAATTATCCTCAAGCTGTAAACTGCGCATTGTAAATTGGCGTAGAAATAATGGCAAATTCCCGGGTTGACGTCATCTAATTAGCATTTTGTAAATTCAAATCTCTATAACTCACAAAACATGAAATATTCTACCATTCAACTATTCAATGTACATAGAGTTGATTCTGAAAATATCTTTCTAGAGGTGATAGGCACTTTAAGCTTAACTTGGTATTTGGTCGGCGCAGAGTCTAAGATCTTGAAACAGTCTAAGTTACAAGAAGTACGGCACGACTCTGAAGCCTGCAAATGCTTATAAACGTGAGAAGATCTGTCCGATGACAAGTGCTCATGCACGCGCGTGGAGAAATGTCGGCTTGTTTCGCCAACGTAACAAGCATTACAGCTTGCACAAGAAAATTTGTAAACGATGCGCGTACGGAGCCTGTCAGGAAGATGATCTTTCACGTTGAACAAGTTCTTAATTTTATAGGTAGAAAAAACAAATTTTATGTCAATGGGTTTACAGAATCGATTGATTAGTTTGCGCACCCTTTGTTGTGCAACACCCGAAAAATGCCCGATGTAGGGGATCTTGAAGTAGTGTTTGGGCAAATCCTGTTGCTCAACACCTGTTGAAGGTCGTGTGTCGTTCCCTACTACTGCCCTCGTGACATAACGGTGGAGTAACATGTCTAATACATGCTCGGGATAGAGATTCTTACGCAAAATAGTAAACAAATTCTGAATATCATTGTGAAAACCCACCCACGTATTATTGATCTTAAAGGTCCTGTCAATGAGCGTTTTAACCAGCCCCATTTTGTAGCAAAGCGGTGTAAAGCTTAAAAAGTTGGTAAGCAAGCCTGTGAAGGTCTTTTTGTGGTATACGGTGGTGACAGGGAATTGTGGGGATTTGTTGTTTAATAGCACATCAAGAAAAGGAAGAACGTGGTTACTCTCCCTCTCCATAGTAAAGTGAATATTCGGATGTTGATTGTTAATGAAATTAAAGAAAAGGTCAGCATCCCGTTCCGAGTTGAAAAGGCAAAAAGTGTCCTCCACATAACGTCGGTAGAATAAGAAATCTAGGTAGGAAAGGAAATCTAGTTTCACATTTTTATCTTGAAAGATAACTGTTGTACAATATTTTTGGGTAGGCTACTGAATCAAATCAAGCTGCGATCCATCTGCGTTTACTGAGTTGAAGGTAGGTTGATATATTTAAGTGTTATATTTTTAGTTTCATGTAATAGACATAACAGACGCGTTGGTATATACATGAACCATAAGCATTAAAATATAATTGCAGAGATTTTCTGATTTATCAAGATGCATTTAACATGGCCTTTATATGCCATGAAACTCAGTCATCAGCCTTAGGTTTTGTTTAAGCCTAGATCTTGAAAAATTAACGACTCTTTTAGAAAATAATTTTCCGCTCTCTTTTCTTATTATGGTGTGTTCCTACTGTATATTGTCTGGCTTGATTTTAGATTGATTCAAAGAGTTTCAATAAAGTTGGGTTCTAGTGCTTCTATACCGAAATTGAAATAAAATAAGGAATAAAACTATTTTGCACGCCCTGTCTTGCTTAATGAAGCAAGGAGAAATTGGATGGTCATCAACTATCAGCTATCAGCTAGTACTAATCCGTTTGGACGATTAACCTACCTTACTTGATATGTGCTGCTATATATCTGCATTCAAGAGACTAAGTTAATAGGTTTATTGTGTCATAATTTACCTCCAGAACTGTAGCGGTTTAATAAGTTGGGTACGCAGATTATCCCTTGATACTGTTGACCCAATATCTAAGCTTTGCAATTGAACTATTCTTGTTTTATTTCCTCCATTGGTCATTGCTTATACCTCTCTGGCAAGAAATCGTAAAGCCCTATAGTTATTATTGTCTCTTCTAACATTTATGGAAAAGTAAATGTGAAATCATTTCCTATGTAACATCCATATCTTAATGTATTTTCGACCTATGACGTTCTTAATATAAAAGACTTTGCTTTTGGTTTCTCGGAGTGCAGGGAAAGTCCCGGATTTATCAGGTGTGACTGTATAATTGACAAGACGCGTTGTGGAAAGTACTTTGATTCTGTGTAGCTTTTAATTTTACTAGTTTTGAATATGGGTTTATGGAAAATGTCCTACAAACTACAATGGGAAATATCAACACAATAGATCATTTGTGTGTTGTATCGAAACTGGTTCTGTGTTACCTAGAACTGCAGCCATGCAAAAACTTTCCATTTGACTTCAGTCAAACCATTACACAGCTGTTATGTTATCACTTTTTTAACGTTATGTATCCCTTGTGTAATTTCATTGCTAGCCTCACTTGCCTTAGAAACAAACCAGGAATACCTTATTCAGTGCATTCTCTGCTATTAATTTTTATATTCGAAATCTAGATTGAATACACCGCCCATTATTTTAAGAGTAGTTATAAGCGGTGCAAAGTTGGAAATGACAAGTTTTAAGCTCTACTTCATTTTTGAGTTGAGATAGGTAACCGGGTTGCCACGGTAACCTTGATTGATCATGCCAGTCTCAGGCCCATGTTTTGACCAATAATGTCACTCTCAAATAGGTAACTCTCCATCCCTTCCTCTCCCCTTCCCTCTCTCGCTCTCTCAATTCCTCCCTCCTCCCCTGTTTTATCCCTCTTCCTTAATAACAAATGAAACAACAAAACTACAACGTTTAAAGTACAACTAATTATTACAAAATCAAAATGTGCCACCAAACTGTTTCGTTTTTGTTCGACGTTTTAGCTGCCCTTCTGTTGTTCCTTTCTGGTTTATTGTTTTAATCTTAAAATTGGGAGGTACCTCAAAGCAAACTTTCCTGTAAGTTATCAACATTAACTTACAGGAGAATTAATTGAGTAGCTTTCTGTTGGTTTTGACAAAAAATGGTAAAAAGCCCCGTAATAAGGCCCCCTTAAAGAGCGAAGCAGGCAGCAAAGTAAACCGGCAAGAGGCGTCTTGGTTTATTGAAAGTTGTTTATTCCATGCAGCCTTTACCTCAATTAAAAGTTCGACTATCTGATTTCTGTTACAGCGACATCACATACTTCCATACAACAAAGGTTACTTGTTGTGTTAGTTTGTCTGTTATTAGAAAAGCAGAACTGCATGATAAAATTTTTCTAAGTTGTGCAAGACTAGGACATGGACTTGTGTCTGAAATAGAAAAAATGAAGAAACAGTTCTAATTCTTTTTCAACTTAACGTAAATATTGTTTATATGCTACGAAATTATGCCAAAGAAGTGTCAATGTCAATATACGAGTTGTATTTAAATAATAGTGTGCTGTTTTTGCACAGTTTCTCCATTTTGATGGTGAAATCGGATGTTGGATTCAGACCCGGCAATTGAGGTTATAAGATAGATGTGTTTATTTTCATCACTTTTGAGACGGGTTTTTTTCTAGATACCCGCTGTAATTTCACAATTATGCAAATGTCAAATTCTGTTTGTGTTTGGGTTGGAAGGGGTATGGATATTTTAAAACAATCCTGAACCAGTTTTCCTTTAAACTTTACAGTCACCCAAATATGAAATTTGCCCAAACAATGAAATCAAACCACCAACCTTACAATGCTCAAGCGTCAATGTATGAATACCGTCTTTTAAATTTCGTCCTCAGTCATCATTTTCAGATTAAGCAACCTTGTTTACGTCTCCGGAAAAATCTCATGTTTTGTATTCAAATTACGTCCGTCTTTTCTGTACTGATCCTATTTTTCAGACATACAATTTAGTAACCTACAACTGTTTTATTCCTTTAAGCCTATTTTTTTTTTCATTTCTTTACATCTCTTGATTTTCTCCTCATTTGATCTTTTCTGTATGCTGTATGTGTCTATCAGTGAAATATTTACATGTTATTATCTTTCAGCAGGTTTGTTCGTTCAAAATAATCCGTCTATCAAAATCTACAAATCCAAGAAGCTATTCGGCCAAAGTTTTGTTGTCTAATTCGAGAGAGAGAACTGTTTTGCGATAATTATATACTTTAGCGAAACGATGATCTTTTTAATAAACGATGAAGCCGTTGTTTACCAGTTTAACGAGCAGTGTCACGAGAATTGGGTGTCATTTAAAAAAAGAGTTTTTCTTTTTAGCGGAGCACTTGCCAGGCCGAAGGCCTGGCTGCGCAGCTCCATACTCATAGAACCATGCCTGTCATTTTTCATGGTCATGGCTAGCGGAAAGTTTCGCGGGCGCGCGTGTGCCCGACCTCCGCCGCCGCCGTCGCGCAGGACTAGCTTGCCTTCGCGCAGGACTAGCTCGCGGGCGCGTATGACGTCGCAAAACATGCGCGTACGACGTCATGTTGAAACCAAAGCGAGGCTTTGTTTTTCGCGCGGTTACACGGCCGAATGTCACGTCAGCTAGAAAAACACTTTGATGTTTTGCTGTGAATTTACTAAGCGGAGAAAACCGTTGAAATTAAAGGCGTTATTTCCCTTAATATTTCGCGGTTTGCTACTCAAGACAAGGATACTAATTAAGGGATACTCAGAAGCCGCTTTAGTGGAAAAAGACGAGCTTTCAGGGATGAAATCTTGCTTCGAGGAACTTCATGTATTACGTTTTTATCAATGCGGGAGATATTTGTTTTCTACGGATTTCAGAACCAAGCAAGCGAGGGACTTAAAGGTAAAACAGATTAAGTTTTCGATGAGAATTTATGTTGATATCAATCTGTGAGTGACTTTTTATTGGTGTTATTGTTAGTTTTGGAGAATTGATTTTAAAACGTGCTTAAATTCAGTTGTATCGATCTCTTGAATTTCATCGAAGAAAGCTTGAACTCGATGAGCTATAATTAGGCTTAAATGGTACGCGTTTTGCTTTTAAACGTAAACTAATGGAGATTTGAATATTTTTTTTCGAAATAAGATTGTGTTGTCCATTTTTATGTGTTTGTTCATTCATTAGATAGTTTGAAAAGCGATTTTATGTAAACAAAACAAGACTTTGATTTTATAGTACAGTTCTATCTTCACTCGTATCGCCTTATGCAAATATGTTTGTGTATTTTTGCAATTTTTGATTTTCAAATCAGTTTCTCGGGCAATTTTTGACAAACAAAAACTGTATTTTAGACAAGACTGGGGCGACTGTCGAAGAGTTCGGACGCACTGTTATGCGCTCCGACTTTAACAACATGTAATTGCATTCTTCGCGGTACCCAAAGCCGAGAAAAATGTCAGATGACGAAGCTGCTACCAAGGAAGACTCTACGACCCGAAAACGAAGAAGAAGAAGAAGCAAAGATTCAAAATCTTGCTGTGAAGAATGTTGTGAATCTTGTCACAATATGGCGGAATCAATCGCAGAGATGAAAGCAAAGCTTGACAGCGTGTTAAACTGCATCGAAGACATCCAAGAACTAAAGCAAAAGCAAACAAGCCTTGAAGAAAAGAACAAGGAATTGGAAGCCAGCTTAGAATTCGCTCATACTTCTATTAAAGAGTTAACGAAGAAGATGGCTGTACAAGATGTAGCGATCGACGAGCTCAAGAAAGGTGTGAAGTCGTTAACCGAACAAGCAACATATGAAAAGGAAAGAGCAATTAAGCTGGAAAGTCACAGTCGTCGCAACAACTTAAATTTCTTTAACATTCCTGAGAAAAAGGACGAGTCTTTCGAAAATTCTGAAACAATTTTGCGGAATTTCATGGTTGCGGAGCTCAAAATAAGCGAAGAAGACGTAGATGATATTTCTTTCGAACGCGTCCACCGCATTGGAAAGTCCAGTCCTACTGTATCTAAACCGAGACCGCTCATCGCGAAATTCACGTATCACAAAGACAAAGAATTTGTTTTAGGTCAGGCCAAGAATCTCCGTGATACCAAATTTGCGGTCGCGCGTGACTTTCCGAAAGAGATCGTGGACAAAAGAAAGCTTCTTTTACCAACCTTAAAAGACGCCAAGAAGAAGGGACACACTGCAACTTTAGTTTATGATAAATTGTATATAAATGGGCAGCTGTATAGGCCATAATTCGCAACGTATAACTACCAACAAAAGTTTTGTCTTTAACAGAGTCAGCATTGTAAGAATTAATTTTTTTTGTCTCATTTTCTCTGCTCGTTCCCTTTGGGTCCGCTTACGTTAGTCAGCCTTAGTTAAAAGACCAATCGAGATTTGTTTACCTTGTGATCGAGCCGAAAAGGGCTCTTTAGTTTTTTCGTTTGTATGTATCAGTATATCTGTTTTACTTGTTTACTTACACAATTTATTAATAATAATGCTCGTGTGAAGGCTCGGGGGGTTCCACGCTTGGATTCCACTCTATCACGAAGGATCGTTCGCTTATCAGCGCAAATTTGGAAGGAGGTATGTATCCGTGTTTATTTCCTGTGACCTTGCTTTGTTTATGGCGATCAATTTATCTTGCGTGACTTTAAACGTCAGAGGCTTAAATAATGAGCGTAAAAGAAGGCAAGTTTTTAGATGGCTGCATGGGCGAAAGTTTCAAATCATCTTCCTCCAGGAGGTTTATAGTTCTCGAGATATAGAAAAAATATGGTCGGCCG
The DNA here is from genome assembly GCA_022457155.1 of Cladopsammia gracilis. Taxonomy (NCBI): domain Eukaryota; kingdom Metazoa; phylum Cnidaria; class Anthozoa; order Scleractinia; family Dendrophylliidae; genus Cladopsammia; species Cladopsammia gracilis. Next base: position 823,235 of record JAJGOT010000113.1, read on the forward strand.
AATGGGGTGGTAAAGCGGTGTTTTGTCACGGCACAAAGCATAGTTGCGGTACTCTTGTCCTATTTCATCCATCGCTCGCCATTGATTTGGAACATGTTGAGGTCGGCAAGAGGGGCAGAGAAATTGTTCTGTGCGCTAAAATCGATGACTACAGATTCACTTTTATCAATGTTTATGCCCCAAACGATATCAAAACCCAAGTGGAATTTTTTGAATCTTTAAAACTGCGTGTACGAAAATTCGCCGACGAAAACATTATTATTGGTGGCGATCTGAATTGTTGCCTAACACCCATGGATAAAAAGGGAGGGCGCCCTACTGAACAAAAGAAACAATTAATAGATTCCATTCTTAGCCTAACGAATTCTTTCAATTTAGTTGATTTGTGGAGAAAATTTCATCCTAATGAGACACTTTTTACCTGGCATCACCAATCATCAGCTATTCAGTGTAGGCTTGATTACTGGCTGGTGTCAAAACATTTACTTTCGCACGTGAAAGAATGCAACATCATTCCCGTTTCGTTCTCCGACCACTCGGCCGTCTCATTTAACATCCAGTCCGATTATTTCATAAAAAGGGGACCAGGATTTTTCAAATTCAATAACTCACTCCTTGTTGATCAGTGCTTCGTCAAAGGTTTGAGCGAAAAAATTCCCGAGTACAAACAAAAATACAACTATTTAGAGGATAAAAGACTTTATTGGGACATGCTGAAGATGGAAATAAGAAGCTTTACAATTTACTATTGCAGACAAAATGCAAAGACGAAGAAAGCTGAAGAAGCAGTGCTGCAGCAAAAGCTGTCCTCACTTCACAAGCTTATGTGTGAAAACCCTACGCATGAGACTATTGCAAACTATTACGAGGTCAAAATGAAACTAGAGGAGATTTCATTGCACAAAACAGAGGGCGCAATGATTCGGAGTAAGGCTAGGTGGTGCGAACAGGGGGAACGTAGTACTCGCTATTTTTTCAATCTCGAGAAACGGAATCACTCCAATAAATATATCACAAAACTAAGAGTTGAAAACCGCACTTTGACTGCCCCCGATGAAATCTTAAATGAAGAGTATAGATACTATAAAAGGCTCTACACGTCTTCTTGTACAAACCCAAATGATCCTCGTTTTGCCGTGTTTTTCGACAGTTCAACCCTTCCAAAACTGTCTACACCTCAAGCCGACAGTTGTGACGGTCTTTTAACAAAAGATGAATGTTATGTCTCACTTAAAAGTTTTTCCAAAGGCAAGTCTCCCGGTACGGATGGCTTAACTGCGGAATTTTATCTTTCCTTTTGGGAGTTACTAGGGCAAGAATTAGTTGACAGCTTTAATTATGCGTTCGAGAAGGGTGAAATGTCAATTTCTCAAAAGAGAGGTATCATCACTCTAATTCCAAAGAAAGACAAAAACAGGACTCTTTTGGACAATTGGAGGCCTATCTCGCTTCTGAACACAGACTATAAAGTTGCCACTAAGGCAATCGCAGCTAGAATTGCGAAGGTGCTACCCAGCCTTATACACGAGGACCAGACGGGATATATCAAAGGCCGCTTTATTGGTCAAAACATACGTTTAATAGCAGACATTATAGAATGCACAAAAACGCTAGATAATCCAGGTATAGCGTTGTTCTTAGATTTCAAAAAAGCCTTTGACAGTTTAGAGTGGAACTTTATTAAAAAGGCTTTAGAGACGTTTAATTTCGGCGCTCCTTTAATACAGTGGATCAATACTTTTTACACAAATATTCAAAGCTGCGTTATAAATAATGGTTATGCAACGTCGTTTTTCGAATTAGAGCGCGGTGTAAGGCAAGGCTGCCCTCTTTCTGGTGTACTTTTTGTAACTGCTGTCGAAATTTTAGCAAATTCAATAAGAAACGACAAATTGATAACCGGTATAAATTTCAAAGGCAGGGAGTATAAGTTATCTCAATACGCGGATGACACCTCGTGCTTGGTGCGTGACGAAAAATCAGTTGAAAAGCTTTTCGAGAAGTTAGCGGCTTTTAGAGCGTGTTGCGGATTAGAGCTGAATAGATCAAAAACGGAGGCATTGTGGTTGGGAAAAACTAGACCACAAGCGACAAACCTTTTCAACATAAACTGGCCCAAGAAGTGTGTTTGTCTAGGCGTTTCTTTCTCATGTGATTCGGAAGCTTCAACAAAGGATAACTTTGAAAAAAAAATTGTCGCCCTGGAAAAGTGTCTTAACGTCTGGTCCTCTAGGGATTTAACACTCTTTGGAAAAATAACTATTGTTAAAAGCTTAGCTCTTTCAAAAATAATTTTCATTTCCTCTGTTCTCAGCGTTCCCGCTGGTTTTGTCGATCAAGTGAACAAATCTGTATCCAACTTTATATGGAACCACAAACCACCCAAAATCAAGCACTCAACAATGATTGGAAGGATAAAAGATGGCGGACTCAGCATGCCTGATTTCGATATAATAGATAAATCTTTGAAGGCAGGGTGGGTGAAACGTCTTTTAGACCCTCAAGCGCAATCTTGGAAGACAATACCGTTTAGCCTTTTAGACAGTGTAGGTGGCCCGTTGTTGTTTAAATGTAATTACTCGTTAAAAACTTTACCTGAGCTCCCTCTCCTACCGCTTTTTTACCGAGACGTTCTCAGTGCTTGGGAGAGCATATGCAAGCACACAGTAAGGACAAAGAACGAAATCGAAAATGAGTTCTTGTGGAATAATCATGAAGTCACTATTGGCGGCAAATCTGTTTTTTATAAGCAATGGTTTGATGCTGGCGTTAAGACCTTGCCAGACATCCTAGACAAGGAAGGAAAGTTCTTGACGTTTGCAGCATTCAAGGAAAAGTACAAAATTAACACAACCTTTTTGTGCTATATTGGCTTGTGTAACGCAATACCAAAGCATTGGAGGAAAGTCTTTAGACGTGATAACGAAAATGACTTGGTAGTTTCGGATGAGTCAGTTCAGTCATTTAACAACTCACCTCCCACTTGCCGGCAAGCACGCGCGTTTTATGTATCTAAATCTTTCCAAAAACCTACATCAGAAGTTCGTCTTGTTGAGGCTGGCTTCACAGATCGGACAATTGAGGCGTTATACGTTCTTCCATTCAAGCTCACAAAAAACATAAAGCTTTCGATGTTTCAGTTTAAAATAAACCATCATATTCTGTACACTCGCGACAAACTTTTCAAGGCCAAAATTGCTGACAGCGCCTCCTGTCATGTGTGTGAATTGAAGCAAACCGTAGAGCATCTGTTTGCAGAATGCCAGCATGTCCACTCTTTCTGGAACCTTTTTACCTCTTGGTGGAACGATAATAATTCGCCCTCAGTGTCCTTGAACAATAACGATAAGATTTACGGATATCTCCCTGAGAGTAGATCCTTCCATAAGTTTAATCTTTGCCTGATTGTCGCTCGTTTTTATATCTACACCGCAGCCAAAGAAAGCGAACCATATAGTTTCTCAGCCTTTAAAGCTTTTCTGAAACACAAATTAACCATAGAGCCTTCAAGCGTCCGTGAATCCCTGAGCCTTTAGCCGCAAACAAACTTGATATAGCAGTTGTATTTTGTCTGTTCCTTTTATTTTAGTTCTGTAACGTTGTTCATTGTGTGTTAATATTGTATATTGTATTGTACTTTTCAATAAACTTCAATTTAAAAAAAAAAAAAAAAAAAAAAAAAAAAACTGTATTTTATTCGGAAACTAGTGGTACTAGTTATTCTAGACAGAGAAAAGTTATTTTTGTGAACTTTTGTACGGTCTATAAAAATGTACTGTGCGGACAGTCGCGTAATACTGTTTTTGAGAATTGCTAAAATTGAAAATAGCCCGTTCGTCAATCTTAATTCTTGTGCTTCCAACCTTTCACCTTAGTTAAGTTTCACCTTGGTTAAGTTTCACCTTAATTAAGCTTGTTCAAAGTGCGACGCTGTTAGGCTTGGGCTATCTATATATATATTATAAGAAGAAACCGAAAAATAATCATCGGGTTTTGCCAAAAATTACCGCCCCGGTGTACCAAAACCTTTGATGAGTGTGTGTCGTCATAGACAGACTGCGTCCGAATGAACTACATTTTCGTTTACAAAATGGGCTAGAACACACTGGATTGGTTTCTCTTTTAAGAATTGGTCGATTTACTTTCTCTCGATGTTTTAGTGTTATATTGTAAATAAGTACATATATTGTGGCATGGTTTCGACCAAAAATGGTCAAAATCCCCGTTACACGGCCCCTTTAAGGCAAATACCACGCAGCTCTTAACAATCTCTAATTTCATTGGACCTGGTTATCACGCAGCTCTATTGTTTTCAGGGCTAGGGTCCATTGTTGTGTTGTTTGTTCTATTTTTTTGTCAGCAAATCAGAGAAGACCTTGTAAGAGCTGCGTACTGCCCCCTTTAAAGAGCGAAGCAGATAGCAAAGCACGCGTGTGTTGGTCATCTTAAACTGTGTGTGTGTCTTTAAATCTAAAAGATAGCGGATCACAACCCTGTACAACCGGCTTGGGGTGTCGCGGTTTACAAAAAGTTGTTTAGTCCCTGCAGACTTTATCTCTGCCAATTAAAGGAACGACTATCTAATTTCTGTTACAGCGACATTAACATACTTCGATACAACAAAGGTTACTTGTTGTCTTAGTTTGTTTGTTATTAGAAAAGCAGAATTGATGGAATTGATCTAAGTTAAGTTGTGTAAGACTGGGACATGGTTTTATGTGTCTTGAGTAGAAAAAAATGAAGAAACAGTTCTAATTCTTTTTCAACTTAACGTAAATATTCTTTAAATGCTGCGAAATTATGGCAGAGAAGTTTCAATTTCAAAATGCGAGTTGTATTTAAATAATAGTTTGCTGTTTCTGCACAATTTCTCCATTATGATGGTGAATAGAATAGAATAGAATAGAAACTTTATTAAAGTGTCAAGCCATCTAGCTAGGGAAAAAATCCCTTACTAATTTGGGGACACCAATTAGGGAAAAATTTACAAACTAAAAAATATAAACAGTAATATATAAAAAATCTACAGTTATCTAATTGCAAGATTTGTAGTAAAAAATATATAAAAATCAAGAGGAACAGAGGCTACAGCCTGCGCAGTCATCATCTAAAAGTTCACTTATATTGAATTGGCGTATCTTGCCTTTGAACGACATTAGGGTTGTGACGTCCCTTGTGAAATCGGATGTTGGATTCAGAACTGGCAATTGAGGTTATAATATATATACATAGCCCAAGCCTAACAGCGTCGCACTTTAAACAAGCTTAACTAAGGTGAAACTTAACTAAGGTGAAAGGTTGGAAGCACAAGAATTAAGATTGACGAACGGGCTATTTTCAATTTTAGCAATTCTCAAAAACAGTATTACGCGACCGTCTGCACAGTACTTTTTTATAGACCGTACAAAAGTTCACAAAAACAACTTTTCTCTGTCTAGAATAACTAGTACCACTAGTATAGTTTCCGAATAAAATACAGTTTATGTTTGTCATGAAAATCAAAAATTGCAAAAATACACAAACATATTTGCATAAGGCGATGCGAGTGAAGATAGAACTGTACTATAAAATCAAAGTCTTGTTTTGTTTACATAAAATCGCTTTTCAATCTATCTAATGAATGAACAAACACATAAAAATGGACAACACAATCTTCTTTCGAAAACAAATTATTCAAATCTCCATTAGTTTACGTTTAAAAGCAAAACGCGTACCATTTAAGTTCAAGCTTTCTTCGATGAAATTAAAGAGATCGATACAACTGAATTTAAGCACGTTTTAAAATCAATTCTGCAAAACTAACAATAACACTAATAAAAAGTCACTCACCGATTGATATCAACATAAATTCTCATCGAAAACTGTAATCTGTTTTACCTTTAAGTCCCTCGCTTGCTTGGAAATTCAAATCTCCGCTTCTGGTTCTGAAATCCGTAGAAAACAAACATCTCCCGCATTGATAAAAACGTAATACATGAAGTTCCTCGAAGCAAGATTTTATCCCTGAAAGCTCGTCTTTTTCCACTAAAGCGGCTTCTGAGTATACCTTAATTAGTATCCCTGTCTTGAGTAGCAAACCGCGAAAAAATGCAGGAAAATAACGACTTTAATTCTCCGCTAGACACAACAAAAAAACTAAAGTGTTTACCGAGCTCACGGCTGTGTGGCCGCGCGAAAAACAAAGCCTTGCTTTCAAGATCCCGGATGTTGTTCCAACACGGCGGGCGGCGAAACATTCCGCTAGCCATGACCATGAAAAATCACGGCATAGGTTCTATGAGTATGGAGCTGCGCAGCCAGGCCTTCGGCCTGGCAAGTGCTCCGCTATAAAGAAGGATGTTTTTTCTTTCATCACTTTTGAGACGGTTTTTTTCTTAATACCCGCTGAAATTTTACATATTTGCAAATGTCAAATTCTGTTTGTGTTTGAGTTGGAAGGGGGATGGATATTTTAAAACAATCTTGACCAGTTTTCCTTTAAATTTTACAGTCATTCAAATATGACATTTGCCCAGACTATGAAATCAATCCAATGCTCAAGCGCGGTCAATGTGTGAATACCGTCTTTTAAATTTCGTCTTTAGTCATCATTTCTTGATAAAGCAACGTTGTTTACGTCTCCGAAAAAATCTCATGTTTTGGATTCAAATTACGTCCATCCCTTCTGTACTGATCCTAATTTTCAGATATACAATTTTACTAATCTTCAACTGCTGTATTCCTTTTAAGCCAAATTTTTTTATTCCATCACATCTGTTGATTTTCTCTTCATTTCATCTTTTCTGTATGCTGAATGTGTCTGTTCAAATCATTAAAGATTAATCTGTTGTAGTCTTTCAAAGAAAAAGAAAATAGTCAAATATTTACATCTTATTGGTTGTTATTTCACTGGGCCGATTTACTAGCTGAACATTCTTTTAGATGTTTGTTTATAGACCGACATTTAATAGTTAAACGTGAATGTGGAATTTAAGCCGCTAAAACTCAGAAGATTCAAATTACAAAAGCGCAAGCAACTTTCAAAGATGGTGCGAGACAAAGTATTTGTAATGACTTCTCTTTTATTGATTCTCGCTATATTTATGCGAAGAAGGAGTTTCTTACAGAGGATGCGGTTAATTTCGGTCCTTGTAGCGGGAGATGCATGTGGTATAAATTGCAGTGGAACTACTGGTGATGGGCTGTAATGCGGCAACTGGTTCTGCACGCCGGCGCCGTGAAATAGATAAGGTCCTGGCCGAGGAACTGGGGAATCTAACGGGGCCGGAGGAATTGTAATTTGAAAGAAATGGGAAGGATTGTTGAACTCCTTTGCCATTTTAAAAGTTCGGTTTCGAAAATTGAACCACGAGGCGAACTGAACCACGAAACGAGCGTATGGCAAATAACATTGCCAGATTATTTGGCAGGCGTCTGTCACTACGCGCAATGCGATTGGCTGCGGCATTTATCAGGTATACCATCTCGCGAGGTAGTATAACTCCCGGCGTAGCCAATCGATAAAAATCGGTACCGGTAAAAATCGATAGAAATCAAGTGATTTTTATCGATTGGTAACGTAATTCGGTAGAAATTGTAATGGTCCTTTTAATGGTCGAATAAAATAACTGATACAAAACAAACTACTGCCTCGTTCAATCCCGACCATGTGCTCGCTATATGCACACAAAGCATGCCGGGAAATGTCAATCATCTAGCTATTACATCCCTCTTTTCCTTAACAAAAGAAAACTTAGAACGAAACAAAAGAATAAAGTAAAACAAATGACATGGATGCTTTAGAAAAATATGAACTAACATCCACAGTTCTTAAAGTCTCTAGCGTTCACACAAACATAGTTCAAAGTTCTTAACTCTTTCGAAACAGGCATTAGATTTCTTCGATCAGTCTTTTGGGTCTCCTTATTGTTCGCTTGGGTCTTTCGGAAGTGGATGGTGGACCAACAACTCTACTCTTAGCTGATCTACCACTCTGGTCCAACGGGGTTGGCTCTGGTGACTTGGTCAGTAAGGTTTGAGGTAGGTGATGAAACATCGACGAATTACGTGTGATTGGCGGTTCACCCACCCTTTTGGCAGTGACCATGGTGCCTTTCTTGTCGGCGACGACCAAAGGGTGCGGGTTATAGGGCGTTGACAACTTGTTGGTTTTGGGTTGCCGCACAAGAACGACATCACCTATCTCAATTGCGCTCTTTGGGGCCTGCGTACGCTGGTCAGAGTACATTTTCATGGAGCTTTTGGCTTGGGCGTCTCGAAGACGGACAAACTTGTCATCAGCACGTGTAAACGAACTGACCTCCGGAAACTTAGTTCGCGGTTCGCGCCTAAAGAGTAGGTAATAAGGCGTAAAGGTCGTAGTGGTGTGAGGTGTGCACCTGTAGACACGCAGAAATTGATGCATGGCATTTATCCAGCTGTGTCCTTGAACTTTAGCAGCTCGGATTGCTTTCATCAGGGGCTTGTTGAAACTTTCTGCCTGGGCGTTGGCTTGAGGCCACAATGGAGTAATCTTTCTATGTCTGACACCACAACCATTGACGAAACTTTTCCATGCCTGACCGTTGAACGGAGGGCCATTATCGGCTTTGATGACCTCAGGATACCCATACGTACAGAAGACTTTGTCGACGACTGGAATTACTGTCTCGGCGGCGGTACTTCGAACAACTTCTACCACGGGGAAACGAGAGTACTCATCGATCATCACAAGTAAGTATTGGCCTGACGGGAGTGGGCCACAGAAATCAATACTAAGGTTAAGCCAGGGTCCACGCGGAAGATCTGACATGTTCAGCGGCTCAACTCGTCGTCGGGACGTGTTTGCTTGACAGGGTATGCATTGCTGGACAGCTTCTGTTACCGCGGCGTCTATTCCGGGAAACCACACTATGCTGCGAATTAGTGCCTTGGTTCTGCACTCGCCTTGGTGTCCTTCATGCGCTAACTCCACAACTCTTGCTTGAAGGCTGGAAGGTATTACTATTCGCGAGTCTCTGAGAATCAGGTTAACGCTGTGATTAACAGTGAGTTCTTCTCGGACATTCCGAAATTGTAGCAGCGCGGAATGATTGACTGCTGTTGGCTCTTCGTGCAGCTTAACGTCACACCATTTTCCTGTCTGTATCATCTTGATGACGACCTGTAGCGTGCTGTCTTGCTCTGTAGCGAGTTGCACCTCCTCAATAGTGAGAGCGTTGGGGAGTGAAGTCTGGGAGATGAATTGCACATAGTCTTCTGCCATCTTTTCTTGTCTGCTGGACAGGATGTTCTGCTTAGACGGATGTCTTGACATGTAGTCTGCGGGATTGTCGTGCCCGGGGCGATACTCAATGACTGCATTGTAGGGTTGTAACCTTAGGGCCCATCTCGCGATGCGTAGCGGAGGGTTTGGTTTCTTCCAGATATGGACTAGTGGCTTGTGGTCTGTTACGACGTTGAATGATGCACCACGGACGTAGATATCGAAATGTTCGCATGCCCACACGACTGCTAAAGCTTCACGTTCTGTTTGCGAGTATCGTGTTTCGACGTCACTGAGTGCGCGGCTGCCATACGCGATTGGCTTGTCATCTTGCACAAGAATTCCAGCAAGGCCAACGGGACTGGCGTCTACCAGAATCTTAGTGGCTTTGTCAGGGTCCAAGTAGGGCATTGTGGTGGCTTCTGAAAGAGCATTCTTGACATGTTCAAATGCTTCAACTTGAGGTCTGTTCCAAGTCCATGGTGTCTGACTCCTGGTCAACTTGCGTAGGGGCTCGGTAATTGTCGCGAAATCTTTAATAAAACGGGCACTGTATTGGGCCATGCCCAAGAAGGAACGGAGTTCTGTAGGATTCTGCGGTTCAGCAGCGTCGCGAAGTGCTTGAACTTTACTAGGGGCAGGAGCTATGCCATCTTTGGAGAAGATGTGACCGAAGAACTCGATGCTGGGTTTGTTGAATTCACATTTCTGGGGGTTGACGGTCAGACCTGACTGGTGAAGCCTCTGCAGGGTCTGATCTAATGCACGGTCGTGGTCGCTTTGATCTTTGCCAAATACTACGATGTCATCACTGATATTCTTTGCGCCAGGGATGTCAACTATCAACGTTTGAATCGTGTGCTGAAAAATCTCCGCGGCGGCATTGATTCCAAAACTCAGTCTCTTGTATCGATAGAGTCCAAGATGTGTGAAAAAGGTTGTGATGTATCTACTGGAGGGGTGCAGCTTTAGCTGGTGATAACCGAAACGAAGAACAAGCTTACTGAAAACAGACGCACCATTAAGATCTGTAGTCTGTTCTTCAATTGTGGGCGTGACTTGCCTTGTTCTTAGGATGGCTTGATTGGCGGCCTCATGTCTACACAGAGACGGATCTCTCCGGGACTCTTTGGCTTTGGGGGAGTGACAATCCTCGAAACCCACTCTGTCGGACGTGATGCTTTCTCGGTAATGCCTTCTTTTTCCAACTTTTCAATCTCCTGGGCAACCTTGTCACGCATATGGAACGGGGTGCGGTTGTACTTGAGGGCAACTGGGGGTACACTCTTATCAATGTGCAGCATCACTTCAGTATCTTTGAGGCATCCAATTCCCTCACACAAGCCTCGATACTTGGCAAGAAAATCGTCTGGAGATGGCGGTGAGCTGGATTGCAAGACATGATTCACTCCAACTTTCAGGATCCCAAGTTTCTCGGCTGTAACTTTGCTCAAAAGCGATGGAGCGGAGCCTGGGACAACAAGGAAATCTGCTGATACGGGTTGAACTCCGCTGATGCTGATGTTAGCGGTCAGGTACTCCTCGCATACTATCGGCGGTGACCTGTAAGGGTGAATGAAACGTCGGCACTTTTGGAACCTGGAGCCAATGTCACGGAGTTGATCCGCCACGGCGGAGTTGACAATATTACATGATGCGCCCGAGTCAATGATTACTTCAATGGGAAGACCATTGATTAAAACTGGAAAAGTGCTCGCGTTACTTTGAAATGCGAAAGCATATTCATCGGTGTAGGCATCGTCACTGTCAGAGTCCGGTGATCGGAATGTGTCACGCAACGGTTATTGGTCTTGCTCATCAACATAGTGTACACGATTTCCACGGAACTTTCCTTTGTCAACATTTCGTCCACGTTGTGAGTCGAAGTTTGTTCGACCACCTTGAGGAGTCTTGCTTCGACACACCGACGCAAAATGCCCGGGTTTTCCACACTTAAAACATGTCACGTTGCGTGAACAACGACAATCATCGCCAGAATGACCTTTGATCCCGCAGCGAGAGCATTGTTTTTCTTTCGATTTCGACGTATTTTGACGTTCTCTCCGGCCTCTTTTACCTCCTCGAGCTTGTCGGCTGATGTTATACACGTTGGTAAACTGGTTGTCTTCGGCGATTTGACGGGCCTGGCTTTCCGAAGCTTCCATTGCTTGGGCGATATCCAACATGCCGTGTAGAGTTAAATCTCTTTCGGCGAGAAGCTTCGTTCTCAACTTTGTGGAGGAACAGTTGTCAATGACTTGATCTTGGATGAAACTGTCGACGCTTTCTTCGGGAAACTCGCAAAAGAATGCTTGCTGTCGAAGCCTTGTGACAAACTGAGCGACGGTCTCGCCTTCCTTCTGTTTCTCTTGTCGAAAGATGTGCCGATTGTAAGACGTGTTCTTTCTCGGGGCGAAGTACTGATTCAACTTGTCCACGGCAGTTTTGTAATCGGTTCCTGTTTCGGTTAGCGTGTGAAATATGTCCTGGACATCTGAACCGGCGGTGTGCAGGAGTAGCTGGCGTTTCTGTTTGTCATTGTTGCAGCAAACGGCGTCGGAAAATATGGAGAAACGTTTTTGCCACTTTTCCCATTGGTGTGCGACGGAATTCTGTTCGCCATGCGGGTCAAACGGCGGAATTGAAACGACATTAATCGGAACGGCCATGGTGAGTACGATTGATCCTCGTCGCCAATGTAATGGTCCTTTTAATGGTCGAATAAAATAACTGATACAAAACAAACTACGGCCTCGTTCAATCCCGTCCATGTGCTCGCTATATGCACACAAAGCATGCCGGGAAATGTCAATCATCTAGCTATTACAGAAACAATTCGGTGTGTCAAATCGATATTATCGATTTTGTTTGATTTTATCGATTTCTAACGGAAAACGTTCTTTGTTTGTTTATCGTATAGAAATAGCTGGTACACAATGAACAAAATGTACTTATTCAATTAAACATGTTTACTTCACCATTTGTAACGTAAAGGAGTTGATTTTCACGTTCACAAGAAACACGAAACGATAGGAGAAAGTGACGTCAAAGACACACAAACATACCTCACGGGTTGTAATTATAATAACAATAAGTATTGAAAATCACGCGAAAAGCAACAAAAATTTTGGACTTGTTCTTCGTGCAATTTTGTGTGCTGATTGTTATTATAAGTTCAACCCGTGTGGTATGTTTGAGTCTTTGACGTCACTTTCCCCAATTCGCAAACAAGCCTTGGAACAAGGTTGATTAATGGCGGCCGTAAAATCTCGGAAGTAAATGTTAAAATAAAATGACTTCTGATGTTCGTAATGGATTGAAATTTGGCAAGATGAGTAAGAAAGTCTAATAGTACACAAAAATGTAAAAAAATGAAAATCAAAAATTTAGTCATAGGGGCACTTCAACGAATTCGTTGCTGTGTTAAGTGAATGTTGATTTGTGTTTAACGAATTTGTTGTTGTGTTTTGCAGATATGGGCCACCGTACGTTTTTAAAAAATCTAAAAAAAATATTTCAGGTCATATATTCTAAATATTGAATCTTTTTTTTTTTAATTTTTGAGGTGAGAGAACGTTCAAGCCATATGATTTAGCACGGGTATTTCACTGTATGCATTTTCCTTTCAATATTTGATTCAACTCAAAACACAAATTCTCTTTACTGGTCCCCGTACATTTCGTATAACACAAATTAGGAGAAATTGTTTAAGGATCAAGAGAACTCATCTTGGATGATTATTATCTTAATTCTTATCCCCTTTGTACTTAATAATACATTTATACTCCAATGAGAATTTTGATACTGATCACTACCATGGCTTAAAGGGTTAATTCAAAATGCACAAATCCTATAGCCCGGAAAGTTTCTCCTTCGTCGCGAACTAAGCACATTTTCTCTGATGATAATTATATTTCTGTTCCTTTATTCAGAGTTCAGAGCAATCCTTGTCTCTGCATATGGGCGCTAAGAATCGAACTTATTAGCTGTGTTGTTGTTGTTTTGCTTATTATTTTAATTCTTAGAGAACAGGTCTAGAAACTCAGCTAGTAGAAAATTATCTAAATTTTGTAATGAAAGTATCTAAGGAATGTGAAAACAATGAGTTTTAAAAATGATAAAGGAAGCATTTAGTTATACAGAATTCTTAAGTATATAAGTATTTGATATCAAAGGTAAAATGTTATCTATTTGTTATGTTCATGGAGCATTTAGCTGTAAGACCCCGTTTATATGGAAAACAGTTGTCTCCAGTACCCGAGACAACTTTACCGAGCGTTTATATGAAAGTTTGGCGACCTCATTAAATAAGCCACGTGCTTGACAAGTTGAATGAGATAAGCGGATTAAAGGTTAAAATATTTTCTGAAGAAAAGAATCGAACTTATGAGCTGTGCTGTTATTGTTTTCCTTATTATTTCACTTTTCGCACGTTTCATTTCATTTCATTTCTGTTGTTGTTTCAAAATTTCAGACTGTAAGCTCACGACTGTAAGCATTTTGCTTTATTTAATATGAACTTCAACTTCACCATAAACGATTGCAATTCTTAATAAAAACGATGATGAACATATCTTTAATAGCCCGGACAGTTTTTCTTTCTTTTTTCTATTCTCGGAGTTAAAGAGGGGTCGTCAAAGCCTCAGACACGTTTAGATTTTCTCTGATAATTAATAAATCTGTCGTCCCTCAGGAGCTGAGCCGCGTGAATTCGAGCGAAATATATATATATATATATATATATATATATATATATATATATATATATATATATATATATATATATATATATATATATATATAACTAGTTAAAAAGACCGAAAATGGACAACTTTTGGAAAAAAAATATAAAAATTTAGTTTAAAAACGTTTCGGTCTCTCGACCTTCATCAGTTATACAGACAAGTTACACATGGGACTTAAATACGGTTACAACAATGACTTTATGTTAAACTACTGCTAAATTACGTAACAAAAATAAAAGCAAAAATTACAACAATAATACAATAATAGAAGTGATAACGAGACTAAACCAAAGGCAAACCACAATTGCCACAAATAATACTAATGAACTACATTAACCTAACAAAAGATATAAGTTTCCCATTCAGGGCTCTGAACAATCATACAGGCCAATGCCACAACAAAATCCCTGAGCAGGGTCCCTAAATAATGAGTAATAAATTCCACACTCAGAGCCTTTGAGTGACGAGGCCAGCACAAAAATAATAAATTCCCGAACGAGGCCCTTGAACGATAAGACAATTACAAAAGACGATAAAAAATTTATGCTAAAAATTCACTATGAGAAAATCACAACCTAGTGATGAAACCTCCCTGAATTTAATTGTAATGAATACGATTTTTTGAATGAAATTCTTGTCTTTTATTTAGCCCAAAAGGTGAAAGGGAAAATAGTTGCGCACTCCAATACGCTTCTTTCGTGACAAGTAATTTTTCTGTGTCTTGATTTGTGTTTGTATAAATTTAGTTTTTTCTGAGAACAAACTTAATGTTTTGGACGTTACACTCCATCTTGTCGATGGGTTTATTCAAACTGATGTTTATTCCAAACCTACAGTGCCCATCCTAAGCATGTTTTCAAGGCAATCCCTTTTGGGGTTGCCTTAAGACAAAAACTAATTCGAATTTAATAGTGGGATACAGAGAATTGATATACTCAGTAAAAGAATTCAGCGCAGAAAGACCTTGCTGCCAGAGATCAAAGATATCATCACGATATCTCCACCATTGTGAAGGTTTAATAGGGCCGCCAAACATAGCTTTGTGATCTATTTCACCCATGGCCAAATCGGCATAGCTACAGGCATTTTTAGGTCCCATAGCAGTACCGTGAATTTGCAAATTTGCCATTTGTATCTTTCTCCATCCAGTGCCCATCCTAAGCATGTTTTCAAGGCAATCTCTTTTGGGGTTGCCTTAAGACTGCGTAGAAATTGTTCGGAGGACGATTTTCTCACCAAAAGGTTGGAGGAGTACAAGGGCTACTTGGTTGATCAAGGATATCCAGTAGAATCTGTTTCCCGGGAATTTTCTAGAGCGGCAGAAATTCCTAGAAGTGATTTGCTTAAACCTAAAGTTAGGGATTCAAAAAAATTTTTTCCTTTCGTTCTTACATATAATCCGAATTTACCATTCATTAATGGGTTGATTAGAAAACATTTTCATCTCTTGGAGTCATCCCCCAAACTTAAAGAGCTCTTCCCACCTGGTTCTATTATATCATCTTATCGCAGACCTAAGAACCTAAAAGAAATTTTAGCACCTTCTAAGTGCAAAAACAGCCCGCGGCCGACAACGGATGCACAAGCACCCGGCTGTTACAAATGCGAAAAGACCAGATGTGACCTCTGCGAGAATTTCCTTGTCAGTTCTAAAACTTTTTTCAGCGCCCAAACTGGCAAAACATATAGTATTCGACAAAGACTTTCGTGCAACTCCGATAATGTGATTTATTTGGTTCATTGCAAGAAATGCAATCTCCAGTATGTTGGATCTACCACTACGGAATTTAAAGTTAGATTTAGGAATCACAAATCTACGATGAAAACAAACAAGAAAACCTGCGAGGTCGCCATACACTTCAACAAAACGCCACACATTCTAACAGATTTCACTTTTCAATGCATAGACCAAATTTATACAAACACAAATCAAGACACAGAAAAATTACTTGTCACGAAAGAAGCGTATTGGAGTGCGCAACTATTTTCCCTTTCACCTTTTGGGCTAAATAAAAGACAAGAATTTCATTCAATTTTCATTGAATTTTTAGCATAAATTTTTTATCGTCTTTTGTAATTGTCTTATCGTTCAAGGGCCTCGTTCGGGAATTTGTTATTTTTGTGCTGGCCTCGTCACTCAAAGGCTCTGAGTGTGGAATTTATCACTCATTATTTAGGGACCCTGCTCAGGGATTTTGTTGTGGCATTGGCCTGTATGATTGTTCAGAGCCCTGAATGGGAAACTTATTAAGTTGGGGCTATTGCATAACTTTTTCTATTTTTTATTGTTTTTCTTAGTTATTATATCTTTTGTTAGGTTAATGTAGTTCATTAGTATTATTTGTGGCAGTTGTGGTTTGCCTTTGGTATAGTCTCGTTATCACTTCTATTATTGTATTATTGTTGTAATTTTTGCTTTTATTTTTGTTACGTAATTTATCAGTAGTTTAACATTAAGTCATTGTTGTAACCGTATTTAAGTCCCATGTGTAACTTGTCTGTATAACTGATGAAGGTCGAGAGACCGAAACGTTTTTAAACTAAATTTTTATACTTTTTATACCAAAAGTTGTCCATTTTCGGTCTTTTTAAGTAGTTTTTTATCATATCCACCGAATCCGGACTGTGAATCCATTATTGTGATCCTTTTGGTATGACATCTTTCGTTGGCTCAGGCAGCACCTTCAAAACCGTCTATATATATATATATATATATATATATATATATATATATATATATATATTTGTATGAGCAAGTACATACATTATACAAATTGAGAACCTGGATCACCTTCAACATAAGTTGTCTGTGGAAATATATCGCTATGTGAACTGCATTGACACCAGTAAGGATATTGTACATCAATAAATTAATTTTGATTTCAAGATTTTTAAAGGCGCTAATTAACTGATCGTGAAGGCCTATGTCCTGGTATTAACTTACGAATTCTCCATCCAGGTCTCTATACATTGGTTATGGTATTTGCAGAGAATCTGTTGCTTCATCTTGAATATTAATGTTTTGTAATCAATTTTGTAACTCCCATGACCTGTATCCAAAATATAGTATTGTTACTGCTGAGAGAATCTCATGCCACTTTCACCATTGAGTTGTTATTTCTTGGACAACATCACTTTTCAGCAGCAGTAACCTCCTGTTATCTCAACCATTCAAATGAATAGAGAATTGCATATCCAATTGTTTGATTCCCAGTATACAGAACAAAAACTATAGCAGTATGTAAAGGGAACAGGAGATAGCACTAGCTCACAAGTTTCAAAAATGGCATTTAATTGAGACAATCAAAATAAACAGAACACCGCTGCATATTGTCCTGGACCCATGCCCCACAACAGTACTTAATACATCCACTTTCAGACCAATTTTCCTTCTGAAAAAAATTTATGAAGATGGGGGGGGGGGGGGGGGTGCAGTCCCATGGCAGTTACAGCGACCCACAGCTCAAAACCCAACACTGACCAACACCAGCTCCCATTTATTTTATTTTTGGAAGACAGGGCACAAAGTACAAGTTAATTTGAAGAGACTGAGAACGGAAATGTCTCAACTTTAAATGAGGTCATTGCCAGCAAGCAACCCAACCTCTCAATTTAAATCAGAAATTTCATCTCTCCCTCCCATATCGCTAAAATTTTGCAGTGCATCCTCCTCCGAGCTTCGCGAGGTTCTGCGAGACACGTATTTCTAGTAAAAAAATATCTGATCCTCTTTTCTGAGTTCAGAGCAACCGTTGTCTTGGCAAATGGGAGGTACCTCATACACGTGTAATAGTTAAACTCCAACATGCGACAGATTGTAGTCGGCGATTAATGTAGTTACATGGCAGTGCCCGCTACACAAAATTTTACATAAAGAAACAAATTATCGCAACTGGAATGAAAAGAAAATAAGATCAAATAATGCGTTAGAACGTGAGGTTAACAAAAAAGAAGAATCTTGATTGGGGGGGGGGGGGGGGGGGTAAAATCGAATGTTCAATCTTTCCGAAGAGTACATACGCGACAAAGATTTTATGAACAAGGCAATAATGTCATTTTATTCCGCGAGACATTTAGTTATTGAAGCAACGGATGAACAGGGATGAAGTTCACTTTACAGTAGAACAGAAAGTGGAGTCTTGCTTAATAAAGAACGTAAAGGCTACGGTATGAAGGCTTTAAAATTCATTTGCCGGTGACTGCAGAAGTGGTTAGAACTAGTGGAGGCTCATCAACGGTTTTTGACTGTGAAATGAGTGGTTGTAAGTGAATGTTATAAATAGCATTGTGATCATCTACTGGTGCATTTGTAGGACATAAATAGGAAATATTCATAGGATAATTTTTTTCTTTTGATTTCACATTAAGAACTCTTCGATTTAAAATGGCAATATCATGTTTAGTATGCTTTCCCTTTCTCATGCGATTAGGTAGCTCTGCAAATTTTTTGGCATCTTTTGGTCTCATTATTTCTAAATTCAAACATGGTTGAAACTGGAAAACTTGAATGTCGTGTGTAAAATGTATTGCCTCTAATATGGAAAGCAGCTTTCCCAGTTGGAGTTGTTTTCAAAACTTAACTTGAATATCATCTGGATTTTCTCCTGCAATACTATTGAAATATTTGACTGATGAGTGCTTCATATGGCAATGATTCAATATTCCAAAACCGACAGAACAAAAGCCAAATCCATACTCTTGCATAATCAAGCCGAAAGTTTTTTAGTTAGCTTAATCGGCAAAATCTTACCTTTCTAACATGCTATTACATAATCATGACACCTCAACATTTAATACCCATTTAAAATTGAAATAACTCTTTCATAAATCAAACCGTAATAGCAATGATTCAGTATTCCAATGACTACTAAAAAAGGGACATTAACGTTAATTGTGCGCAAAAGTAAACGCATTGTATAATGCAATCAAATTAGGCCCCTCCACATATGCCGAATCTAATATAAATGAGCAACAACAACATATTTTTCCAGGAGCCATAGTCACCGAAAGAAACCGTGAGCGTTGGCCCCACGCATGCAAAGCCATATTAAAGACGTCTTGAGCTATTTTTCGCAGTAATTGCGCCACCATTGACGCAATGAGAGCGCCGGCACCTACTACCTTACAATATTTGGCGAGAATACTTCGTATTTAGATGCAACCGTTCCAGTTTCTTTGCAATTTGGTTGGACCACATTTAGTACAACAAAACACAAATATGCGACGAGAGAGGCATGAAAATAGAACGCTTTTTTTTTTCAATTTGACAGCCTTGTCTGATAAATGACCACAACTGGCTTCTCATTGGCTAAAATTAATTGCCAAATCGCTTAAGCTACCTGCTTTCGTGCCTTACATTTAACGAGAATTCAATTCAATTGAGCTGACTCGCTTTAATAACTTTAAGCGAGTTGAAAAGCAGCTCTTTTCACGAAATTTCCGGTTGTCACTCGCTAATCGACCACATCTAGTACAACAAGACGCAAATATGCGACGAGAAAGGCATGAAAATAGAACACGTGCTTTATCTCCGATTTGACAGCCTTGTCGGATAAATGACCACAACTGGCTTCTCATTGGCTAAAATTAATTGCCGACTCGCTTTCCTGCCTTAACTTTAAGCAACTTTTCACGAGATGTCCGGTTGTCACTCGCTAAGCGACTTCACTTTAATATATTTTAAAACATCGATCATTCATATATTCCATAGGGCCCGGTCTGTTAAATGTTGTTTGATGTTTAATATTTTTCTTGTAATTTATTCAGATGTGGATCGGCTGAAATATCTCTGTTTTCCGTTTTTCGATTAGTGGTAAGTCTGTTAGCGTCAAGTGGCAGTCCCGCTAAAAGCGGTCCGCTCGATTTCGCGACCAAAAATAGTTTTCCTTTATTTTTTGCTGGTCAAAAGGCTTTGGTACACATGTTTGAAATACACAATTCTTTTTTTTTTCAAATTCTTTATTTTCGCCCTGCTACAAGCAAGAAACGAATTCAGGCGATCTCGGCCCTTTCGACGGTACTATAAGAAGCAAGGGCTGACAACTGCGTAGAAAAAGTAACGCAACAATGGCATGATTGAGACCAAACCGAAAGTTTAAATGCAACTGCGGATAGGTATTTCGCCGTTATTGCAGATCGTCAGCACAGTGTAGCAACAAGTTCGAGTAACTAATCTGACTGAGTTAACACTTTCAAAAATGTCCACTTGGTTTTAAACTCCGGATATGACGCTGTCCACGTGTACAGCTTATGCCATACACAATGAACAAAACAGTTGAGAAAATCATGCCACTGTTGCAAAACTATCTGCCAGAGAGAACATGGCCAAACCATGTGAAAAAACTGACGCAACATAACGGATGTTTCTACGTAGCGCGCCTCTCAAAAACCATCAATTTTAGTCTCCCGATCACCGTCGAAACCCGGGGGGGGGGGGACTCCCATATGAAAGGGGCGGGGATGCTCGTCGTCTCGCTTAGGGGTGTAAATTTCGGATTTTGGTCTCGCTTGGGGTGTTCTGGGCAAAACGCCATTATATTTTGCCGTCAAAGTCTCGTTTAGGGTTGCACGCGAAGACACATTAATATAATACATTTGTCTGTGTTTAAAAATGGTCTCTTTTAGGGGTCAACAAAAGCTTGAGCCACACCCAGATTGGTCTCCTTTAGGAGTTTAATTCAAAATTTCCGACGGGCATCCCCGCCCCTTTCATATGGGAGTCTCCCCCCGGGCGTCGGTGGTGGGGGTGTTTCGCTGGGACCTAAGAACCTCTACCCCATCTCAGATTTAAAATTTCTATTTTTGCTACCCCATCTCAGACCATACAGTTAAATTTGGTAAAAGGCTCTTTATACAAAAAAGGGGTTTGTTTACACAAATTGACCGAATTAGGCGTCAAACCTATACACGCTCATTGAATCGACTTCTACAGGCACGGTTCTAGATGAAAAATGTACCGGAAAAAAATGACAAAACACTTAATTCGAAAATTGAACGGAAAAGTATACCCCATCTCAGACTTTGTGGGCAAAACTAAGACCCCATCTCAGACCCAGAAGGTCAAAAAACCGACCCCATCCAGCGACACATACCCGTATAGCTTATATATGGGAGACCCCCCCGGGTTTTTTTAGCTACTGCTAATTAGTATAAAGTTAAAATTTGGGTACACGGCAGTTCATTTGGGATAATACAGATCATTTGGAACCTATTTACGCATCTCTTTTCAAGCTAGCGATGCAAACATCTTAGTCATATAAGAAGGATACAAAAAAAAAAACTTTTCCCTTTGCCTCTGGGCACAAGTCATGAAATGTTTTCTTATCGCTGAAGGGCCAGTAATAGATTGGAAGTCCTATGATCGGATTTCACCGTGCAGCCTCGTCACATAATTTGTTGAATTTTAAGAACGGATGTCTGTAAATATCGAGAATCCGACGACAAAGGCAAAATTTCGAATTTCTTTTTATTTTACCAAAAGAACCTATTTAGTGACCTATTTTCGAAAATGGGTTTAAAAGGTTCGATTTCATTTAACTTTTTTCAAAATTTCCATACGTTGAAAATTAGCCTTTTGAGTCCGCGGGTGCTTTCATGGACCATTGAATTTTGGACATTTTGGACCATTTTCAACACGCTCCTGTTATCGTAACATTCGGTGTCCTATAATGCCTTTCACATAGTGAATAAAACATCTTTTTAGCTTTCGTTTGCAATAAAATTTTGTCGGAAATGTTAAATTTAAAAGTCATTTTGGTTTTGTACAAAACACCTATCTTCGCCATGTAAACAAGAAGGCAAATTTAAGCAAATCTCGAATTAGTAAAATGCAGTCTGGTACATGAGTTTTAGGCAAAAAAACAGCACTACATTATAGCTGAATCTGTCTTTTATTTATTCTGAAATTATTTTTGGCGGCCCGTGAATACAGCGCTACTGAGAGATTTATCCGTGAAGGCTATTTTTAGCTTGATACCAACTTCGCATTCGATTTAATTGAATTTTAAGCGCTGGAATGACGGCGAGCTTAAGAACGAAACAGCGAAATTGGTCCTTAAACAGGTTTTTAAAGCTTTGAAAACAACATTTACATGTTTTAAGCAATAATATTCATATGATTTTTATCTAGGACGCATTCAGTTAAAATATAAGCTATAATCGTATGTATCATTAGGGCCATTTATACGGGACCAATAAGTCGCGACTTACAGAAGACGCGAACCACTCGTAAAAATGATACAAAAATGTGGTCGCGTCTTATTTAGGTCGCGACTTATGCAAGCCTCACTCGTATAAATGGTCTAGTGGTCTCTAGTTCGCGTCTTCTGTAAGTCGCGACTTATGCAAGTCGCGACTTATTTGGTCTCGTATAAATGGCCCTATTGATCGACTTTGTTACCGACGTATCAAAATACGGTATAATTAAGTCTTTGCCGGAACGGCTTAAGGAATGTTTAAGTTAGCTTGTCTCGCCTTTTCCTTGTTGTAAGCAGCAGAAATACAAGGAGTCTTACATAGATATCTAACAAAAACCATGGCTTGCTTGACATTACAGCATTTGGCATTCGCAAAATGTTGTTACAGACGTTTCATTATTTACACACAGTGTACTCACATAAAAATATCCGATGACTTCCAATCCAAATGTCGCAGACATCAATGTACGAGAAAACATTAAGGACAGAAAAATATAGTCACAACTTGCCGTCTATTTAGTTGTATTAAGCGATAAAAAAGGAACCATCACTCGTACATAACAAGAGGTCAGTGAAAGGTCATAAAATAATTGGTTGCGTGACCTAGTCACGTTCACATGCACTCCCAGTGGAGAGATTATTTATTAAACGAAAAAAGCTAATGATGCGGGCCGCAGGAAGGCTTAATTGCATTCGACTCCCACAACCCCTGAATCAAACGAAAATAAAGGCCGAAACTAAAAGAACTGAATATTCAATACTACAAACTTTTCCGTTTTTCCCATGGGCGTAGCTACCTGTACGCACGTACGCACGTGCGTACCTGAAAAAGTCGAAAGAAAAGAAAGATTTGGGACTTGAGGGTGGGGGAGGGGGTGAAGGGAGGAGGTGGAGTGTTTGAAAACAGCTTGAAAACAGTGATTGTGCGTACCTCTGAAAAAGTCCTGGCTACGCACCTGCTGGATGCGTACTTTCTAACAGCATACCGTAAAATACTGGTTATACCTAAGGGGTTTTCAACTAGCTTTCAAGGGGGGAGGGTGTATTATATCCGGGGGGCTTATAAGCGGCATAAAAAACCCGTTTCAGAATGAGATAATATTATGAAATAAGCTGAGACTAACACACAGTAATATCAGACTTATCAAAATACGTTTTTCACTTCATTTCAATATTGCTCTGAACTATACATACCGTATACGTTCCTAACTTTTTTATTTGAAATGGTACAGTGTTCTGTTAAAATGTTTACATCAAGGAAAAACAGAAAAGAAGAGGCGGACAAATATCCAGAGGGGGCTTATAACCGGAATATTATTATTGTTTGGGTCTTTCTGCATGTACCGGTAACCATGAACCACTCATTGTCTTCTATTGTTTGTGAGGTATTGTATTTTTCAGTGGTCTTGTTTTGCATTTGTATTATTGTCGTTCTTTGTTCCTTTTGCTTTACGGCAATATGTGCTCCGGTACATGCAGAAGGAACCTATTGTTTGCAGATGGATAGACCTACAAGTGTGGGGAGGGAGGGGGGGGGAGGGGGTTATAACCGGCATTTCACGGTATTCAAGTAGGGCAGTGTAAGGCGCTTCCTCCTCAATTCTGGAACTGTTACTGCCAAATTTAAGGCCTAATTCCTTGCCATGGCTGATAGTTTGGCTAACGTCGGGCATCCAGCTCGCAGTATTTGGTGATTCCTGTGCCTTCCACAAATCAGGGGCATTTTTCTGGTAAAACGTCTCTTAACACTAACGTCGCAATTTCGCAATTTCGTGGTCGTGTCCTTTCACTGATTCAGGAACCGATTACCTTGACTGATTTTATTTCATTCAGGCCACAGTACTCCAACTGGTTGAATTCCGTCAATACTAAAGCAACCTGATTGGCTGGAATTTACACCTCCACTGTCAGAAGAATCTTGAAAGGTTTCATCAGTAGCTTTCTGAGTGGGTCGGTTGCACACTTATTTCCGGTTTCACACTTATTTGTGGTTGCACGATGATTACAGGCTGGGATTTAAATTATTATTAAATGCTCAATTACATGGTTGCATTGGGAGAGCGGACAACTCTTTTTCTTTGCTAGTTTTTGAATGTGTCTTCTTTTCGATTCTTTCACCTTTCAATCTCAAAAACAAAAAATCCACCCCGAAAAGCCTTCCACTGCCTTACTTGAATAACGTGAAATGCCGGTTATAACCCACCCCAACCCCCCCCCCCCCCCCCACTTGTAGGTCCATGCACCTGCAAACAAAAATAATATTCCGGTTATAAGCCCACCCCGGATATTAGCCCTCCCCTTCTTTTCTTTGTTTTCTTTATTTCCATGATATAAACATTTTAACAGAACACTATACCATTTCAAATAAAAAGTTGGGAAGTACAGTGCAGAGCAATGTTGAAATGAAGTGAAAAAACGTATTTTGATAAGTCTAATAATGTTGTGTGTTAGTCTCAGCTTATTTCATATTATCTCATTCTGAAACGGTTTTTTATGCCGCTTATAAGCCCCCCCGGATATAATACACCCTCCCCCCTTGAAAGCTAACTGAAAACCCCTAAGCTATAACCAGTATTTTACGGTATGCTGTTAGAAAGTACGCATCTAGCATGGCAATGGTAGCGACGGACAGGGGTACTCACGGGAAAAATGAAAAGTTTGTAGTATTGAATATTCAGTTCTTTCAGTTTCGGCCTTTATTTTCGTTTGATTCAGGGGTTGTGGGAGTCGAATGCAATTAAGCCTTCCTGCGGCCCGCATCATTAGCTTTTTTCGTTTAATAAATAATCTAGGTCACGCAACCAATTATTTTATGACCTTTCACTGACCTCTTGTTATTTACGAGTGATGGTTCCTTTTGTATCGCTTAATACAACTAAATAGACGGCAAGATGTGACTATATTTTTCTGTCCTTAATGTTTTCTCGTACATTGATGTCTGCGACATTTGGATTGGAAGTCATTGGATATTTTTATGTGAGCACACCGTGTGTAAATAATGAAACGTCTGTAACAACATTTTGCGAATACCAAATGCTGTAATGTCAAGCAAGCCATGGTTTTTGTTAGATATCTATGTAAGACTCCTTGTATTTCTGCTGCTTACAAGAAGGAAAAGGCGAGACAAGCTAACTTAAACATTCCTTAAGCCGTTCCGGCAAAGACTTAGGCCCCGTCCACACGTATCCGGATATTTTTGAATCCGCAACTTTTTTGTTACGGATTAGAAAATATTCGCGTCCACACGTAGCGTATTCGAATCGTATTTGCCCGAATTCGCCGGATACGTGTGGACGGAAGGCCAATCCGCAACAAAAAAATTGCGTATTCAAAAATATCCGGATACGTGTGGACGGGGCCTTAATTATGCCGTATTTTGATACGTCGGCAACAAGAGTTGTAGCGTTACACGAGCCGACCGCGAGCCCGAGTCAACCTCGAATCACGAGTCAACCTCGAGTCAAGCCCAAATGTTGGATTTTTTCCATTTTTGAGTTTCATGACCACAGAAAAGCAACTAACAGTCTGTAGGAAATGGACATGAATAATTTTACTTTCCTGATGGCCCTGATGTAATAATTATTGGACTGCCAATATTTCATTTACATATGTAAAACGTACTAAAATGTAATTTAGAACTTCATGCTTTGGAGAGTAGTGCGATTATTATTATACTATTCTTCACTTATCTTCACTTGTGAACTGAATGTTTATAGCCCTTGATCTCCACGCTTGGCTCGCTTAAGTCGGCAATTTTCTTCCCTTTTCCAAACACACTCGCCGGGATAAACACTTGACGGATCTTTTGAGAAGATCATTTATCTCGTGGTTTGGTCGTCCGCGTGCGCTCCAATACGCAAAAAAACGAAGAAGGCTCAGTGCAACAAACTAGCCGTCTGTGTTTGGACAAGTTTCAATAAGCTTACAGTGCAGCCCAACTGTTTCAGTGTCCTTAACTGAAT
Source organism: Cladopsammia gracilis (assembly GCA_022457155.1). NCBI lineage: Eukaryota > Metazoa > Cnidaria > Anthozoa > Scleractinia > Dendrophylliidae > Cladopsammia > Cladopsammia gracilis. Next base: position 849,381 of record JAJGOT010000113.1, read on the forward strand.
CGGTACAAATCGACTGCCGTGGGTAGATTCCCCGGGAGGGTGGGAGGGGGTACTCTCATACATAAGCTATACGGGTATGTGCCGATGTGAAGAGTATGGTTTTCAAGCATTTTAGTCTGGGATAGGGTATAGAAATCAGAGAGTTTTAGTGTAGGATAAGGTATCATTTGCTGGGAAACTGATCAGTGGTATGAAGAATTAAGTCAAGAATAGGAATTGAAACTCGGAAGAGAAAGAAAATGTGACTTTGTAAGATATTGTTTTAATTATATTTGACTGACATAGTGATACAGTTCTAAAAATAGCAAATCTAGGGTAGGGTAGGGATTTTCGTTGTCTAGTCTAGTATGGTTTGGTATAGGATAAGGGTTTCAGAGTCCCAGCGGCACACCCCCACCCAAAAATATACAGAGTACCCCCCCCCCCCCCCCCCCAGGGTAGATTCTCAGTGTAGTTGCAGGTCTTTACTTTGTAGCTGAAAATATTTCGGGAAAATGAAGACCGCAAAAAAAATATTCCCTTGTAATAGCCGTTACCGACTACAAAACCTGGTAGCAGCTTTGGTTTCTGTAAACATATTAGGGGCTCCCAAGACACACTGAAGACAGCAACCTCTGTTGTGACTTCTGTTGTGAGATTAAAGGGGCTATGTCGCGAAGTGTCACGCAACGCTGCAAACTTGAAAAACGTCCGGTGTTTACGCCATCGCCGTGGAAATCAGGCACAATCCATTCAATTCTGGGGCGCTGAGTGCTCCAAAATGTCTCAAATTGTTCACACATGTAAATAATCTATTTATCGTGATTTAGTTTCAGATATTTTCCCGATTTTGGAATCGTACAGCTCAATATCTCAATGTCTAAAAGTACGCAGTGGAAATGGATGAATGTTCTTTTCCGGACCAAGTTAGTTGTTGGGTCTCTTTGGAATCGAGCAAGAAGTTATCGGATTTTCCTCGCTTCTTGCACCGTTCTGGTATGTTGTGAATGCTCAAACTTGATTTTGCTGTGGTTCTCTACCTGATTTAGGAAGCTTTCAAATAAATACCGACGTCGCTTCGCGATGTTCTACGGAGCGATTCGCTGTATGTCTTGTAGGAATAATTCCGACTGACCGGCGGCGCCAGGCGAACACAGGTTAATTTTCATGTAGCCGGCCCATCTAAAAGTTCAACTGAATCGTCCTTTATGTCTCATTGCAAGAATTAAAATTGATTTTTTTGGGACAATTTCGATCTTTGTATCTTTCAAAATAGCTCTAGTTCCCAAGGGTTATGAAAACAATTTGTTTGTCTCAACAAAAATAGCACCCTTCAGTATTAAAACATAATCGTCTTAGAAAATTTCGCTTTGTAATTTGTTATTTATACCACAGACAAACCTAATATTTTATGTGTTTTTTTATTCGCTTGAGAGAGAGAGAGCGCAATGAAAATTTATTGACTTCATTCAAAACATATCACTGCAGTTAGAACTCTTTTGCGTACTTTGACCTTGAGATCGCTTGCGCTTGTTATAATAACAAGCTTTTTTATAAATTGCTTTTGAGCATTGAAACCACTACGTCCGTAGAAGAGAGAAAAATAAGACAAATTTTGGGTTGATTCCACAGCAATCAGTACCGGTGAAGTACCTTAGTCCATGCTCAACTGATTATTATAAGCTGAATGCAACTTCTAGACATTGAGATACTGACATGTACTGAGGCGTATGATTACGGAATCGGGGAAATAACCGAAATGAAATCAAGACAAACATACTATTTATATGTGGGAAAAATCTGAGACCTTTCGGAGTACACAGCACGGCAGAATTGAAGGATTTTTCCCGATTCCACGGCGATAGCGTGAATTTGTTTTATATCAGCCCGACGTTTTTGCCTGCGTGACATATCTCGCGACATAGCCCCTTAAGCTTTTCTTTTCGCTTTAACAAATGACTCTTGAATTTAGGTAAAACGAAAAAGGCCCAACAGTGGAAATAAAACTTTAAAGTTTCGCCGGCTGCGATAAAAATGTACTTTACATCGCTTTATCTAGAATTCTAACCCGGGAATTCTAATGTCGGTATGTGTAAGAGCGGATCAAATTTCGAGACTTTCAAGGTTTATTTACACATGCCGCGTATTCAAGTTCGATGAAACCGCGAGGCGCGATGAATGTATGTGCTTTTTGTTGCCTGAAATTTGCTTGAAAAAAGAATCCAATCCAACAGAACAGTTTTTGCATTAAGTTTACACCGACTCTTTTAACCGAGGACCTTTTCATCGGCAACCGCAGCGTACACTATCAACGATCGTGTACCAGTGGTCACGAAGCGGACAATTATTACATCACGGCTATTAGACTCATCAGGAAAGTAGAATATTCATGTCAAATTCCTACAGACTGTTAGTTGCTTTTCTGTGGCCATGAAACTCAAAAATGGAAAAAAATCCAACATTTGGGCTTGACTCGAGGTTGACTCGTGACTCGAGGTTGACTCGTGACTCGAAGTTGACTCGGGCTCGCGGTCGGCTCGTGTAACGCTACAACTCCGGCAACAAAGTCGATCAATGATACATATGATTGTAGCTTATATTTTAACTGAATGCGTCCTAGATAAAAATCGTATGAATATTATTATATTATTATTGCTTAAAACATGTAAATGTTGTTTTCAAAGCTTTAAAAACCTGTTAAAGGACCAATTTCGCTGTTTCGTTCTTAAGCTCGCCGTCATTCCAGCGCTTAAAATTGCGAAGTTGGTATCAAGCTAAAAATAGCCTTCACGGATAAATCTCTCAGTAGCGCTGTATTCACGGGCCGCCAAAAATAATTTCAGAATAAATAAAAGACAGATTCAGCTATAATGTAGTGCTGTTTTTTTTGCCTAAAACTCATGTACCAGACTGCATTTTACTAATTCGAAATTTGCTTAAATTTGCCTTTTTGTTTACATGGCGAAGATAGGTGTTTTGTACAAAACCAAAATGACTTTTAAACTTAACATTTCCGACAAAATTTTATTGCAAAAGAAAGCTAAAAAGATGTTTTATTCACTATGTGAAAGGCATTATAGGACACCGAATGTTACGATAACAGGAGCGTGTTGAAAATGGTCCAAAATGGCCAAAATTCAATGGTCCATGAAAGCACCCGCGGACTCAAAAGGCTAATTTTCAACTTATGGAAATTTTGAAAAAAGTTAAATGAAATCGAACCTTTTAAACCCATTTTCGAAAATAGGTCACTAAATAGGTTCTTTTGGTAAAATAAAAAGAAATTCGAAATTTTGCCTCTGTCGTCGGATTCTCGATATTTACAGACATCAAAATTTACATTTCTTGAATCAGTTTTTCACTTCCTAATGTAACATTGCCTTGTATTTATTGTATTTGAAGCGCTCAAAACGTTCAAATCACGTTCACCGATTTTTCATATCCAAAACATCATCACCAATATTTGGGTATAGGGGTGCCGCTGAGGGTCTGAGACCCTGACCCTGTTTTAATAGGACAAAAAAGAAACGAAAATACCTACCCTGTGTAGAACAACACCCTCTATTTTAGGACCCTGTCTAGGACACGACTCGTGCGTGGTTATTAATCTGAGCTTTAAAAAAATAGTAGACGGATCTGAAACGAAAACGACTTCACCTTCGCATGAATATGCTAATCACGACAAGGGAAGTCATCACAAGCACTACGTTAACTGGAACCATACCCTGTTTAGGACAGACTGGCGTTAAATTATATACCCTGTTCAGGACAAAAATGCCAAAAACCATACCCTGTCCAGCGGCACGTCCCCGTATAGGTCATATAAGGGGGTACCCCCCCCCCCCACCCCGCGCCGGGTCACGCTCATACAAAGCCTTTAAGCGGACAGCAAACTTTTTCTGAGTCACGCACCCCTTCTTTCACAAAATACTAAATAAGCTTATAACATGTGAGCCATAACATCTTTAACAAATGCATTACAAGTTATCTCAATTATAAGCATCCTTGACATGACCTCGGTCAAAGTGATTGTTGACATAAAGATCATGTTCTATTTCTCATTTAATTAAAATTGAAGTTTTCCAGCCTGTGTCGTTCAAAATTGATTATGCTTTTAGCAGCAAATCTTATCACTGAAAGAACAATGAACGATAGAAGAAAATCACGTTTCATTAATGTTTCATGTACAATGTAATTGCTCACCTCAAATTCTCTCTTCTCACTCTTCGGGGCGTTATGTTATCACATAAATCATCCTTTTTTCCCAACAGACTAGAGATCCCAACGGCAGATGTTTACCCTTGGTTATTGGAAACGGTCCCATCAGCATAATTCGTTGAAATATCATATTGCAAATGATCAATATGATCCAACAAAATTGAGGGAATACTTTCCCAAATTCTGCATGTATTACAAAGCAGAAAGTTTTCCACTAATTTAGGCTGCTCTATCTAGTGTAGAAACTCTCTTCTCTGCAGAATCGAGACATCTTTGTTCTCGCGCTTCGCGCTCGTGTCTCGCGCTACGCGCTCACGCCCCAAAACCCGCTTGAGCGCCCCCGACCGAGAAGAATGGCTCGTTTTAGGCGTATTTGTCTCATTCAATACAGGCCGTAAAAATCTCTTCGGGCCGGATTCTCGCTATGTCATTCCGGCTATAATTTTTCGTACGGGTTTCACCCTTTTTAACCCTATTCAGACTGGGCTTTTTTACGCAATCTGTGACTGGGGGGGGGGGGGGGCTCCTCGGACCCCCCCCTTCATATCTCTGGAACCAGTAAGGCTAGGAGCATGAAATTTTCACACAATGTTTATCTCCACAAAAGGAAACCTCACACCCAGTTTTGGCCTGCCACACCCAATTATGACGTCACAGTGACGTAATTTGTGTTTTTCCGACGATTCTTTGATATTTTTCCATCCATATACTTAAAATATCAAAAATAACTGTAAAATCATCTCTTTAATATTAAAACATAATAAATACAAACAAGGACACACTTGTAAAGCGAGAAAAGGCAAAAAAAGGCAATAAAACTATAATTTTGAAATTATTGTCCGCCATCTTGGATCCACCATCTTGGATCCGCCATCTTGGATTTCCTTGTTTTTCGTTTAAATTAAAATTTAAAAAATATCTAAAAGAGAAAAGGATCAGAATGTATAAAACACGTATCAAACTAATGTCTATTATCCAAACAATGAACTTAGAAACGTTATTTAATAAATAGTAATAAATATTTTCTCTATAAGTAAAAGTGAACAAAAATTTACCTACCCCTCCCCCCAAATTTTTGATGTTAAAAATTGTTGATGTCTTTCAAGAACTAGTCCCAAGAAAAAACTATTTTAATAAGAAAATGCACTATAAGTCAAAAAACAAGATCTTAAAATAAAAAATTCACCATATTTTAATATTTTGAAAACCTATGTGTCAAAAACCGGTTGCCATGGTAACATGGTTAATTACACTGACATGTTATGGATACCAAAATGTCCCTAGATAAATTCTAGGAAAAGTCAGAAAATTTCAGCCTCATAGTTATTTCGGTGTAAGAGTTATTACAATTTTACTGGAGGGGCGGTTCGAAAAGCCCCCTCCCCCCCCAGTCTGAATAGGGTTGATCTATTAATACCAGCTACGAGAAAGCGCGTGAAACATTTCTCATAGACAAAGCAAAGACGTTAGAACCGCTTGGAATCAACAGACGCGACGAACTTCATTAACTTTCTCATCACTAGTCAGTTTAGTTTATCACCCGTCAAACCCTTCACCAATCATATTCATTGTTTTTGTTATTCTTTAGTTTTTTCAAAACCACTTGTATAACGGTTTTACAGTTGTAATCATTTATAGTGCTAGCCCCTGAAGAAGCTTTGTTTTGCAAAGCGAAATATTGGGCACTATTATATTCCACTTTTATTTTATTTTATTTGCTTCTGCTTCTGCTTCTGTTTTTCTGCCGTAAGGATCAGTTTGCCGTTTTTTCCTTCACTTACTATAGAAATAGGTCAGTGTCTTTTAAAACCTCTTTAAACGCTCACAAGACAATTCACCCTTCACGCTTTCCTCCCACGCCACTATAAACGAATACCCTTTACACAAACAACCTTTTAATCAATTTAGTAGCCTACGCACATCCGAATTTACTTCTCCTACACCACATATTACCTTATCTACTCTCAAATCTCCATAACTTGCGATATAGATCGTGTTTTGATTGGTTATTTCCAAATCACTGCGGTCAGTTAATATTGGTGGGAGTTGGTGGGCGGAAGAGCCAGAACAATGGACTGTCTACAGACGCTTATTTTTTTTCCTCCCCTCGTCTTGCGCTTCGCGCTCGTGTCGCGCTTCGCGCGAAATGCTTCGCTCGCCCCGCTTGGCTCATAAAGCGCCTGTCATGCAGGCTAGGCTCTATTAGGTCACGAGTTACTAAATTACTCTTTTAAACACGGATAAATCTCTGACACACAACGTCAAGGAATTATCCGCCTGCTTTACAAGAAGAACGACAAGTTAGACTTGAAAAACTGGCAATCAATTTCTCTGTTAAGCACAGATTATAAAATTTGTACTAAAGTAATCAAACATGCGGGATTCCTGACCGCAGTATTTTTAAAAACCTTTTTCTGGTCCGGTGTGACGGAAGGTTTTGCCGGTGTCGGACTAAGGAAAGCCTTTAGGGGAATCGGCGCTTGATAACGGGGGAAAACTAACTCAAATGGGCAACTCGCTTGCAAAGGAGAGCCGTCGTCTCTCTCGGTAGGTACGGGATCAAACCACGTACTGGTACGCAACAGGAAGGCGATCAAGAAACCTGACTTGCGGTTCCAATAGCGTTTATTCCTGACTTGTGACTTTACGATGTAATCCAACGATGTAATCAAACGATGTAATCCAACTAACAATTGCAAACTAGGTTCTTATATACATAAGGTACAAGTGTTCAACACAAAGGAACATAATGAAAGTGTCAAGCGAAATTCTTTGAGCTCAGCAAAAGTAAATTTCAAAATATATTTTTAACCCAAGTGTCCATTGTTGATAAAACTATTTTTAAAAGTAATCTACATTTGAAAACCCTAAAACAAAGAAGTAGCAGAAAAGCCAAGTCAGCAAGCGGCTTTTTAAGCACGTAATGGTGTCGTATCAATAGATTTGCAAGGTCGGCAAATAACTAGCGATGTACCATTATCGAGTTATTCACCTACAACAAAAGCTACTAAATTTAACTTCGATGAGTCAGCTAAACTATTCATACTGAAAAAACAAAATGACACCATTACTTGCCAAGTCGTTGATAAGTTAAATAAAACTGAAAAAACACCGTGAGTGCCGGACGAGACTAATTTAGAACAGTAATAACAACTATTGTGTGTACAGCTTGATACGTGAAAAATCAGCTAGACATGATAAATTTACTAACAAGGTGTCAACTTGAATAGTGGAACGAACCTAATTAAGAACGATAAATTAACTCAAGGTAAACTATTGTTCAGAAGGTAGTACATTTTAGTATGAATGAAAGCACGACCTGGTACAGTAATTGAATGCTTTTAAAAAGGTTAAAACAATTAAGTTTGATTGTCAAAAACAAAACCCTGTTGACTTTTAGAAGATTAAATTTCGATGAATAGCACAAAAGCTTATAATAAAAGCGAATTTCATACTAAGCAAAACCTTTTACAGCTGAATGCGGAGAAAACCAAGCTGAATTGATCCATAGGAACTTTCTAACAGTGAACTCTCATAACTCATAACTCTCATATAACAGTGAACTCTCATAACTCCGAGGCGACCGACACAACAGTCATTTGTATTCCCGATTCAACTCCAGACATGTCCTCAAAAAAACCAGAGACTGTTATCATAATACTGTTACGTTTTCACAACAACGTACAATAATGCACTCACTAGTTTTCTCGTTGTTTATGTTCATATTGGCGCCAGAACAGCAACCATAACTATGGGAATTATACAAACCTCCGGTCAGGAAGTAAAATTGCAGTTTAATACCGTTGCCTTGGATTTTATTTATACTTGACCAGAAATCCGCAAACATTTCCTTCCAGCAGAAATTTTAGCTGTCTCCGCAACCCGCAAAATTTCCTCCCGCAAAACAAATTCAGTCGGACAATCCGCAAAATTTCCTTGTGCACGGTAGCTAAATCAACAAAACTATGACGTCTTTCCCATATTATTGCACAATCAAACCGTAATAGCAATGAATAGAAAAAAACGCAAAGTTCATGCTATTTTGCTCTGCCATACCGCTCATATTAAAACACAAACTTTCCTGTCCCATTTAACTTTCTTAAAACGTCTCCATTAGTAAACTAGAAATACGTGTCTCGCAGAACCTCGCGAAGCTCGGGGGAGGATGCACTGCAAAATTTTAGCAATGTGGGAGGGAGAGATGGAATTTCTGATTTGACTGGAAAGGGTTGAATTGCATGCCGGCAATGGCCCCGAAATTCAAAGTTAAGACATTTTCGTTCCTAGTCGCTTCCATTTAACTTGTACTTAGTACCCTGTCTTCCTAAAATAAAATAAATGGGAGCTGGTACTGGTCAGTTTAGGGATTTGAGCTGTTGGTCGCTGTAACTGCTATGGGACTGGGCACCAAAATATCCTCAGGCCTTCCCTCCACCCCCCCCCCCCCCAAACCTATCTTCATTAATTTTTGTCAGAAGGAAAATTGGTCTGATAGTGGATTTATAGTACTGTTGTGGACATAGGTCGAGGACAATATGCAGTGCATGTGTTGTGTTTATTTTGATTGGGTGAGAGTTTGTTTATCAGGAATACAGCTAACTCCTGCTGTCTCGATTAAATTCCATTTTTGAAGCTTGTGAGTGCTATCTCCCAAATTAACATGTTCCCTTTAGATACTGCTGATGTTTTTGTTCTATATACTGGGTATCAAATAATTGCTAACCCAATTCACTATTCGCTAGAATGGTTGAGATCGCAGGAGTTTACTGTTGCTGAAGAGTGATGTTGCACTAAAAATAACAACTAAATGGTGGTACAAAAAATAATAATTTAATCTTACTCAAAAACAGAAATGAGACTACAGTAACATAGAATAGTAAAACCTCCTAACATACCATAGATAATAGTTATTAAATGTAGCATTGTCATATGCATACAATGTTATGTAATTTAAGCTTATATCAAAGTTTCTTAGTGGCCTTAGTGAGAATTTCAATAAACATCAATTTACAGTATGAACTTAGAGAATAGTTTCCAGTGTTTGAGTACTAATATATTATATTGAAAAACAGGTCCTCTTATCATCTGCCTGTCAGTTGTTTAGGTACTTAAAATCTTGCTTTTTGCAAAAGGTAGATTAAAAAATAATTTATAGAGGGTTGCATATAAGCTTAAGCTTACTTGCCTGTAAATGTAGGTTGTTTGAATTGAAGAGCATTGGAGAGCGAATTAAAATGTGTTGATTTGAGCTAGATTTCTTAATCGTTCTTCTTCTCTGAGCCTTTCCTGTAATCTGTGTTTGCTTTTCCCTACGTACCGTATGAAAGATATTCGTAACGAGTATTTAGCTGATCGTGCAATTCTTGCTGCCTCTCGTTGCGTCTATAAACAAAATCATTTTGTCCAACACCTTCAGTCGGTGTCGCCTCTCCTGATCGGTTTAGTTCAGAAGGCGTTCAAGGCGTTTGAATCTACTCAAACGGTGTGCCTAGGTTGTTCGAAGTCTTTGTAATCGATGCTGACGTTGCTTCTTAGTTGCTCGATCGCGGGGGAATTTCAAGTCGCCGTTCTCGATCCAGCGGAGTTTCGGTGGTTAATTGTCTCGGGCAAGGATTTCCAGCTACTTTTTGAACCCAGTGTTGTTGTTGTTTCTCATTTGCATCAGAAATTGCTCGTGTTTCCCCGACGATGAGTAAAGAATAAACCCGTCAGCCCGGCCGCCATTAATCGGGTGGAATAAACATGAGAGCGTGCCATTGTCAGCGGTCGCGATTTTTGTTGCAAGGCAACTGCCGGACACCATCAAGTATATATATATATATATATATATATATATATATATATATATATATATATATATATATATATATATATATATATATATACAGTATGTTGCCCAGTTTCCGGCCACTTTAGTTTGTAGTCGCTATAACTTCTTGTTTTTGTACGGAAAATTTCTCAATTTTCTGTCAAAGACAGTTCATTTACTTACCTTTAAAATTTTCAATGGTTGGCGGCTTTCCCCAAGTGTTAAAGAAATAATATCATTTTTCGCAAAGCTAGTAAGTTGCCCAGTTTCCGGCCAGCTAGCCCAGTTTCCGGCCACCGACTTAAAGTAAATTTTCCTTGAAACCTCACGACGTAAACCGACTTGTAAGCCCCTTGATAATAGTGGTCGCCTAGTTATAAATATCAGGCAAGTTTCAATATTAAGCTTTACCGTCTACCGTTTTACTCAGTGTTCAAGATATGTGTGACCTCAGTGACCCGGAAGCGTGTCTTCCGCGGTATGTTGGCAGACTACTAAAACAAATACATATGAGTTGCGTACTTTTAGTCACGCTATATAGATACATTAGCTGTTGTTAATTCGTAATCTTTGTTACACTAACACATGTATCTTTAATTTCTCGACCAAAAAATTTTAAAATTCGGTTCTTTCACTCAATAAGAAATAGGTTTTGAGCAATGTGTCTTTTAGTGGCCGGAAACTGGCATACTAGGTCGAAATCTTCGCCTAGAGTTTGACTGCTAAAATTTCAGGAACAGCCGTATTCCAGCTGATGATGATAGATTCCCTAATCACTTTCATCTTTCATCAAACATTTGTCCAAAAATTATGAAGCTCCTTGAGATATTTCCTGTGAAACGAACTATTTCTTTATCAACGGTAGTTTTGATGTGCAGTGAAACGAACCAAAATTAATCGATAAACGTTTAATCACCTGGACAAAGCCTGTCCTTTCTCGGCCGTTTCTTGTTCAAAAGGAACGCCAAAACCACCAATGTATAGCGTAAATGTAAGTCTTTATTTTGAAACGCTTCGGTGGACGAAAATTTAAAACTCCGCCGAACATAACCGACGTAAGTTTTTATTGGCCGGAAACTGGTACTGGCCGGAAACTGGGCAACACACTGTATTTTCGCTCGAATTCGCGCGGCTCAGCTCCCGAGGGCCGACAAATTTATTAACCTCGCTTCGCGAGGAAATACACCGTGAAATTCTCAAACTACGTTTCCCAAGAAAACGCATTTGACCTATTTTTACCCTTTTAACTTTACGACAAATGATTGAAACTGATAGGTAAAGTGAGATATCGAAATTTAAGAAGGACTAATACCTTTGCGGTAACGTAATGTGAGATATGACAAGTTCATGACAAGTTCTGACATCCCAATACCCTAGGGAAATTAACAATAGGTCCGGGAGTGCTCTCCAAAAAATTTAGTGGCAGTATGTGACACCCTTCTTGAAATCCTAACCGGTTTAACCAACCATATCCTCAATGCCATAATATAGCTTCTATAAAGAAGGAAGAAGAAACCCCCCCGGACAAAAGTCCACAAAATTTTGTTAACAACTTTTGTCCCTTTTTCGTACTCAATTCCGAAATCTCGCTTAATGCGCATGCGCATTAACGAGATAAAAACGCAGTTCAAAAGAAATCGAATTCGGATCGTTCGACCGAGAAACCGTACACTACACCAATTGGCCATCGAGGGTGAGAATTAACAATAAGGTCAAAATAGGCTACTTATGTCCAATAAAATCTTTTAGCAGTAATAGGAGATTATGGAGACGCGTTCGAAGGTTTCCGGCGGAAATGAGACCCTGAAAAAAGCAATAGGGTCGGCCATTTGGAAGACCGGACACCAAAAAAACTCAAATGTTTCTGTATGCAAGGCACAGGGAAACCAACACGAAATATTATGTAACAAAATTGCGACAAAAGATGCAGCCTTGGATCGACAAAGAATTCAGTAGAGCCCACAACTTACAGGGGATAAAAACGAATTAAAGATCATTCAAGTTGGTTTCCAGGGACGACGACATTTTTATGTCGACATCCGACCCGCGATTAGTATCTGACCTCACAAAAAGTGAGATCGCGGCTCTGTAAGCCATAAATAAATTCGACGCGCTTTGTCTTTTAGTCACAAGAAGAGAAATGAATGAAGAAATAATCATTGCAGACCGCTTTGTTGTCAGTTACCTCTTTATATACATACACCGAGTTCTCTATTGTGTAACATTTATTGAGACTAATAGTGAAAGTCGTGTTTGGCCAACCTGTCTATTTTTATAGAGCTCCATCCCTCTGCGTTGCACGAGACTAAATCTTATTATAGAACGCATGAAGCACAACAATACCACACGAGAATTGCACGCGTGTTATGCAAAACATACTAGTGTATCTCGAATTCACCCTGACATACACGAGACCACGTAGGTACAACTTTACAAAAGCTTTTCTCTGTGTCAGAAAATATATTACATGCTAACAAAAAATCAGAAAAAAGCCTCAGTAAGAAACACAACATGACGTCCGATGGAAACTTCAGCAATGCTATTGGCTCAATTTAATAAACGAGACGGTGAGAATAGAATAAAACATTGGTTCCTCCCCAAAAGTACAAAAATGGCAAACATATCATTTGCAACGAAATGAATTCACATCACTCCCCAAGACTTTTACTTATAGGAGCAACTTATGAAGTCCACCTTAGAACTGAAACTCGAACTCAATAAATCACTAGCTCCGTGTGATTTACCAATCAGATTATAACATCTAGCTGTTCGATGCAGTGACGCCATGATAAAACAGTTCGACAACAGAATAAACTAAAGAGTTAAAAATAACCTCAAGTAATGATTCCAATATAGACACAGAATGTTCATTCTTGGATCTTAGACTACACCTTGAAAAATCACTTTCTTACAAACCTTGCATGCCATAGACTATTTAAAGTATATAAAAAATAGGCACCAAATCAAGGCCTAAGAAATTTACTAATCCTCAGTAACATTCCAAAACGTTATCAAAAACTTCAGCAGCTTTCTTCCTATCTTGCAACACGAACCTGAGCCAAAGAAACCTTAATATACTATGCCAGGAGATCAGAGCTAGTGCAACGAAGGCATAGAGAAAAAAAATATGATTATAATTGCTATTGTCAGCATGAAACCCTACTGAAATTTTCCCAAAGATAAAAGGGCCAATATCATCAAGAAAAGTAGTTAAATAATTGTGACATGTCACATATTCCTAGTGGTGATATTATTTTAAAAGGCTTCTTATTCTATTCTGGAAATATATCTAATTAACTTTATCAGAGTACAACGTCATAGGAATGCTCAACCCATCTCGCAGCTTGTTCCTTCTCAGTTTTTATCAATTATCCCTGCTTATCTTTAACTGGCTTTGTATAAGTGTCGCTTTGACCACTTAGCTGTTCAGTGATCTTGCATACGATACTCAGTTCTCCCTTAGCTGCAGCTGCCTCTGCTTCACTTGCCAATTCCTCAGCAAAGGCTCTCTTACGCACTCCTCTTTACTCCTTTATCTTTGGACTTGTGCTCTTCGTTTGCACGTTCAGTCAGTCTGGGGGAATTTTCACTTCTCTCATCGATTTTCCTCCATGTCTCAGGTGTTATCCATTGTTTATCTCTCTTCATTGTAAAGCCTAGGACACTCTCCGCTGTTTCTTTATACACTTTCGTGATGTTATCCCATGTGTTTCAACAATGTCCTGGTCTTTTCCATCTGCATCTTCACTTTCAAGTGCACTGAAGCGATTTCTAAGTTCGATGGTAAACTCTCTTTTGACCACTGGTGCACGAAGCTTGTTGATGTCGAACAGTTTGCGCCGCTGTTTGGTCGTTGATGTTGCTCGCAGTTTCAACCTAACCTTGGCTATTACCAGATGGAGGTCGCTGCCGACATCTACCCCACGGTGGACTTTGACATCATGAAAAGATCGCTGTCATTTCTTGTTGACGATAACCTGGTCAATCTGGTTGACACTATGTCCACCTGGAGATCTCCAACTCAGTTTGCGGATGTCTCTGTGGGGGACGATAGTACCACCTATCATACAGCTGTTGTTAAGGCAAAATTTGAAAAGCCTCTCTCCATTGTCGTTGATGATTCCACAACCATGCCGCCCTATTGCATCCTCGCTCACTTCCAACTTTAGCATTCAAATCTCCGGTTATCAGTAGCATGTCGTGTTGTGGAACTTTAGAGACTGCATGTTGCAGTTGCTCGTATCAGTCGTCCTTGTCCTCCTCCTCCGCCTCGTTGTTAGGGGCGTAGCACTGCAGGATGGTCAGTCTGCAGTAATGGAATTCAAACCTTGCCCTGATTAGTCTATCACTGATGGTTTCCCATTCCATAAGTGATTTGGCTGTTTGGATGTCCAGTTTATACTTCTGCATTTTTCTTCATTACTTGTGCTGTCTTCGACGTTTCGAATATGGTGCGGAGATTCCATGTTCCCAGACGGATCGTAATTTGGGGTCCTAGAAAGCTCCTGACTTCCTGTAGTTTGTGTTGTTGCAGTTTCTGTAACAGGATGTTGTTTTCTGGGATGGAGTTGTTAGCCCCACGCCCAACCCCCAATCTGGAGGACCAGGTGCTGCTTTTCGTCTGACCTCTCCCCTGTAACCTGCCCGGCTTTGTTAAACCTGGCGAGGACTTGAGTCCCCGCCGATATAGCTCACAGGGTCCTTGAGGCACACCCCCTCCCCCACCTCGTCAAGGTAGCAGTACACATGGAAGAAAACGAGTCGGGATACCTAATTTTGTCTACCCGTATCTACGAACGTAAACTGTTCAATTCAGAAGAAAACATTATTCAGAAAAAACCTTGTTTAGGGAAACAAAGTGACTTGGGAATTTGGGATTGACAGGCTGAACACTTCTTCGTCACTTTATAGGCTAGCTCCGTGTTTAAGGCATTCACTGTCAGTCGCGCTTCAAGACTATCAAAAAAACGACCTTAGATCGCACTCAAACAAAATTGATGAATAAAGAAAAGACAAAGAAGTGTGCAATTGCAATGCAGTACCATACCCTTTGCGCTTCTCCTGTTGTTTAAACTGGTGAATCGTACAAAAACGGCTGACCAATTGATGCAAATAGGAATTTATTGCAACCAAAACAAATTCTCCTATTTTCGCTCCACTTATTTTGTAGGATAAGTTTTGTTTTCTGATGCAATTTATAGTTACCTACTCAGCCACTTCATAGTATTCGACTTTAAAAACAAATACATTCGTTCATTTCATTTATCATTTACGAGAACAGAAAAAAATTAAAATTAAGTATACGACTTATGTACTATGCCATCGCAACGCTTTAAAAACTGAAAATTTAAATTAAATTTCTTTTTACTTTCTAGTTTCTTAAAAAGGCTGCCATGGATGACATAAACAAAGTTCTACAAGTAATTCATGTTGGCATGGTGGTGGCAAATTTCCTTGTCAATACCAGTCGTGTTCTAAAAGCGATCGACCTCTTAAAGGAATGTTTGGTACTCCTCAACAGAAAAGCCTTGGAAAGAGTCAAGAAATTTACTATACCAATTTATACTTCAGCATGTTTTCAAATTTTCGATTGTTACGCTCACATCTTTGACTACACCAGGGCAATAGAATGCGGCAAGAAGCTTCAGGTAATACTTTGCGAGTGTAGCGAAAAAGAAAAAGAAGGAATAATAATCTGCAAAATGGCACATTTATACTACCGACAAAGCAAATATAAAGAAGCACAACAACTTTACGAGAAAGCAATCATTATCATGATTGAAACTGGCGACAAAGCAGGCGAAGCATTATCCTACGGAAACTTAGGAGCTGTGTTTATGTCTGTCGGTAAATATGCCAAGGCAGAAGAATATCTTGAAAGGGCACTCGCGATCACGAAAGAAGTCGGCGACAAGGAAGGAGAAGCATTTGATTACGGAAACCTGGGAACTGTGTTTAGAAAAGTCGGTGAATATGTCAAGGCTGAAGAATATCTACAGAAAGGACTAACGATCATGCAAGAAATCGGCAACAAAGCAGGAGAAGCAAGATCTTATGGAAACCTAGGAATTGTGTTTATTTCTCTCGGTAAATATGCCAAGGCTGAAGAATATCTACAGAGAGCACTAAAGATCAAGCGAAAAATCGGCGACAAGAATGGAGAAGCGTCAGATTACGTAAACCTAGGAGCTGTGTTCAAATCTCTCGGTAAATATGCCAAGGCTAAAGAATATCTACAGAGAGCACTAACGATCCAGCAAGAAATCGGCGACAAAGCAGGAGAAGCATCATCCTACTCAAACCTAGGAACTGTGTTTATGTCTGTCGGTAAATATGCCGAGGCTGAAGAATATCTTGAAAGGGCACTCGCGATCAGTAAAGAAATCGGCAACAAGGAAGGAGAAGCATCAGATTACGGAAACCTAGGAACTGTGTTTATGTCTGTCGGTAAATATGTCAAGGCTGAAGAATATCTACAGAAAGCACTAACGATCAAGCAAGAAATCGGCGACAAAGCAGGAGAAGCATCATGCTACGGAAACCTAGGAACTGTGCTTGTATACGTCGGTAAATATGCCAAGGCTGAAGAATATCTTGAAAGAGCATTTGCGATCAGGAAAGAAATCGGTGACAAGAAAGGAGAAGCATTAGATTACGGCAACCTAGGAATTGTGTTTAAATCTGTCGGTAAATATGCCAAGGCTGTAGAATATGTACAGAAAGCACTAACGATCATGCAAGAAATCGGCGACAAAGCAGAAGAAGCATCAGATTACGGAAACCTAGGAACTGTGTTTATGTCTGTCGGTAAATATGCCGAGGCTGAAGAATATCTTGAAAGGGCACTCGTGATCAGGAAAGAAATCGGCGACAAGAAAGGAGAAGCATCAGATTACAGAAACCTAGGAACTTTGTTTATGTCTGTCGGTAAATATGTCAAGGCTGAAGAATATCTACAGAAAGCACTAACGATCAAGCAAGAAATCGGCGACAAAGCAGGAGAAGCATCATGCTACGGAAACCTAGGGCCTGTGCTTGTATCAGTCGGTAAATATGCCAAGGCTGAAGAATATCTTGAAAGGGCACTAGCGATCAGCAAAGAAATCGGCGATAAGGAAGGAGAAGCATTAGAAAACGTATACCTGGGAAATGTGTTTTTCTTTCGCGGTGACTATGCCAAGGCTAAAATATTTCACGAGAAAGCTCTTGAATTAAGTCACGAGATAGGACACATTGAGTTGCAGTTTAACAGCTACCTTAGGCTTACTTTTGATACTATACTGTTAGGAGGAAGCATAGTCGAGGTCTCTTCAAATCTTTTTGCAAGTATTCAAAAATGCGAGGAAATGCGCGATTTTTTAAGAGACAATGATCAGTTCAAGATATCCTTTTTTGAAGAACACGTGTCTCCCTACCATTGGTTGAGTGCACTGTTTTATGCTACTGGGAATCATAATGAAGCTCTTTACCTCGTAGAGCTTGGACGGGCTAGAGCCCTGGCAGACAAAATGTCAGCTAAGTACTCTGTGGAAAAAGATATATCAACCAACCCAATTTCATGGGTTGGTATTGAGAATATCATGGAGAAAAATGGTAACAGTACTTGTCTATACATCTCCTATTTCCATCAAGATATTACGCATTGGATTCTTACGGCAAACAGCACAATAGTCTGTCGAAAGAAACAACTCAACGATTTTATTAGTAACAAAGACGCAAAGAGATCTGTTGATGACGTATTTGGATACCAAATATTTAGAAACTTTCAAATTTTACCTCAAGAGCAATGCGAAGATCGATCATTGTTTTCATACGCTAGCCAGCTGCCACGTGCATTATCTCAGGAAGACAGCTACGGAGCACTGCGTCTTGTAGAAGAGGAAGAAGACGAAATTGAAGTGCTAACTCGTGCTCAGTGTTACAACATGATCATCACTCCTGTGGCTGACTTACTCGAGAAAACAGAAATCATCTTTGTTCCCGATCGCTCATTCTACACAGTCCCGTTTGCCGCATTAACGGATGAAAACGGAAAGTATCTATCAGATAAATTCCGCATCCGTATTGTGCCTTCTCTGACGACTCTGAAGCTCATTCAGAACAGTCCAGCAGACTACCACAGTCAAACGGGTGCACTGGTAGTGGGTGATCCGACTATTGGTGAGGTGTATTTCAAGGGAAAACGTGAGAAATTAATTCCATTGCCCGCTGCAAAAGAGGAAGCAGAGATGATTGGACGACTGCTTGGAGTTCAGCCCTTGTTAGGAGAGCATGCAACTAAACAGGCAGTTCTTCAAAAAATGCAGTCAGTCAGTCTGATACATTTCGCTGCCCATGGCGATGCCGAAAGAGGAGAAATTGCTCTTGCCCCCTCAGACGCCACATACAGAATACCATGCGAAGAGGACTACTTGTTGACAATGGCTGAGATTTCACAAGTTCGACTAACAGCGAAATTAGTTGTCCTTAGCTGCTGTCATAGTGCTCGTGGTGAGATTAGTACCGAGGGTGTTGTTGGAATCGCCCGTGCGTTCTTAGGATCAGGTGCACGCTCAGTGTTGGTGGCGCTGTGGGCCATAGAAGACAAAGCTACCGAGCAGTTCATGAGTCGTTTTTACGAGAACCTTAAAGATGGGGAAAGTGCAAGCGAATCACTTCACCAGGCAATGAAGTGGATGAGAGAGAATGACTTTAATGAAGTGAGGCAGTGGGCGCCGTTTATGCTGGTTGGAGATAACGTAACATTTAATTTTGGAAAGTAAAGGTTAGCCGACATTTTGTCATACAATTGGGTTTCTATTAATTGTTTTAGGAAACGCTCACTGAGATTGTTATCCGCAACTGAGCATTCATTTTAAGACTTTCTATTTCTGATGAGACTGTTTTGTTATTCCTATTATTTACTGCCTTACCCCACCCTACACAAAAGTAGCAATTGATTGATAAAGCTTTCTCCTGCAACTTATGTACTTATGTGTTGGGATTTTAACGTGTTTTTTAATGTCATATTCCTTTCTTCATTCTAATTACAGTGTCCTAATTATCACGTTCATGCTAAATAAATAACACGTAAATTGAGTGATTTTTTTAATCCTCAATTATTGTGTCACCCTCTGTTTCAACAGTCAGTGCAGTGACGACTGAGATATCGAGTTCAAAACGATATTCATGCCAATTTTACAAAATCGTCCTAGGATTTCCGAGGGTGAAACTTT
Organism: Cladopsammia gracilis; assembly: GCA_022457155.1. Lineage (NCBI taxonomy): Eukaryota > Metazoa > Cnidaria > Anthozoa > Scleractinia > Dendrophylliidae > Cladopsammia > Cladopsammia gracilis. The sequence goes on from JAJGOT010000113.1 coordinate 868,602, forward strand.
CATTAAAAATAAATATGATACCAAAATGGGTGTATTTGTGTATTTTCAAACAGACAGTATAGAATCTTGGTGAATAGAACTCAAATATAGAAATAAATAAATAGTATGTTTACACATGTAAAAGGCACCAGAAAAGGACGTTAGTAATCGTAACGTAATAATTAATTGTACATCTAATATTACCGTAATTTCGTCTTTTGAAAGATGTAAAAATACGATTTTTGCCACTAACAGAAATTCTTATATTAGACCACATTTTATGTAACCTTTTTAAAGACTACTTCTTTCGTCATCTTCAATCCGCGAGATGTCAAAGAGAAAGTATTTTATTTATATTTCCAGGTGTTTTTACCAAGACCAGACCAAAGGAAGGTAAATCAGCACTCATTTCTTCTGAATCGCGGACCTAATAAACTGACGTAACAGTTCATCAAGACAGCAGGCGGAACAATCATGTCTTTGAAATCTTTAAACGATGTTTAGAGATACCCCAAATTTGAAAAATATACGTTTAAGTTTAACAGAGATGTTGTCAACTGTACTACTCGACAAAGTAAGTTTTTTACATGTGCCTGGTTTTCATATGACGTGAAAATCCCAGACGATCGGGAATTTTGCTGTTTCCCAACCGTCCCAGATTGTGCCGACTAATAAAAACACGTATCCTATCCCCGATCATCTGGGATGGTCAGGGACAAATCGGGAGCGTTTCAATTTTGCCGACGTGTCCCAGATTTCTGCGAAGGTCGGCGATTTTTCCGAGATATCAGCTAAATCTGGGACGGTCGGGAATAGCAAAAGCCTTGATCGTCTGGGATTTTCCCAAAATGTGAAAACCACCTTGAACTGAACTTACTGTCAATTAGTTTTCTCCTTTCGGTTTTCGGCCGTTCTGCGTTGAATTGATATTTTAAGTGGGAATCACCGTCTTTGATTCTATAATCGAGTTCTGGGTGATAAGGGCAGTAAATCTCTCCGACTACGCTACAAGCATGTTCCGTAAATATCAAAATTGAAATTATACATTAAGAGCCTGCTTTCTAAAATGTCAGTTATTCAATCACAGCTGCAATGCACAACGCAATCAATTCATAAGTTAAGTTTCAAAGGGCCTGGTCGCGAGGATTTTGCTGCTTTCTGGTCAAAGCTGTACTAATTATTTGACTATGTAAGTTTGCTTATGGACAAAATGCAGCACAAAGGAAAAATATGAAGTGATTTTTTCTGAAGAAGATCACAACATATTCAAGTTTAAAGTGAATTTTCCAAAACACAAGGAAAGAGCTTGAAAAGATTGTTTGCAAGCCATTTAATAATAATAATAATTAGAATAATAATAATAATAATAATAATAATAATAATAATAATAATAATTACAATTTATTCAAAAAACTAGTTAAAGTATAAATACAAATAAGTTCCAGAGGTTAACCCAGTAGCCAAAGACAATTCATAATGCTTTAATATATTAGTTGATATCTTTTTAACAAAATTATACCATTAGTTTTTAGGATTCCGTTGAAACAAACATGATTTTTGCTTTTTCGAAGTACACTTACTAGCTGACATTGCCATTGCCATTGACAGTAGCTTGGTATATTTTGGAGCTCTTAACCGGTGCGCCTTATGGTTGCTTTCTTTGTGACAACTATTTTAACAAATTAAACGATATTTAGAAAAATTACCCATTTTTACAGTATTAGAAAGGCTTTAATCAGATTAAAGGGTAACTGTTTTAGTATAGTAGTTGTAACTAGTAGTGACGATACGTTATGGTTACATTCACCGTGTCACTGCCGTGTTTTGTTCCGTAATGGAAGACAAATTGTAGTAAGACACAAACTTTCTGGTACCACTGGAAGGTCAAGTCTTAAAGGGAGAGTTTCACGGTTCGGCGCATGTGCAAGCCATGACGCAACCCATTTAATTTCATAATTTCAAAGGTTTTATTCAGTGTTGATTTTGTCGATGTAATCCATTGAAATTTTCTGTGAATTTTGGTCATCCTTCGCTTTGTTTGGACTGAGTAAATAAATGTGAGTTGTTTTTTAACCGATATAATTGGTAAGAAAGCGAATAAAGCATTTTAATCTGTGCACATGCGCCGAACCGTGAAACTATCCCTTTAACGATTTTTTACAGGCTTGAGGCCGACAAATATTGCAAATGCGATATGATCATCTACAGTTTCTTCCACTAGGTTACTTTTGCGAGAACACGAGCGTTGGTTACTAAAAGTGGTGGTTAAGAAAATATCCCGCGCTAGCTGAATCTAACAATTTGTAAATATCGGGTGTAGGGGGAGGACCCCGCACAAACGTGCTGCTTGTCCTACCTTTTAGGGTTTAAAATCAAGTTTTATTACTTTTTAGAGCGTCACTTTCAAAATGTCCTCAGTTGTCGCTATCGGGGTACCTTTAAGGGTACAGAATGTTAGAGATCTACAGTTATGGGCGATCCAGTGTACAATTCTTTTTAGCAGAAAGTAGAGCTTTTATTTCGTAATCAAAAGACTGATTTTTATGCATACTTTAATGTAAGGGATCTTATAACTTTGTTTCTTAATAGCTAGGGCCGTCTACTTAAACGAAGTCTAACTTGGACCGCGGTTTAACCTTTAACTCCCAAGAGTGCCAAAAATCAAAATTAAAGAAAAATCCCCAATTTTCTTTTTGTAAAATATTGAAAAACAAATGATACCATGCAAAAGTTCTGCCAAAGAGTTTTCGTTTGAATGGTCGCACCATGGGATTTCGTAAACAGACTCAAAAGTTAGAACTACACTACATTGATGGACCTTCACATGTCTATAAGTGGGTCAGTTCATTTTAGCAAGAGAAATGTTTTTCTAGTCTGCGCTATATGCCTTTTTGACACTGTTTTAAGTAAAGACCGTGTTACCGCGGTTTTTGTTAAACATCGTCTAAACTTCGTTTAAATACACGGCCCTGACTTTAAAATTAATGGACTTTCCAATTCTGGGAACTTTTGTACAGTGTTTGGTCGTTTTAAAAAAAACCGAAATGGTAATGATGACGCCTGAAAAACGACAATGATGACATTGCTAGTGTACGTATTGTCAATATATTAATAAAACAAGTTGTATGTTGATGACTGCTTCAGTGCTCAGTCTTATCCAGCAAGCACAGCCCCTAACACTACCAAGATCCAAATAATGATCATTCTTACAGGCTGGAATGCACTCAATCTTCAAGAAAGAATTAAATATGAGAGTTCATAACATGTTGAAATAAATGCACGTGCTATTATAACTCCATAAAGCTTGCGCATTACGTCACGCGCTTGTTTTATGGAGTTTTATAAAATGCTCAAGGAAATGCGCGCGCTATGATTGGTTAAACCGAGTTCATTATAACTCGATAAAGCACGCGCGTGACGTAAGGTTCATTATAACCGTTTTTATTTTATAAAAGAAATAAAAAAACTTGTTCCTCGTGCATTGTTGAGTTATATAAGCACTTGGCAATTTTTAAGAACACTCGAGAAGTGCGAGAAGCACTCGCCTTTGGCTCGTGCTTCTCTGTACTTCTCTCGTGTTCTTAAAAATTCCCGCCTGCTTATATAACTCAATAATGCACTCGGCGTTTTTTTAATTTCTTTAATAATGCACGGAGTATACGTCATCAGCATGAGCGCGTGCAGATCATAGGAGCATTTGTGCATTGTTGAGTTATATAAGCATTTGGGAATTTCAAAAAAAAAAACTCTGAAAGTGCTGAAAGAAGCATTCGCCTGTGGCTCGTGCTTGTTTGAGCATTTCTCTCGTCTTTTTAAAATTCCCGCATGCTTATGTAACTCAACGATGCACTGCGTCACACTTACTATTCCCTTAACGTTTGTGACCGTTAACAGAAGATAATCATAAGGAAGTGGAACGGCCTTCCGGTCGATGTTGTCGAAGGACAATTTACTGATTATTTAAATACATGCTTTCTATAAAAAATGAACACGGTTATCATCTAATTTTATTCATCAACTTTTACAGTTGCTGCGTTGTCTACATTGAATTTTAAAAGAAAGACGTATGCATGTCCCACGCCAGTGATAGTTTGTCTCTAGTTATTTTTACTACTCAAACTCGTTTTTAAAGCGTGAGGCGGTTTAAAAGCCCAATTTACAATTGTCTGCTTAGTGACCTATCCTTTGAGTGGAAGTGAGGCTGTAGTTAATCTTGTTTTGATGGAAATCTTCCTTGTTTTTCATATGTAAATCATGTCGTTTTCATACTAACTAGTTTTTGTTGAACTGATTTGCATAAGAAAAGCACTTAAGTTTGTATCAAAACAAAATCAACCCCATCCTCATTTTCACTGGAAGACCAAGGTACTACGGGTACTATGACAACAACTCGAAGTCGGTTAAAAATATCGGCTGGGCCTCGTCAGTTTTTTAATCCTCTTCTTGGTGTTCGGAAATCCTCATGAAACACTCTTCCTCGCGTTTGATATACAACACAGACAGCGTGTATACATTGTAACGTCATTAATGTAAGCTTTGATAATCGAACGTGACCTGACAAAAGCAGCAAAGGTTCTTGCTGTTGTTATTTTAGGAGAATTTGAGCGCTTTAACATCGTTTTAGAATTTGTTTTGTAATTGTTCTTATTTCCTTCTTAGAAGGAAATGTAACGATAGCTAAGCTACAACGCTAAGATAGCCTCAAATTGCCCACGATCAACACTGCAACCTAATGCCGCTTTTGTCAGGTCACTTTTCTGCTGTAACGACGAAATAATTAACACCCAGCGATTGTAACTGATCAAAAAATAACTTGACACGAATTGTCATTGCAATAGCGTATGTATGGCGGAATTGACTGTCTCATTATCATCTTCTCTTTGCTTTTTTAAACTTAGGTAATGAGAATATGGTGACGTTTAAAAATTATTCACAATCAGGGTCAAATTGTTGGGAATGAGCCACTTTTTACTTATTTCTCTCTAACTCTCCCCCACCCCCCCAACCATTGTAGTGGGACAATTCGTGACCGTAAACATGGCGCAATGCATGCCTGTAACCGGTTAGAACCGGTCGAGAGAGAGCACATGTAACCGAGTGAACTCAAGGAATAAAAGTTGTGTTATTGTTATTCTCGTCTTGTGCAACGACCCTACCCAACTACAAAGTGGTGGAGAACCCGGACTGGCGACAATTTAACATGCCTGCTTCTATTGAAGAATTACAAGGAGTCGTTGCTGGCCTCAGCGAAGTCGTAAAGGGACTAGTTAGCGCGGCTCAAATTCAAGCTCAAAGTGCAGGGCCGTCACACGCTAGCGTTGCCGATTCTACGTCTCCTCTCAGCAGCCCAACCTTACGACTACCGACGCTCCAATTACCTACCTTCCGTCAAGACACAAAACTACAAGACGACATTGCTGAATTTTTGGAGCGATTTCAAGAACAAACGTCTCATCTTCCTGCCGCCATTCGCCTGTCGCTTCTCGAACAACAGTGCATTGGGGGATGGCCACGTTCTGTGTTGTCATTTTGTCGCGGTACAGAAGGCTTCTCTGACAAATCACCACACGAGCAATTGGCCTCTTTCATCAAAAGTTTACGAGACGAGTTTCAGGAACCCACCGACTCAAAATGTCGACGTTTGGCAGCCGAATTAAGCGCGATGAAACAGGATCCATCGGAATCTGTGGATGAATTTGCATTCAAGTATAAAAATACTCTTCACCAACTCGATAAACTAGGCGAAAGCCTCACTAAATCTTGCCCAACTTATGTTACTTTGCAGTTTATTTCCAAGTTACAACCACATATTGCCCAACATCTGGTTCTTCAAGCACACCATGTGACACAACTCGATGAAGCCATTGAAGCCGCTCAACGCATCGAACATTCGTTCATCGTTGCTACAGATAAAGGAATCGCTTCGCCCTTACCCCAGGATTCCCCGTCGCCCCCTACTGCATCCAACCAAGTTCCACAGGGAACTGCATTACTTAGCTCCTCTGGTCAATTTCGTGGCGATAATCGGCCTTTTCAACAACAACGCTCATGTTGGATTTCCGGCCATACCTAGCACATAGCTCGTGATTGTACGCAGCGACCGCCGGCACAAAGAAAGACATTTCCAGAAGTATGCAGAAATTTTAACAGGCTTCTCTCTGCTAATTGCGAGCAAGCAAATAACAAGCGTCAGCTGGGAGACTTCATAAATGTTCTCAGTGTCACAAATGGGGTTGCAAAGCTCTCCGTCACAAGGAACCGCCCATGCAATCTCTGGTCACAGAACTCCCACCCTCAAACGACCCAACTGATGGTGAGACATCGACCACTACTCAAGAACATGTTGTGTTTGGTTTGCCAGCTATCACAAACCCTGCGAGTGAACTCAAAGAACGTCATATCCTTTGGACACCTGTCGTCTCTGCTGGAGAGAAACTTCCTCTACCTCTTGACAGTTGTTGTTCTGTTTCACTTGTCAGTCGATCCCATGCTGACCTTGTGGCTTCTAAATGTCCGCAGTTAAAGTTTCAGTCACTTGAAAAGCCTGTTGCAATCTCTGTTGCTGATGCACAGTCTCAGTTAAAGGCTGTCGGCACCATGGAGATTCCCATACAATGGAGCAATGGCAAGGAAACCACATTTCAAATGCTCGTAGTTCCTGGTCTTTCCTGGCCCATTCTATTTTGCGAGAACCACTTACATTCTACACAAGCCCTGGTGGATCATGCGACACCCAGTATCCATTTTCGACATCCCAGCATGTCCTTCTAAATCGCCTGTTCTCTTCAGAATCCACTCAAAGATAATGAGGATCACAGTGGCAACACCCATGCTGGTGTAACCTGTTTACTAACTGGGCCTCCATGCCCTGGTCTTCCACCCGGCAATTCCAAACTGAATCGTGGACTTAACCTTGTATCTGTTTGCCTTACCCTTGGTACTTCACTGATGGCTCTCTCACATTCAGACCTATGGATCGATGGTCCTGAAATCCAACCTGGAGTTAAAGTACTAAGTGGTCCTTTTCATATGACTGCTGCAAGAGATCAGTTCATTCCCACCAAGTCATGTCATGCATCTGTCTGTACCCTTCCCTCACCTCCATTGGAAACAATTCCTACACAGTACATCTCTGATCTTCAGCCTGCTTATACCACAACTCTTGTTGTTGAGTGCAAATGCAAACAAACTGACATTCCATTAAATATCATTCTTGGACATCTTCGCCCGATATGCGAATAAGACACTCAGGCTTATGAAGATGCAGCTGAGAATACTGCAAATGTTCTCGCAGACAGTTGGATGTCTTGGGCCAATGGACAATCAAAATTGTCACTTTTGGCTTCTTCTACTACACAGATTACAACCCCCATTTCATCAATGCAAACATGGAAGATCTCTGAACAGCAGAAAGAATTAGCAACAGTAGGACTTGATTCCTCCATCCTGTCACCCTTTAGTGAGAACATATCTGAGTTCCACGTACATGAATTTGTGCCTTATTCTACAAGTTCACCACCACATCTCAGCTCAGAAAAGAGTATCATCAAGCTTTAATCAAAGCATTGGTACTTGATTCACCAAAATATCCATTGCGGACTGCTACACCCTCATTTCAAGAACGTTCTGTGATCTCGTTTCCACACATTACACTAAGTTCAGATTTAGCTAAGCTCGCTCTTGCATTTGGTCAATATCTTGATAGCTTGTCAGTCTCTGAAGTCTCTAAAGCAGTTTATCGTAGCTTACCAGAAGCCAGAGACATTCTTAACCGACATGGTAAACTCAAAGGACTTGTTACAAAATGTTCTTACTTATCGTTGAAGGGAGGACTACATGGAGGAACTTACCTCCTTGTCTTAGATGTTAAGCTTTTCCATGAACTTAATAAGTAACGCCTCAAGAAGGGGTGCACTCGTAAGCTAATTTTCGTTTTGTTTGTTCGTTCAGTTTATTTCAAACCCAAGAAGGGGTGGACTGTAGTGGGACAATTCGTGACCGTAAACATGGAGCAATGCATGCCTGTAACCGGTTAGAACCGGTCGAGACAGAGCACATGTAACCGAGTGAACTCGAGGAATAAAAGTTGTGTTATTGTTATTCTCGTCTTGTGCAACGACTCTACCCAACTACACCATATACTGTCTTTACAATGTTACGTATGAATGGCTTTTCTTCCTTCTTGGAAAAGGTACACCTAAAGTCCAGCTCTAGCTGTGCCCACTTTGAGAGACACGTGACTGTATTTTACGTTTACTGGACGATAAATAATTATTATCTTTATGGTTAACAAATGAACATGTTGACCTGGCTTGAAAATAAAGGAACTTAAGCAGCCACGATGTTTAAGGGAACGAGAACGTCACAAAGCAATTGTTCTAATTAATAACACAATGTCTCCGCACGTGCGGTTTACATTTTGGTTTATTTTTTCTGCCATTCTCTGCAAAATAACGCCAAATGGCAAAAGTCCAGGTTTCGTGGAGAACGTGAACGTACGACGGTTACCTTTTCTTTCTCCACCTCAACTTGAAATTCGTACCTACAAATTCATCTTCTGGGTAATTCGTAGTTATCAGACAAACTACGGTTGCAAATTGGAACAGTTGTGAAGTGGTTTGAAGACCGTTTGAAAGAACTTTAATGCGTTTTAAACTAAGGTTTTCGTCAGCGTTGCCGTCGTGGTTGCTTCAGGTCTCTGGTTAGTTTTTCTGGACGCTTCTACCCTGTTCCATTGATAGACCAATCCGTGTTAGAGGAACGATCGTACCAGACGAGCTCATATGATCATTAACTCGCCACGCTTAAAATGTCCGTTCCTTGTGATATGCGTGTGAACACTAAAGCCGTGGCCTTGAATGGTCTGTCATTGATTCCTGTCACGGAGTCCAACTGTAGACTCGATTCCATTTAGTGTGGACACAAAGCAATGATCAGCCGAGGAAAGCATGGATCATTTTCCCAGTGTAACTGAGGTCTTTCAGCATGCTGCAAAGTAAAAATCTTGTTCGACAAGATGAAATTAAGCTGAAATTAAGCTAACATAAACGTCAATGCACAACTGTTGTACAGCTAAAAATGTAAAATAAACTAGAAAGCACAACAAAACGTGAGATTGTCAAAAGCAGTGTTGCATGTGCAATATACACGAACGTGCAACTTGTCTCGCAACGGCTTTGTACAAATTGGGAGACAAGTTGTCGAAGGGATTGTTACACTGCGCTACTAAAAAAAGGTGGCTGCAATCGTTGCAGAAATTAGAACTGGATTCTGCTTTATACAGTAATTCTACTTTATTCTACCAAACGCAAACTACTTTGCAGCATTGATCGAATGTCATACACCTTTTTCCAAAATGGCGGCCAATTTATTATTCCTTTATATGCATGTTAATTAGCCCTCTTGAACTTATTTTCGCTTGAAAATTCTGTTGTATTTTGCACATGCTTACAATGCCCAAGAGAGCTAATTTGCATGGATATAAAAGAATAATAAAATGGCCGCCATTTTGGAATAAGGTGTATTTCGACAATGTTCCTGTAACTTGTCTCACAACACCGTTGCACTGTAGCACTCTACGTTGTACACAAATTAGTCCTCTCACCTGACCATGTGTTGTGTGAAGGTGTCAGGACCACACACGCCAATCAGCAACTCGTGTTCATGACCGGCGCTAGGAGGAGGGAGCAAGATTTCTAATAGCATCTCCATAGAAACACGGCCTTCATAGCCTTCCCACTCGGGGGTGGGTTGTGACACTGTGTAGAACACTTGGAATCTACAAGCAAATTAAAGCATCTTGTGAGATGCAGCTTTCTGACCAAATTCAATTCAATTTTCCTGAAGTACGGGTCGATTTTTGTGACTTAACATTACATATGGGTTACTGACCCTTGGGTACTTGATAAATTTCCACAGAATAAAGGTGAATCCCGAGGGCACAACGCAACATTTCAGCGTACAACTTTGAGAACAACTTTGAACTTTGAAAACTAAAAAGATGTTTAGAGCTAGCCTGCGTAGCAAGATGTTACGCTGAAATGTTGCGTTCGTTTGGCTGGGCCTTAAGACTGAAATACAAACGAAATGACACCTTCCTCGATATTTAAAAAACATGGCAGTTCCATCTTAAATCGCTAGAAATGTTCAGACCGAAAAGCTTGACACTCAACACCACCTCGATTGCTTTCCCGTTAAAAAGGATGGGAGCAAATTCTAAATCATTCTTAGTAGCCTGTGTAGCAGGCGCCGGTTTATATCAAGGGCGAAATTTCGAGGACGCGTGTTCCGGTAGTTTCTTGGTGTTGCGGATGGTGTGACCACTAAATGATGTAAAGCAAAAGATTCAAAAGAAACTGAACAATACCCACACCACAACACAAAACCTAACCAACAATGGCTTCCGCAACACCAAGAAACACCCCGTGTTCCCCTCACGCGCGGGTCCTCTGAATTTCGCCCTGTAAATAAACCGGCGCTTGCTACATTGTTGCGCGCAACTTGTTAAAGGTGGCCAGACGCGAGGGGTCATGTAGCAGGGACTTGTCGCAGCGACATGTAGCAGCGACAAAAATTTGCGTAGTACACACTGAGGGACATGTAGCAGGGACGTGCGGCGGGGACATGTAGCAGGCACAAAATCATAGCGCTTGCACACACATGAAAATGTTGCGGGGACATGTCTCAGGGACATGTTGCAGCGACACTTCCCCTCGTGTGAACTGATACTTTCATAATTGTGCAACACCAATTTTGGGGACATTTTGTCCCCGCGACATGTCGCACGGAGTTCAACTTGTTGCTACATGTCGTTGCGACATGTCCCTGCTTCATGACCCCTCGTGTCTGATCACTTTAACACGCGTTTGGCCACCCTGTTGCAACATGTTGGATCAAATTTGACCATTTTCAAACTTGATCCAACATGTTGCAACATGTTGCGCGCGTTTGGCCAGCTCCTTCACAACACGATCCAACAATGTTGCAAGATGTTGCGTTCGTTTGGCCGGGCCTTTGGGCAGCTAAAGAGAGCAAACATTGTAAGATAAAGAGCTCTTATTAAACCTTTTGTACCACATGTACTCGTCCAATCATGGGATATGCTTGTCCTGTTTTCCATAGCGCTCTACCCTCCTATCTCCCTGATGAACTAGAATGTTTACATACGCGCGCTATGAAAATTATTTTCCCTTTCTTTACTTATCGTGATACGCTAATTATCGCCAACCTTTCGGACCGTAGAAGAGCCTTAACGTCCAAGGCTATTCGAGGACATTTGTAACAACTCTGATCATAAACTGCACAAACACCTACCTTAGCCAAACAAATGCAACATCAATCTGAGAAATGGCCGAAAATTCCATGCCCGAGTTTGTAGAACAACCAGACTCAAGAACAGTTTTATTTATAGTAATTGCACATAGGTAGGCGCAGAGGTTGTATATATCTCATAAATATCCTAGTTAGTTTGATTTGTACATGTGTAGATAATTAATATTTTATATCTGAATTGTAATTTTTAGATTTTTACTGTTGTAAAGTTTTTTATTTAATTCAGCATATTGCTGCAATTTCGAAACTTAAAAAATTATTTATTCAGAGGCTATAGCCTGTCTCTGAGAGTTATGTTTTTGTCCAATATAATTCAAATAAAACTTGCATTCATATTCTTTAAGAGGTAAGTTGACATCGCTTGTTTTTATTGCTGTGAAAGACCATTACGAAAGTCGAGGGCAATAAGAACGTAGCTTAGTAAGCGAAAAGTTTAATGAGCAGAAAAATGGGTCTGAACGTGTGTTACAAGTATCCATCTTAGGCCACTCCCACGCGTGTTCGTTTTCATTTATTTTTATTGTAAAACGGAGCTTATTTTGACCATTTTATTTGGCTAGGCATTCAGTCCACACGTAAACGTATGAACGCTTCTCAAAGGGAATTCTTTCAAAATTGAGATTTATAGCATACTTGTGACGTTAGGAAAGCACAATCATAGGCTCCTAAGAGCCAACCCTTGAATAATAAATGCTAACGCTTAACGCAATATTGCGGTAAGTTCATGTTTTCACACTGACACGGTTCAATATATTTTTTTTAAATTAAACGTAAGGATTTTTGACAAATGCCCCCCCCCCCCCCCACCAAAAAAAAAAATAATAATTAATGAATCAATAAATAAGGTTCATCACTTTCATAATGTTCAGTCCGAAGAGGAAGAAAACAAAAAACAAAAAAGAACGTCCCGAGCGAGATTCGAACCTGGCGTGCGTTTCTCGAAAGTCCCGAAAACTTTTCGGACCCGAAAAGCTGTGTTACGTGCAGAATGTTTACCAATAAAGATTTGGTTTTTGGTGAATTTGAAAGCTAAACAATAAAATCTTACGTTTACTACACAACTTTAGCTGATTTGTGGGCTAAAAAGTTCAACGCCTTTCTTTAGAAACTACATTTAAAAAATTGCTTTCGGGCCCGAAAAGTCTTCGGGAGCTTCGAGAAACGCACGCCTGTCATTCCGCGCTTTACACCATCCGGGCACCGTGATCACTGACTAAAACTGGGATAAATTTAATTACCTCACTAAGTTTACAGCTGATGGAAGGAGCGAGAGAGCGAGTGAGTGCTCATTTGCATATCTGTCTCCGTTACCGATAACACGTTCATAACGCATGCCCGTATTCACGGATTAAAAACGGAGGAGAAAACGATGTGGTAAGAAACAAATCACAGCTGGGTATCAGAGGATAGCTTTTTCCGCGCTCACATTTGAGGATTGAGGGACGAAGTGCAACCGTTGATAACTCGGTGACCAAGTTATGGCGGATAATCGAGGCAAACTATTTCCCAGACGCAACCCCCCACCTGCGATTAACCTACAAATGATGGCACCTTGGTTCAAGCGTCGCTACTTGGCTTACCTTCAAAGGATTCAACAGGGAGGTGCAACAATTGGTGGTTTACGCTCCTGTACGCTTGGAATTCAGATGACAATCAGTTCCCACGATCCGTTTCCACCAGCACAACAGGCCCAAGAAGCCGAAACATTACGTGCTGCCGAAGAAGCTTGTGTTGAAGATGGACCTTAAGGTGGATTTGTCGCATCTCAGACGGAAGGAGGTGGAAGACCTGTCTTTCCAGTCTTCTTAGCTGAGACACATCACCAAGACGATCGACTCATCAAACCATTTACGTGAAGCAAAACTCGTGGCACCCTTTGTCTGTCTACGGAGGAACAAAGCATTTGCTGGCAAGGCCGTATGCTACAGCTCAGTTCTACTCTGGGCACACACAGGACAACCGAGGAGTTGAAATGTGGCCAATCTTTTTCGTTTTTGCCGACATTAGCGATGCTCATTAGTCGTGCTAGCGCTGCTGGTCTACAAGCCAAGCCCGACTTATAAATTGGGTTGTGGGCATGTGCTTCTCTTTGTTTTCAAGTGGTTTGTAGCCTGCGGCGAAGTGTTAGTGATGTCAAATCAGTTAACATTGCAACTTCAAGCTCATGGATGAATTGGATTTATTTACAACATGTAAAGAAAAGGGTTAATGATGAAACGAAACATATTAAGTAAAAGGAACTTACATTATTGCCGGATTTGGCGAGAATTCCATTCGATAACGATTTTCTTTCCTTTCTTTTCGAGCAACAGATAAATGAAGGTAATAAAGTTTAAGTTGAAGGCTAGTTAAAGTTGACCTTGCATGCACGAGTGATTGCGATCACTTTTTGTGACCGGAAAAGCGACTGTAAAACAAATCATAACAATTGAATTAATTCTCGTACATTAGAGGGAAAAGAGGCACTTACCAGCCCCTTAAAGCCCGACTTCACTACTCGAAGAGTTCTTGTTAAATAAACAAAGTGTAACTTTGTATGACTGAATACAAACATCCATGATAAACAGGTTCAATATAAGTGATGAACAACATGCTATTTTACTGTATTCAGCAGTGTGTATTGTTAACTTATCATATTCCACAAAACAGTTGTTTTATTTGGATGGTTTCGTTTTGAAGTGAGTTGTAACCGATAATACTCTTTATTATTATTAACGTTGGTTTAGTCGCAATGGTAATAATAATAATAATAATAATAATAATAATAATAATAATTTATTCACTTAATATAGCGCCTTTTAACATTAAAATGATCAAAAGCGCTTTACACAAGTTTTATACTAATAATAAATAAAAGTTTTGAAACTGACCTGTTAAAAAATTTTATAAAAAGTTTAAAAGTTTTTCTTTAAAATATGGTCAACATTTAAAATTCAACCGGAAGTAAAACCTTATGCGTAGAAGGTATAATATTTTAGCTTGATGTGTATTCATTTTTAAACGGCTAATCAAACAAGTCGAATCTTTGTCCGTTGCCAGAGCTACACGAGACGAAATTTAAATTAAAAACCGTGGAGCTCTGGGGACGAGAATGCACACGGGCGTTCCTAGAGTCTGCGTAACCCTTGTCTAGCGCAACGGGTTCGGGTTAGGGTTAAGACAAGGGTAAGACGGACCCTTGCAATAAGATTGACTCGGCCATGCATTAAAAGTCGACCGACCGCATGAATTTCCCGGGTAAAACCATAAATTACAGTGAAAGCTGTATAAGCGGACCCCATATTTTAGTGGACACCCTTTATTAGGCGGACACACTCGGCCAGAGTCCCTTAAGGTTACAGTGTACCTTCGGGGGTGTCTCCAGTATAACAGCTCTAGCGTCTTAAGATTACATTTAATATACATAAACCCAGATATCAAATTAAAGTTTATAGAGCTGGCTATCTAAATATGGAAACCATTTGGTAATAAAATGAATTGTCGAATTTTTTACGACGTCTGAATTCGAACGTCCGAATCAGGTTTAAAACGCTATAACTCAAAGCGATTATTATATTTTGCTAATTTGATTTGTTCTCGGGTTTCGGACACGAAGCGCTAAAAAAACGTGTCGGCGATTTTCCATATTCAATTGCAGTGAAAAGTTACAGAATATTTTCGAAAAGGGGAGAAAAAAAATTGGAATGATCGCACGGAAATGCCTCTTGACGAAAAAGTTTTCGGAATTAAAAAATTCGCCGACACGTTTTTGTTGATTATATGTTAGCCCAGCTTCTCTCCAAATTTAAGGAAAATCGAACAAATTCCCTTTGAGTTGTAGCTCTTTAAAGTGTCCCCAACAAGCGAAAAATTAACTTTGAGAAAACGGCGCTTAAAAAAACATATTGCTTAATAAACAAACTCCGCCCACAAAAGTTATACCGTCATTTCTCCGTCAATTTTCACTATTTTTTGATACTTTTTTTTTGGATGAAAGTTCATCCTGCAAACTTTATTTTAACGCCAAAAAAAATTTTCAATAAATTTTCGATCTGAAGGTACACTGTAACCTTAATTTCTTCCCATGTTTACTGTAAAACGATCCTGTATTATTCAGCGGACCCGTTTATCAAGAGAACCCGTGCGAGGGTCCTGAGGATGTCCGCTGAATACTGACTTGACTGTGCAAGTAAAAAAAGAGAAAAGTCCGTTATAATACGATTTTAACTTTGGGAAGCTCACAACTTTTTCCCGAGTCTGTGCGTTTACTAAATCATTTTACGATTTACTAAAAAACGTTTCAAGCTTTTTTTAAAGAGACAAGTCGGCGCCGTGTACATTCGTTTTCTGTTTGAATGCGTGACAACCGAAAATTCACTCCACGGTTTTGGTTTGACGCATGCGCAAATATCGCACCGCGGTGGAGTCGGTAAAGTCCATGTCGTCTACCTGCTATAGTTCAGAAGGAGGTCGGATACCTTAATGAGAATATATAACGTAATGTCGACACTTAGAATTTTATTTTCAATAAATTTTTAAGTGTAAAAAAGAAAATCTAAAATCCCCACTCAGGATTAAACCTGTGACCTCTGCTAGGCTTAGGCTTACATAGCCTATAATAACGGTAAAACCACAACGACAAACCAATGAAGACAGAGTACCGGATCTATCGTAGACCTGGATCAGTAAAAATCTTGAAATAGTAATGGTAAAAACGGCAAACTGATCCTTACGGCAAGAAGAAAAGATAGAGAAGAAAAGATAGAGAAGATAAACAATGGTATAAATAGACGTGATGAACTTAATTAGTGACATTTAGCTTATTTCTTACCAATCACTTTCTGTTATTTTGTTGTACGTCATATTTCAAATGATTTATATGTAACGGTCCTTTTATATCTGTATTCATTTTTGTTTTCTAGCCCCCGTAGAAGGTTTGTTTTGCAAACCGAAATATCGGTTAAATACATTCAACTGTTTATTATTTTTTTATTTCAGTTCTGTCTCTATCTTTTTTTCTTGCCGTAAGGATCAGTTTGCCGTTTTTACCATTACATAGCCTACCGTACCAGAGCACCACCTAGCTTCTGGCCTTCGGGGGGGGGGGGGGGGGCGGTAACCTTCTTGCCCGAAAAATGTACAGAATGCCCGAATGCGTGGGTATTGAAATCGGGATACAAACGCACTCAAAAAACCGATTACAATTCTTACGTCTAATGTTTTTTAAGTAATGTAACTGTTATAATTCCAAAAATAGTTTTTTCGAAAACCTCGCACACTCAATGACCTCAATGCAGACGATAGCAAGGCTATTTAGTCTATTCTGTCCCCTGAATGAGCACTTCGCTGAGCATGATATTGCGGGGATGACGGCCAGAATGGACGCGACCTTTGAGAGCATCGGGGTCATTTAATAAAGGCTGATTTCGTGCAATGCTTCTGTCAATGACTTCTGCAGCTGTTTTTATTGATCTCTCCACGTGTGCTGTCTTGAATTGACTGGACAGGCGTTGGTCTGCCTGGTGTAGCTCCTTGTCGAGGTTATAGTTCTTGGCAACCAGGTCAAAGCCATCACTGGTGGGCGATTTACTAAGGGTGATTATCCAGAGAGGTGAAAAATGTGTTGACACGGTGGTAATCCTCTGGTTTCGATGGCGGAGAAGCAGTACTGACTTTTCGGTTTTCCTCGACTAACGCTTGGAAGCGCGTTGATGGTTGTCGTCGTGGCACACGAGCATCGCGGAATGAAAAATCCGATTCAGCAATCCATGATATCTTAACACTGATACATTCACACAGTCCCCGCACTGAGGTGAAGCTCTCCTCATTTCGGCAGCTTCGTTGGGTCACTAAGGTCAAATTGGCATTTTGCCTCGCTGTGATCACATCCACAGTCTGTCCCTGAAGGTAACAGCTGAGGTAAGCACTCAGGCTGCTCGTATTTGATAAAAACATACAGACCGAGGATGAACTGGAAATCACAGTTTCCATGCAGAAGTGAGCGACTTTCTGAGTATTTTTTAGCGTCCGTATCGGTGGATAGTACTAGCAATACCTTCACTATTCGCTCGAGCTGCTGGTCGACGGCTTTCATCGCTTCCCGCCGAGATGACCATCTTGTTACACTTTGAGACTTCAATGCCTTAAGCAAGCTACCCTCTTCAGTCTCGATGTCTCCAAACAAAGCGGTCGCTTTGTGCTAGCTTCTAGAAAATTGTGCAGGCCCCAGATTGTGCAAAGAGTATTTCGCAATGGTTCCTCTGTTGTCATGGTGTCTTGCAGTGCCGAATTTAACAAGTGGCCATAACGGTGCACATAAATCGCGAGCGGAGAGCATTCTTTTATTCGCGCACTGAGTCCCTTATTTACGCCACTCATATTACTTGCACCGTCAAAGTATTCACCCACGATATTCTGGATCTCTAACTGTAGCTTGTTGATGACGTCCTTGACTAGTTGGTAAAGAGTTTCACCATATGTTGCTTTCTTTCCATGAAATCCAACAAAAGCTTCTTTGTTACTGTCATTCGCTATATAACTAAGACAGATTCACACCTGCTCGTCTCGGCTTATATATCGGACGTTTCATCTATTATATAATAATCCAGTACCAGCCCTTATCTCTTACATTACAGATAAGTTCAGTTATGAGGTCAGCAAAAATTTTCAGTAGCTCATTCTGGATGTTTGGCGAGGTCCATTGAGCGTGGTTTTGTAACTGAGTGTTCACTTCTCTTCCAGTCAAGGAATGTCTTTACATCGAGGTGCAAAGCTCTAGAAAATTACCCCTGTTGACATCTGACCATTGTTTGAGATTCGATCAATCCTTTGAGCGATATTTCGTTGGGCGGTGTAAAAAAGACATTCGATGATCACACGTAAAAACTCACGATTGCGTTGGACGTACTTGCGATGCCCATCATCCATGATGCTAATTATCGAAGAGGGTTTCCTCTGCATCTGGCGGTATTCCAGCCACTTTGTCATCGCCAGAGAGTGCGTCTCACTTTGATGTTGTGTATGTGGTATCTTTTTTCGTTTTCTCCCAAGTGCTGTTGCCCGGCCCGTACGCCTATGCCGGGAGTTCTCAGGTTGTTTAGACGTAAATTATCGCGTTCGAAGATCGCAATCCTAATTTCGTTTTGGTTTTCATGTGCTTTATGTACAGTAAAATTTGAGATTTTATGGTGGCCGGAGTAGTTATACATGGCTACCGGGGACATAGTCAAAAGTCCCAATGGTTTGGGCGTGGCACTCCCTTGATTGGAGGAATAGTCAAAATCCCCAATATGACGTCATCAAAGCGAGGGAGAGTCCAAAGTCCGCCTAAGATGACGTCATTGATCCCCTGGTCGGAAGCCCCCTCGGCTTCAAGCCCCCATGGTTCTTGAAAAATCCCCCAGGGGTGAAACAAGGAGCCCACACAAGTATTCAAAGTTCAAACAAGTTTAATGAGTTTAAAAAGCAAGTTTTCAAAAGTAAAAAATCTGAATTTTATATAGGGGATTTGACTAGAATTTTTTTTTTGAATTTTTTTCGACTTTTTTTTTTGGAATTTTTTTCAATTTTTGAGTAATATAGGTGATTTTGAGTATCGAATTTTTTCAAAAAATTTTTCGATTTTTTTTCAAATTTTTTGGGGCATAGTCAAATTTCCCTAACCACGCCCAATAGGGGATTTTGACTAGAATGTTTTTATATAGTGGATTTTGACTAGAATTATTTTTTCAATTTTTTGTCATTTTTTTTTCAAATTTTCTTGAATTTTTTTTTTCAATTTTTGAGTAATATAGGTGATTTTGAGCATCGAATTTTTTCAAGAAATTTTTCGATTTTTTTTTTTCAAATTTTTTGGGGAATAGTCAAATTTCCCTAACCACACCCAATAGGGGATTTTGACTAGAATTTTTTATAGAATAATTTTTTTTGAATAATTTTTTTGAATATTTTTTTTTGAATTTTTTTTTGAATTTTTTTTTTTTGCATATCTTTTTCAAATTTTTTAATTTTTTTTAAATTCTTTTTTGGGTGAATTTTTTTCCCATGGAATCCCAGTCAAACTGGTCATATCCCTTCACATTCCATTCTGATGACGTCACAGTTATCCCCCCCGCAAGAGTATCCCCCCCGCAAAAGTATCCCCCCGCATGAGACGATTCCTCCGCAAGAGTATTCCCCCGCAAGAGTATCCTTCGGCAAGAGGATCCCTCCGCAAGTCCTCCCGGGGAATGAATTGAGGAAGTCGAGTCAAAAGCCCCTATCCCTCCAGCATGGAAAGAAAAGAAGCCCACACAAGGATTCAAAGTTCACAACAAGTTTTAATGAAAACCACTTCATAACGAGAAGAATTACAAAGGTTAACGTTTTCTTCTTCTTTTCTTGAGTAACTTTCCGATTGGGGTTCGGGCAAAACTTTTGACATGAGTTTCAAGATGTTCTTGCAAATCAGCGTAACGAGCAACGTGTCGTGAAACGCAGTCAACTCCTTGCCATTCTCTGGAAAACATTTTCATGGATGAAAGCTAAGTATTTTTAACAGAACAAATTTTCGTCGCATGACGAATCGAGCAAAGACAAATAAACAAACTACCTGAAACTACGAACCTGCGAAGAAAAAATCCCTTTCCTCCGCCGAAAACCTTCCACAAAGAGAGTTGTCTGATTTTTTAGCGATGAACCATCTTTGTTTCACTCGAGCGCTGAATAATTCTTTATGCAGAAAATAATACAAGCAATCACTTGGTGATTAGACCGCATAAAAAACTTCAGGGCAAACAATTCAAAGGCAGACATATTCCTCGAAGACGTGCCGTAAATCAGGTTCTCTTTCTCTTTCAATTCCATCGCATGTTAGAGCGAAAATCAGCTTGACTCACCTCTCAGGACAATCCGTGAATGAAAAAAGGAAAAAGATAGTTTGACTTCAATGCTCGCAGAAAACTCGTTTGAAAGGAGAAACGTGAAAGTAAGCTTATTTTTAACAAAGCAAATTGTCGTCGCATGACGAATCGAGCAAAGACAATCAAACAAACTACGAACCCGTGGAAGGATTTTGCAGTGAAAAAAAATTCCCTTTCTTTCGCCGAAAAGGATGTCCTTTTTCCAAAGCCACCTCTCTTAAACCTTCCACGAAGAGAGTTGTCCGACTTTTTAGCGATGAACCATCTTTGTTTCATACCGTGAAAAAATCTTTCATGTATTTCTCAGAACAGTGTTTTCCTAGAAAAACCCGACTTACGCCATCACTCGGTTCCAGATCACGCCGATAAAAGAGTTTGAATTAAATTTTCTTGTCCCAAGTAAGTTTTTGCAATAATCTTACATCTCATTTCTTCTTTCTTCTTGCCGAGCAACTTGTCTGGCTTTGCATTGTAAGTGAATGAATGAGAGAAGAACGACAGTGGGAGGGTTTCTTTTATAGAGGATGAGGTGGCGTCAGCTATCACGCAATATCGTTCCCTATCGTGCCTTCATCGTTCTTAACGTTCCTTTCCAGTCCTCACCCAGATTTTTTCAATCCTTAAAAAAGCGGCGAGTGAGTTTGTTTTTTGTTGTGTGTTAAACATTGCATTGTTTGTTTGGAAGAAGATCCCAGAACGGAGTGCGGACTAAAGCAGCTAACCGAGAAAGGTGGAAACACTGTTCAATTTAAAGGAAAAAAGCTGATGTAAGACAAACATTCTCACCACACCTACCAAAGAGACAAAGCCTTTGCCAATACTAGCGAGAGAGGAGATGGTCCCGTACAAACATTTGAAAACCTTGGTAGAATTACCTCTTGGCTCGACCTATACTGGCTATAGCGTGCACTACGGGCAACAAAAACTTGTAAAGCTAGAAGGGTGGTTTACGTATTGGGAGTATTAGAGGGTATTTGGGTGGTTTAGGTATCAGGGGGTATTGGGGTGGTTTAGGCATTATGTGGTATAAGGGTGGATTAGGTTTTAGGAGATTAGGGGTATTAGTGTGGTTTTAGGGATTTTTAGGGGGTATTAGGGTGGTTTAGGTATTAGGGGTTTTAGAGGTATTAGGCAGTATTTAGGTGGCTTAGGTATTATGGGGTATTAGGGTGGTTTAGGTTTTAGAAGATTAGGGGTATTAGTGCAGTTTTAGGGATTTTTAGGGGGTATTTGGGTGGTTTATGTATTAGGGGTTTTATACAGTAGGGTATTAGGTGGTATTTGGGTGGTTTAGGTATTAGGGGTATTAGGAGGTATTGGGAGGTTTTAGGGTAGTAGGGGTATTAGGGTGGTATAGCTTTTGGAGGTATTAGCAGGTATTAGGGTGGTTTAGGTAGGAGATTAGGGGTATTAGTGTTGTTTTAGGGATTTTTAGGGGGTATTAGAGGTATTAGTGTGGTTTTAGAGGTATTAGTGTGTGGTTTTAGGGGTATTAGAGGTATTAGTGTGGTTTTAGGGGTTTTAGGGTGGTTTAGGTATTAGGGCTATTAGGACTATTGGTGGTATTAAGGTGGTTTAGGTATTAGGGGTATTAGTATTAGGTATTAGGGGGTATTAGGGTGGTTTACGTATTATGGGGTATTACGGTAGTTTAGGTTTTAGGAGATTAGGGGTATTAGGAGGTTTTTGGGGGTGTTAGGGTGTTTTGGGTGTTAGGGGTATTAATATTAGGTATTAGGGGGGTATTAGGGGGTTTTTGGTATTAGTGGATATTAGGGGTATTAGAGGTATTAGGAGGTATTTGGGTGGTTTAGATATTAGGGGTATTTGGGTGGTTTAGGTATTATGGGGTATTAGCCGGTGATTTAGGTTTTAGGAGATTAGGGGTATTAGTGTGGTTTTAGGAGTATTAGTGGTATTAGTATTAGTTATTAGGGGTATTAGGAGGTTTTAGGGTATTAGTGGTATTAGGGTGGTTTAGGTATAAGGGTATTAGTGTTAGGTATTAGGAGGTATTAGAGGAATTTTGGTATTAGGGGTATTAGGAGGTTTAAGGGTGTTAGGGGTATTTGGGTGGTTTAGGTATTAGAGGGTAAGGCTGGGCTGAGTCTCATTGATCAGCTCATGTCAATGGGCTCCTGCTCATGTTTAGTGTTTAAAAAAGGCATTTTAAAAACAATTTTTTTATGGCTCTTTCCTTTGTGTTACAATGTTTAAATGTAAAAAAAAAACAATGAGCAATAAAATACCGGGTTTTGTTGTCATTTACAACCTTAATCATCCCAATCGGGCCACCGGACCACTTATCGGGCCACCCATCGGGCCACAGGGCCACTTATCGGGCCACCATCGGGTCACTTATCGGACCACTCATCGGGCCACTTATCGGGCCACTCATCGGGCCATCGGGCCACCGGGTCACTCATCGGGCCACTCATCGGGCCACTTATCGGGCCACTTATCGGGCCACCAGCCCACTTATCGGGCCATCGGGCCACTCATCGGGCCACTCACCGGGCCACTCATCGGGCCACTCATCGGGCCACTTATCGGGCCACTTATCGGGCCACCAGCCCACTTATCGGGCCATCGGGCCACTCATCGGGCCACTCACCGGGCCACTCATCGGGCCACTCATCGGGCCACTCATCGGGCCACTCATCGGGCCACTCATCGGGCCACTCACCGGGCCACCGGGCCACTCATCGGGCCACTCATCGGGCCACTCATCGGGCCACTCATCGGGCCACTCACCGGGCCACTTATCGGGCCACTTATCGGGCCACCAGCCCACTTATCGGGCCATCGGGCCACTCATCGGGCCACTCACCGTGCCACTCATCGGGCCACTCATCGGGCCACTCATCGGGCCACTCATCGGGCCACTCATCGGGCCACTCACCGGGCCACTTATCGGGCCACTTATCGGGCCACCAGCCCACTTATCGGGCCATCGGGCCATTCGTCGGGCCACTCACCGGGCCACTCATCGGGCCACTCATCGGGCCACTCATCGGACCACTCATCGGGCCACTCATCGGGCCACTCACCGGGCCACTTATTGGGCCATCGGGCCACTCATCGGGCCACTTATCGGGCCACTCACCGGGCCACTCATCGGGCCACTCATCGGGCCACTCATCGGGCCACTTATTGGGCCATCGGGCCACTCATCGGGCCATCGGGCCACCGGGTCACTCATCGGGCCACTCATCGGGCCACTCATCGGGCCACTTATTGGGCCATCGGGCCACTCATCGGGCCACCGGGCCACTTATCGGGCCATCGGGCCACACGATGGCCCGATAAGTGGCCCGATGGCCCGATGGCCCGATAAGTGGCCCGATAAGTGGCCCGATGAGTGGCCCGATGAGTGACCCGGTGGCCCGATGGCCCGATAAGTGGCCCGATGGCCCAATAAGTGGCCCGATGAGTGGCCCGATGAGTGACCCGATGAGTGGCCCGGTGAGTGGCCCGATAAGTGGCCCGATGAGTGGCCCGATGGCCCAATAAGTGGCCCGGTGGCCCGATAAGTGGCCCGATAAGTGGCCCGATGAGTGGCCCGATAAGTGGCCCGGTGGCCCGGTGAGTGGCCCGATGAGTGGCCCGATGAGTGGCCCGATGAGTGGCCCGATGAGTGGCCCGATGAGTGGCCCGATGAGTGGCCCGATGAGTGGCCCGGTGAGTGGCCCGATGAGTGGCCCGATGGCCCGATAAGTGGGCTGGTGGCCCGATAAGTGGCCCGATAAGTGGCCCGATGAGTGGCCCGATGAGTGGCCCGGTGAGTGGCCCGATGAGTGGCCCGATGGCCCGATAAGTGGGCTGGTGGCCCGATAAGTGGCCCGATAAGTGGCCCGATGAGTGGCCCGATGAGTGACCCGGTGGCCCGATGGCCCGATGAGTGGCCCGATAAGTGGCCCGATGAGTGGTCCGATAAGTGACCCGATGGTGGCCCGATAAGTGGCCCAGTGGCCCGATGGGTGGCCCGATAAGTGGTCCGGTGGCCCGATTGGGATGATTAAGGTTGTAAATGACAACAAAACCCGGTATTTTATTGCTCATTGTTTTTTTTTTTACATTTAAACATTGTAACACAAAGGAAAGAGCCATAAAAAAATTGTTTTTAAAATGCCTTTTTTAAACACTAAACATGAGCAGGAGCCCATTGACATGAGCTGATCAATGAGACTCAGCCCAGCCTTACCCTCTAATACCTAAACCACCCAAATACCCCTAACACCCTTAAACCTCCTAATACCCCTAATACCAAAATTCCTCTAATACCTCCTAATACCTAACACTAATACCCTTATACCTAAACCACCCTAATACCACTAATACCCTAAAACCTCCTAATACCCCTAATAACTAATACTAATACCACTAATACTCCTAAAACCACACTAATACCCCTAATCTCCTAAAACCTAAATCACCGGCTAATACCCCATAATACCTAAACCACCCAAATACCCCTAATATCTAAACCACCCAAATACCTCCTAATACCTCTAATACCCCTAATATCCACTAATACCAAAAACCCCCTAATACCCCCTAATACCTAATATTAATACCCCTAACACCCAAAACACCCTAACACCCCCAAAAACCTCCTAATACCCCTAATCTCCTAAAACCTAAACTACCGTAATACCCCATAATACGTAAACCACCCTAATACCCCCTAATACCTAATACTAATACCCCTAATACCTAAACCACCTTAATACCACCAATAGTCCTAATAGCCCTAATACCTAAACCACCCTAAAACCCCTAAAACCACACTAATACCTCTAATACCCCTAAAACCACACACTAATACCTCTAAAACCACACTAATACCTCTAATACCCCCTAAAAATCCCTAAAACAACACTAATACCCCTAATCTCCTACCTAAACCACCCTAATACCTGCTAATACCTCCAAAAGCTATACCACCCTAATACCCCTACTACCCTAAAACCTCCCAATACCTCCTAATACCCCTAATACCTAAACCACCCAAATACCACCTAATACCCTACTGTATAAAACCCCTAATACATAAACCACCCAAATACCCCCTAAAAATCCCTAAAACTGCACTAATACCCCTAATCTTCTAAAACCTAAACCACCCTAATACCCCATAATACCTAAGCCACCTAAATACTGCCTAATACCTCTAAAACCCCTAATACCTAAACCACCCTAATACCCCCTAAAAATCCCTAAAACCACACTAATACCCCTAATCTCCTAAAACCTAATCCACCCTTATACCACATAATGCCTAAACCACCCCAATACCCCCTGATACCTAAACCACCCAAATACCCTCTAATACTCCCAATACGTAAACCACCCTTCTAGCTTTACAAGTTTTTGTTGCCCGTAGTGCACGCTATAGCCAGTATAGGTCGAGCCAAGAGGTAATTCTACCAAGGTTTTCAAATGTTTGTACGGGACCATCTCCTCTCTCGCTAGTATTGGCAAAGGCTTTGTCTCTTTGGTAGGTGTGGTGAGAATGTTTGTCTTACATCAGCTTTTTTCCTTTAAATTGAACAGTGTTTCCACCTTTCTCGGTTAGCTGCTTTAGTCCGCACTCCGTTCTGGGATCTTCTTCCAAACAAACAATGCAATGTTTAACACACAACAAAAAACAAACTCACTCGCCGCTTTTTTAAGGATTGAAAAAATCTGGGTGAGGACTGGAAAGGAACGTTAAGAACGATGAAGGCACGATAGGGAACGATATTGCGTGATAGCTGACGCCACCTCATCCTCTATAAAAGAAACCCTCCCACTGTCGTTCTTCTCTCATTCATTCACTTACAATGCAAAGCCAGACAAGTTGCTCGGCAAGAAGAAAGAAGAAATGAGATGTAAGATTATTGCAAAAACTTACTTGGGACAAGAAAATTTAATTCAAACTCTTTTATCGGCGTGGTCTGGAACCGAGTGATGGCGTAAGTCGGGTTTTTCTAGGAAAACACTGTTCTGAGAAATACATGAAAGATTTTTTCACGGTATGAAACAAAGATGGTTCATCGCTAAAAAGTCGGACAACTCTCTTCGTGGAAGGTTTAAGAGAGGTGGCTTTGGAAAAAGGACATCCTTTTCGGCGAAAGAAAGGGAATTTTTTTTCACTGCAAAATCCTTCCACGGGTTCGTAGTTTGTTTGATTGTCTTTGCTCGATTCGTCATGCGACGACAATTTGCTTTGTTAAAAATAAGCTTACTTTCACGTTTCTCCTTTCAAACGAGTTTTCTGCGAGCATTGAAGTCAAACTATCTTTTTCCTTTTTTCATTCACGGATTGTCCTGAGAGGTGAGTCAAGCTGATTTTCGCTCTAACATGCGATGGAATTGAAAGAGAAAGAGAACCTGATTTACGGCACGTCTTCGAGGAATATGTCTGCCTTTGAATTGTTTGCCCTGAAGTTTTTTATGCGGTCTAATCACCAAGTGATTGCTTGTATTATTTTCTGCATAAAGAATTATTCAGCGCTCGAGTGAAACAAAGATGGTTCATCGCTAAAAAATCAGACAACTCTCTTTGTGGAAGGTTTTCGGCGGAGGAAAGGGATTTTTTCTTCGCAGGTTCGTAGTTTCAGGTAGTTTGTTTATTTGTCTTTGCTCGATTCGTCATGCGACGAAAATTTGTTCTGTTAAAAATACTTAGCTTTCATCCATGAAAATGTTTTCCAGAGAATGGCAAGGAGTTGACTGCGTTTCACGACACGTTGCTCGTTACGCTGATTTGCAAGAACATCTTGAAACTCATGTCAAAAGTTTTGCCCGAACCCCAATCGGAAAGTTACTCAAGAAAAGAAGAAGAAAACGTTAACCTTTGTAATTCTTCTCGTTATGAAGTGGTTTTCATTAAAACTTGTTGTGAACTTTGAATCCTTGTGTGGGCTTCTTTTCTTTCCATGCTGGAGGGATAGGGGCTTTTGACTCGACTTCCTCAATTCATTCCCCGGGAGGACTTGCGGAGGGATCCTCTTGCCGAAGGATACTCTTGCGGGGGGATACTCTTGCGGAGGAATCGTCTCATGCGGGGGGATACTTTTGCGGGGGGGATACTCTTGCGGGGGGATACTCTTGCGGGGGGGGATAACTGTGACGTCATCAGAATGGAATGTGAAGGGATATGACCAGTTTGACTGGGATTCCATGGGAAAAAAATTCACCCCCAAAAAAAAATTAAAAAAAATTAAAAAATTTGAAAAAGATATGCAAAAAAAAAAATTCAAAAAAAAAATTCAAAAAAAAATATTCAAAAAAATTATTCAAAAAAAATTATTCTAAAAACAATTCTAGTCAAAATCCCCTATTGGGTGTGGTTAGGGAAATTTGACTATTCCCCAAAAAATTTGAAAAAAAAAAATCGAAAAATTTCTTGAAAAAATTCGATGCTCAAAATCACCTATATTACTCAAAAATTGAAAAAAAAATTCAAGAAAATTTGAAAAAAAAATGACAAAAAATTGAAAAAATAATTCTAGTCAAAATTCACTATATAAAAACATTCTAGTCAAAATCCCCTATTGGGCGTGGTTAGGGAAATTTGACTATGCCCCAAAAAATTTGAAAAAAAATCGAAAATTTTTTTGAAAAAATTCGATACTCAAAATCACCTATATTACTCAAAAATTGAAAAAAATTCCAAAAAAAAAGTCGAAAAAAATTCAAAAATAAATTCTAGTCAAATCCCCTATATAAAATTCAGATTTTTTACTTTTGAAAACTTGCTTTTTAAACTCATTAAACTTGTTTGAACTTTGAATACTTGTGTGGGCTCCTTGTTTCACCCCTGGGGGATTTTTCAAGAACCATGGGGGCTTGAAGCCGAGGGGGCTTCCGACCAGGGGATCAATGACGTCATCTTAGGCGGACTTTGGACTCTCCCTCGCTTTGATGACGTCATATTGGGGATTTTGACTATTCCTCCAATCAAGGGAGTGCCACGCCCAAACCATTGGGACTTTTGACTATGTCCCCGGTAGCCATGTATAACTACTGCCGGTCTTCCAAATGGTCGCCACTATAGGTTTTTTTTCAGAGGCTCATTTCCGCCGGAAATTCCTTCGAACGCGTCTCCATAATCTGTGATTACTGCTAGTATAACTATATAAACTGCTAACCTTAAAAGCAACCTTCTGAGCTATAGTCCCCAGAGCTCCTTTGTCCTCGTGTTCAGACTCCGGCGGCTACGAGGGCCAGGCCTGGGGACGAGAATGAAAGAAAAACTGACAGCTGCAGCTGCAGCTTTCGATTTCATGAACAGGAAATGTCTTCTGGATTTTAAATCCAAGTAAACTTGCGACAGGGATTCGTGAAAAACGCTAAATCGCTGAAATTGAATACCGAAGGAGTCATTTTTGAAAGGCTTTTGTTGCATATTTACAACAACACTGAGGCCGGAAGTGTGGTAAGCTATAAAGCCATGTAAATGGCTGCTATACACTTTATTATAAAGGTCGGCGCACAGGAGGCGACTGGTCGCTTTCGTGTGAACTACTCGTTTTCAGCAAAGCATCTAGTCTCAGCCACCAAAATTTGGTCGCGGCGACTGGTTGCAGAAATTCAAACTGGTTTAAATTGGAGCGACTGGTCGCGACGAACAGTCGCGGCAATTTTTTTTATAAACTCCTCGCAAAACTAGTCGCTGCCACCAATGTAACATTTTAACAAATCAAAGGCCAATTCAAACTATTCCTGCAACTAGTCGCCTTGTGTGTACTTCTCGTGAGACTCGCGCCGACCAAATAAAATAAAACCCAATACAAAAAGCAAATCAATCGCTATAACCAGTCTGTTCGCCTAAACAACAACAGGCGACTTGGTCGCCGTGACTTCGCCGCGACTTCAATCACCTCGTTTGTGCCGACCTTAAATTCGTGGAGTTAATACTGTTACTACAATGCTTTTTGGTAAAAGTTTAATGTCTGCGTGAAAAACTACTTATCATCCAAGAGAAAATGGAGCATTAACTAGGCAAAACTAAAGTAATACAATGCGTTATTAATGAGATGAAAATGAGGCTTTAATCTCTTTAAAAAATATTGGTCTTCCTTTGGGTAGCATGTGTCTACTGTTGCCTATTTTTTGGATACAATTTTTAGTCTTTTGAGATAAAAATAAACTGGTTAACTCCTTAATGTCACACCTTTCAGTTTTAGCAAAGTGTTTAAGTGCACTCGCAGTGAACATAATAATCATTTATGGCAAAGCTATCTGTGAGTTAGTGATTAAATTTTGTTATCGATCCTTATCGAAATGAAATTGAAAACCAGTATGTTTCAGATAGCCTAACAGCGTACGCGTGGACAGTTAACTAGAATAAATATTCGGACTGCTGAAATAGTATACAAATGTGCCTAAAATGCAAACTTCGTACACAAGGGAGACTGCGACGTCATGGTGTTTTAATAACCTAAAAATAACACTGACACTGCAAATTTATGCACTACCTGTTGTGTTTAATGGAGTATGGGGGTGGCTATCAACTAGCATCCGATCCGTTTGATGGACGATTCAGCTGTCTGACTTGATATTTGCTGCTATTTTTCTCCATTTTCTTTTATCTGTGTCCAAGAAACCAACTTGATATCGATTGATAGGTTTATTACAATACAATTTAGCTCCATAATTGTGGACTGTTTAACAATTTGGTATAAATTGATTCTTTTCAAATTTTCCTTTGATTCAAACCATTTTTTCAAGTCCTTTATTTTCTATTTAATGACCAAGTTACATATGGAAACATTTCGTATGCAACATTCACAAATTAATGTATTTTCGTTATTTTTAATGGATTAGTTTGCTTTTGTTTCTTGGAATGGAGGGAAAGTCCCGGATTTATCAAGTGTGACTATACAATTGAGAAGACGCGTTGTGGTAAATATTTCAATTTCGTGTAGCTTTTAATTTACTAGTTTACTATAGGAGTTTATGGAAAATGTCGTACGAACTACGATGGGAAATATCTACCAAATGGTGACAAGATAGATCATTTGTGTTTTTTCTGAAGGCTGGTTCTGCGTTACTTAAAACTACAGCCATGCAAAACGTCTGCAAATAACTTGTCATTTGACTTCAGTCAAACCGTTACACAGCTGTTATCACTTTTCAGTAAGGTCACGTTTCTTTTGTGTAATTTCATTGCCAGCTTCACTCAGATGGCTTGTTACTCGTGGCGAAGCACACGAGTTGTAAATCCGGCGTTGACTTTTCTTGGTTTTTTTCGTGTCACATTAGCGCATGCAAATTTATGCACGCATATTGAAGTCTACATCGACGACTATATGGCTTTCGGCCATGAAATACATACCGTAAAATCTCTCCGTGTGTGTACTCGAGAAGCAAGATAAAGAACTACTGCGTACAACTGCACACTTTCAAGACAATTCAAGGCGTTCATGGATGGATAGGACCGTTTGATATTGTGTTCGCCGCTTATTCCTGTGGGATTTTTGCTCTGGCAAGTTCTGTGTTTTATATATTAAACTTGCCATTTGCTTAGCGATCGAGCTCCGGGTCGAGCTTAAGTGTCAGCGACTGAATCTAGTGAATGCAGTGTAGTCTTACTTTTAAACCCGGGTATACGTGAAAGCATGATGAACAGGTTATCGGCAAGGGTGTTTAAATAAAATTCACTCTCTCACTCACTCACTCACTCACTCACTCACTCACTCACTCGCTCCTTCCATCAGCTGTAAACTTAGTGGTGAGCAAATGCTTTGTTACAAACACGTTTCGTAACTGGAATTCAACGTGAATCCAACGATAACAATAGTTAATTTGATGTAAACGAATATAGACAACAATAAGCATACAGATGTTTCGCATTTGGAGTTTTTCATCATCATCATCATCATCATCATCATGTCGAGCGCACTCGGATTCCAGAAATGACCTTCCTCCAACCATTGGTGTCCTTCATCACTTCGGGGAGGGCCTCTCTTGTTAGTCCTGAATCTTCCTCTAGCAGGTCAATATAGGTCTTGGCTGGACGTCCCCTAGATCTCTTACCATGTGATGGCTCCCAGAATAACAGTTGGGAAGCTACCTCTTTCTTACTCCTCCAACAATGTCCGCTAAATCTCAGCCTTCTCATGCGTAGTGTAGTCGATACAGGTGGAATATCGCCATATAGCTGCTTGTTTGTGATGTGATCTCTCCAACTGACATTTAGTGCAGCCCTGAGCATCTTTGTGTAACAACCATCTAATCGCTGTTCAAGAGCTTTAGTCAGTGTCCAACTCTCGGCACTGTACAGAAGAACACTTTCGACAGTTGCCCTGAAGAATCTTAGCTTGAGATTCCTAGTAAGGTCGGATTTCCAAATCGGCTCCATTTTGTTTAAAGCAGCCCAGGCCTTCGCTTTCCTTATCATCAAATCTTTGGCGCTATGGCTAATCCATGATCCCAGATATTGGAAGTCTGTTGCTTGCTTTAGTTGGTGGTTATTTAAAGAGCTCAGACTCCCTTGCTGGTTATACAGCATAAACTCTGTCTTTGATTCGTTGATATATAGCCCAATTTCTCTAGCTGCTCTTTCCACCCTGATCAGAAGCTCTTGGGCATCCTGGAAGTTATTCGAAATCAGTGCTATGTCATCTGCAAAATCTGTATCTGTGATTTTCACTTCTAGGTGTCGCCTACTCTTCCGTTCTGTTAGTGTGAACCCAAGATCTTCTCTTCCCTCAATTGCTATTCTCATTACATAGTCAAGGACTACTATAAACAGATAAGGTGCCAACATATCTCCCTGCAACACCCCTGCTAGTATTGGGAAGAAGTCAGTTGCTCCATCTGGAGATAATACCTGTGCTTCAGTGTTACTGTACATTAGTGCTATGGCTGTCACAATTGAGTCAGGGATTCCATATGCTTTCAGTATTTGTAGCATCTTTTGTCGATTGATGGTATCAAAGGCTTTCTTGAAGTCTACAAATAGGGAGCTTAAGATCCAGGACGCGACAGCTTTTAGAACGCGGTGACCGAGCTAAAGCCTGGAACGAGAACGCCGTTCTAAGCTCGGGAAAAATTAACTTTTAAGGTTTGCGATGCGACACGGTTGTTCAAGATTTTTGTTTTGACAAAAGAAAACGCAAAATATAAAATGAGCTCGTTCAAAGAAGTCCAAGAAATATTGTTATTGTGCTTGCATGGAAGAAGAAATCATTGATGATGAAGAATTTGCCATGTTGTACGAGGCATACACACCGCAGAATCCTCCATTTGCTCACTCGTCGTATGAGAAATCTTCTCTTGTAAATGAAGACCCGTCTAAATGTAAAGCAAATTTTCGCGTGGAAAAGGGAGATATCTCTTTACTTGTTGAAACCTTAAGAGTGTTCCTCCTATCCAAAGCATTCTCTAATTCGGAGGGCTCGTCTGGCGTTATTCCCGCAGCTTTTTCTTCATCCCTTAGTTTTTTCTTGTACCTAATAACAAGAATTCCCACGTGGTCGCAAACCGACCGCTTATCGACGCTAAATTTAGGAGCTGAACATTTATTCAAAGTCGGCAATTTTTTCCCACAAGCTGCTTCTCTGTGTCGACTTGGAAACTTCCCTACACAGGATTATGCCGTGGTCGTTTGTCCAAGACATCACCGAACTAAAAGAAAAAATAAAACAACAATATCTTTAAAACCGAGTTAAATTTGAGCTCAGACTGAGTTGAAAATAATTTTGTGCTTAAGTCCACGAAACATCACTTCTTGCATGTTCTTAGCAAATTAACGCTTAATTTTGCTAAATACAAGGGTAAAAAGCAGGGGGGAAAAAGACGAAGCTTGGAGGCACAACTCACTTCGAAGATTTTGTCGAAGCCATTCTTCGCTAACCTAAGTCAACCTGTAAATAAAGTTTAAAAAAGTC
Source organism: Cladopsammia gracilis (assembly GCA_022457155.1). NCBI lineage: Eukaryota > Metazoa > Cnidaria > Anthozoa > Scleractinia > Dendrophylliidae > Cladopsammia > Cladopsammia gracilis. The sequence goes on from JAJGOT010000113.1 coordinate 901,675, forward strand.
AGAGCTTTCCCATTTTTGCGGCGTAAATTTCGCTAGAAAGTTTCAATATGAATCGAGGTTTCGATTTATGTTTAGATTTGGCACTTAATACACCGTTTTTTCAAAACAAGAATATTTAATACTCACGTTTTCTACACAACGCCAAATCCTTTTGACTCGAGTTCTCTACGCGACGGCGACGCTGCGAGCCAGCACTCCGAGGCAAGCGGACTGCTGCTTTTCTGTGAAAAATTACTTCCGGCCGCGTCTCAAAACCGTCGCGTCCTGGATCTTAAGCTCCCTAATATTAGAACTGCTGGTAGGTTCTTAGCCTTTACGCCCTCTATCAATCTTCTTAATGCCAGAATCTGGGCAACTGTTGACCTTCCGGGTCGAAAACCATTCTGGTTCATGCGTAGTATAGGGTCAACATGAGGCCGGATTCTATTTAATAACATTCTGTTGTATACTTTGGCTGCAATTGGCATTAGGCTTATGCCGCGGTAATTTTGAGGGACAGTCAAGTCTCCTTTTTTTTTTGAAATTGGTATGATCGCACTCTTGGACCATATCGTTGGTTTGTCTCCGTTAAGCATTTTGTTGCAGACTTCTAACAGTTGTTCATCTAATGCACCGCTTTTCCAAACTTCGGCAGGTATGTTATCCAGTCCTGAAGCTTTGTTATTTGGTAGGGCATCGATGCTGCTCCTTAACTGAACCATTGTGAATTCACTGGTTTCGATTGGTAAATAGTCCTCCGGCTCAGTAATTTTACGAACCGGTTCGTCGTCTACAGTAGGTGGTTGCCCAAGTAATTCGGAGAAATGTGCCTCCCATTTCTCTACCCTCTCTCCTGGGCTATCTGCTTTTAAACGCCCTTTGTTGCTATTTTTCCTTCCTGTTACCTCATTTACTGTGGCCCATGCCTTCTTAGATTGTTGCTGGACAGTTGCCCCTTCTATGTCAGCAATCTTCCTGTTTACGAATTCCTCCTGACTATTTCTATATGCTTCCTTCAGATTTTCCTTTGCTTCCTGTAATCTTGCCTTATTCTGGGCAGTCGGTGCAACAATGCTAGTTTGGTATACCATTTTCAGATCTAATCGCTTGGCAATTACCTCTGCATTTTCCCATGGCACCCTCTTGGTAATCTTGTTCTTTGTTGGTACATGCTCAGCAGCGGCTTCATCATGGCTTCTCATTACGGAAGTATATAATGCCTCAGCAGTGTCTGAATCTTCATTTTCATAGAGAACATCAAATCGATTTCGCACTTCAATTGCGTATGCCTGTTTGATAGCATCGTCAACCCTGAATTTATTCCAATCATACTGCACTTTTCTGCTCTTCTCGAATTTATTAGCTCTTAAACTCAATTTCACTTTGGCCGATACCATTCTGTGATCTGTTGTAATTGTAATTAAATTATATGCCTGGCAATCCTTAGCACTGTTACGCCATTTCTTGTTGATAAAGATATAGTCAAGTTGTGATTTGCTTCCATTTGGGTAGGTGAAGGTCCATAGTTTGCTCTTATGCTTTTGGAAGCGGGTGTTCAGCGCTATCATTTCACATTCCTCCAGTAAGTCAAGTAAAAGCCTACCATTCCTGTTTGTTACTTGTCCATAGGTATATCCTTTACTTTCCAAAGAATCCATCTTTGCATTCATATCCCCTCCAATTATCTTGACATTGTGCTTTGGTATATCTCTTGTTAATCCCGCCAGCACGTCATAGAAACCTGCTGCTTCATCATCTGACGAACAGTTTGTTGGACTGTAACAGCATACAATAGTTGTTTCAGGATTGCCGTTAAATGTGACCACCATTTACCGTGGGTTGATAGTTTCGATGATTTTCACTGACTTGTTGGCATGTGGACTTAACAACATACCAACGCCTCCAACGGATGCATTTGCCGCATTTTTGGTGCAAGAACTGGTGACCATTATCCATCCCTTCCCCATGTCCTTAAATTGAATATCTGTACTTCCATGATGTATCCGATGCTCCTGTATACACAGTACATCAATCCTATTTGTTTCAGCAAGTGCTACAAGCTCGCCTTGTCTGTCATCTGATACTAATGTCCTAACATTTAGGGTCGCTACTACTGTTTGCCGCTTGCACTTCAGAAGGTTTATCTTTTCTACCTTTCCTTGCTGTGTCCCAGTAGCCATTTTCCGACCTCAGCCTGGTCCACCACTGAGGGACGCGCTCCTTGTTAACCCGCGCGACGAGCGATGCGGTATGTGTGATTGGTTTTAGTCATCCTTTCATCTTTCAATTGCTACTAGTCAATAAATTGACCCGGTACACTAGTGGCTCGCAACACCTACTAGCGAGTCTATGCAGGGCAGGGGTGACTGATCCCTGAGCTAGTAGACATCCAGTCCACTAGCCGCATACCCAATTTTTAGTGCAACATTAAAATCGATCTAAAAGGATTTTACAACCTAAACACGCGTTCTGAAGCGTATCTAGCTTAAAATAATAACATTTAGTTCGTAGGAAGTATGTGCTCTTGGACAGCGCAGTGATTGAGTTTGTGGTCCGGTCCCGGATGGCCCGAGTTCGAATCTCCATAAAGCCTTCTTTTTTTTCCCTTTTTTTTTTTTTTCGAACTGGACATTATTTTTTCGTTCGACATTTTTTCGTTCGTCAAAAATCCTTACGTTTAATTTAAAAAATATATATCGAACTGTGTCAGTGTGAAAACGTAAGCTTACGGCAAGATTGCGTTGCGCGTTACGCGTTAGCATTTCTTCTTCTCTGGTTGGCTCTTAGGAGCCTTTGATTAGATGTAATTTTAAGCTTATGTTTCCCTGTAAAAACACTCAAATCACTTGGGAATCATTGCTGCAATGAGTTAAAGGCGCCACGAGTTCAAGCTGTGTACAGCTTCATGTTCATTCAAAATCACCATCTATCAAAATCTACAAACACAAGAAACTATTCTGCCAAGGTCTCGTTGTCTGATTTGAGCGAAAGAACTGTTTTGCGATTATACTTTAGCCAAACGATAATATTTTACATAAGCGTTGAAGAAGAAGAAGAAATGTCACGAGAATTTTGTGTCATTTCAAAAACAAAAAATGTTTTCGTATAAACAGAAACCGAAACATATTTGTCGGGTTTTGCGAAAAATTGTTACCGTGGTGTACCAAAACTGTTGATGAGTGTCTGTCTGATAGACAGACTGCCTCCGAATGATATACATTTTCGTTTACAAACGGGATTGAACAGACTAGATTGGTTTCTCTTTTAAGAACTGGTCGATTAACTTTCTTTGTTTTAGTATTATTTTGTAAATAAGTAAAGATATTGTAGCATGGCTTTGACCAAAAAAGGTGAAAATCCCCGGGACACGGCCCCTTAAAGAGCGAAGCAAATAGCAAAGCCCGCATGCGTGGGTCGTCTTAAACTGTGTCTGTCTTTAAATCTGAAAGATAGGGGCGTCGTGGTTTATAAAACGTTGCTTCAGTCCCTGCACCATTTACCTCTGCTAATTAAAGGTACGACTATCTAATTTCTGTTACAGCGACATAGCATACGTCCATACAACAAAGGCTACATGTTAGCTTAGTTTGTCTGTTATTAGAAAAGCAGAACTGATGAAATTGATCTAAGTTTTGCAAGACTAGGACATGGACGTATGTGTCTTGAATAGAAACAATTCTAATTCTTTTTCAACTTAACGTAAACATTCTTTTAATACTGCGAAATTATGGCAAAGAAGTTTCAATGTCAATATATGAGTTGTATTTAAATAATAGTCTGCTGTTTTTGCACCGAATTTTCCCATTGTGATGGTGAAATCGGACGTCGGATTCAAAATCGGCAACTGAGGTTATAAGACAGATGTTTTTTTTTCATCACTTTTGAGACGGTTTTTCCCTTAATACCCGCTGTAATTCTTAACAGTTATGCAAATGTGAAATTCTGTTTGAGTGTGTTTGGGTTGAAACGGAGATGAATATTTTAAAACAATCTTGAACCAGTTTTACTTTGAATTTTACAGTCATTCAAATATAAAAATTTGCCCAAACAATGAAATCAAACCACCTATCTTACAATATTCAAGCGTCAATGTGTGAATACCGCTTTTACAAATTTCGTGCTCAGTCATCATTTCTAGAAAAACCAACCTTGTTTACGTTTTAGGAAAAATCCACCAAAATCTACAAATACAAGAAACTATTCGGCCAAGGTTTCGTTGTCTAATTTGAGCGAAAGAACTGTTTTGCGATTATACTTTAGCGAAACGATGATTTTTTTTAATAAGCGGTGAAGCCGTTGTTAACCAGTTTAAGGAGCAGTGTCACGACAATTTGGTGTCATTTCAAAAAGAAAAATGTTTTTTTATAAGCAGAAACTGAAAAATGTTTTAGAATCAAATTATGTTCATCTTTTCTGTACTGATCCTTTTTTTCAGACATACGATTTTAGTAATCTTTAACTGTGTATTCCTTTAAGCCTATTTTTCATTCTTTCACATTTGTTGATTTTCTCTTCATTTCATCTTCTCTGTATGCTGAATGTGTCTATTCAAATCATTAAAAATTAATATGTTGTAGTCTTTCAAAGAAGAAGAATATAGTCGAATATTTACATCTTATTAACTTTCAGATGGCTTCTTCGTTCAAAATAAACCGTCCATCAAAATATACAAATAAAAGAAACTATTTGGTCAAGGTCTCATTGTCTAATTTGAGCGAAAGAACTCTTTTGCGATTATACTTTAGCCAAACGATGATCTCTTACATAAGCGGTGAAGCCGTTGTTAACCACTTTAAAAACCAATGTCACGAGAATTAGGTGTCATTTCAAAAACAATTTTTTTTTGTATAAGCAGAAAGCGAAAAATTGCTACCGTGGTGTATCAAAACGGTTGATGTCAGTGTCTGTCGTCATAGACAGACCGCGTCCGAATGAATTACATTTTCGTTTACAAAATAGGATAAAACAGACTAGATTGATTTCTCTTTTAAGAACTGGTCGATTATCTTTCTCCTTATGTTTAAGTATTATTTTGTAAATAAGTAAAGATATTGTAGCATTGTTTTGACCAAAAAAGGTAGAAATCCCCAGGACACGGCACCTTAATTAAAAAGCGATGCAAATAGCAAAGCACGCATGTGTGGGTCGTCTGAAACTGTGTGTGTCTTTAAATCTAAAAGATAGCGGATCGCAGAAACACTGTACAACCGGACCGGGGCGTCGTGGTTTATGAAACGTTGTTTCAGTCCCTGCACCATTTACCTCTGCTAATTAAAGGTACGACTATCTAATTTATGTTACAGCGACATAGCATACGTCCATGCAACAAAGGCTACATGTTAGCTTAGTTTGTCTGTTATTAGAAAAGCAGAACTGATGAAATTGATCTAAGTTTTGCAAGACTAGGACATGGACTTGTGTGTCTTGAATAGAAACAATTCTAATTCTTTTTCAACTTAACGTAAACATTCTTTAAATACTGCGAAATTATGGCAAAGAAGTTTCAATGTCAATATATGAGTTGTATTAAAATAAAAGTCTGCTGTTTTTGCACCGAATTTTCCCATTTTGATGGTGAAATCGGACGTCGGATTCAAAACCGGCAACTGAGGTTATAAGACAGATGTTTTTTTTTTTCATCACTTTTGAGACGGTTTTTTCCTTAATACCCGCTGTAATTCTTAACAGTTATGCAAATGTGAAATTCTGTTTGAGTGTGTTTGGGTTGAAACGGAGATGAATATTTTAAAACAATCTTGAACCAGTTTTACTTTGAATTTTACAGTCATTCAAATATAAAAATTTGCCCAAACAATGAAATCAAACCACCTATCTTACAATATTCAAGCGTCAATGTGTGAATACCGCTTTTACAAATTTCGTGCTCAGTCATCATTTCTAGAAAAACCAACCTTGTTTACGTTTTAGGAAAAATCCACCAAAATCTACAAATACAAGAAACTATTCGGCCAAGGTTTCGTTGTCTAATTTGAGCGAAAGAACTGTTTTGCGATTATACTTTAGCGAAACGATGATTTTTTTAATAAGCGGTGAAGCCGTTGTTAACCAGTTTAAGGAGCAGTGTCACGACAATTTGGTGTCATTTCAAAAAGAAAAATGTATTTTTATAAGCAGAAACTGAAAAATGTTTTAGAATCAAATTATGTTCATCTTTTCTGTACTGATCCTTTTTTTCAGACATACGATTTTAGTAATCTTTAACTGTGTATTCCTTTAAGCCTATTTTTTATTCTTTCACATTTGTTGATTTTCTCTTCATTTCGTCTTCTCTGTATGCTGAATGTGTCTATTCAAATCATTAAAAAATTATTATGTTGTAGTCTTTCAAAGAAGAAGAATATAGTCGAATATTTACATCTTATTAACTTTCAGATGGCTTCTTCGTTCAAAATAAACCGTCCATCAAAATATACAAATAAAAGAAACTATTTGGCCAAGGTTTCGTTGTCTAATTTGAGCGAAAGAACTGTTTTGCGATTATACTTTAGCGAAACGATGATTTTTTTAATAAGCGGTGAAGCCGTTGTTAACCAGTTTAAGGAGCAGTGTCACGACAATTTGGTGTCATTTCAAAAAGAAAAATGTTTTTTTATAAGCAGAAACTGAAAAATGTTTTAGAATCAAATTATGTTCATCTTTTCTGTACTGATCCTTTTTTTCAGACATACGATTTTAGTAATCTTTAACTGTGTATTCCTTTAAGCCTATTTTTCATTCTTTCACATTTGTTGATTTTCTCTTCATTTCATCTTCTCTGTATGCTGAATGTGTCTATTCAAATCATTAAAAATTAATATGTTGTAGTCTTTCAAAGAAGAAGAATATAGTCGAATATTTACATCTTATTAACTTTCAGATGGCTTCTTCGTTCAAAATAAACCGTCCATCAAAATATACAAATAAAAGAAACTATTTGGCCAAGGTCTCATTGTCTAATTTGAGCGAAAGAACTCTTTTGCGATTATACTTTAGCCAAACGATGATCTTTTACATAAGCGGTGAAGCCGTTGTTAACCACTTTACGAAGCAATGTCACGAGAATTAGGTGTCATTTCAAAAACAATTTTTTTTGTATAAGCAGAAAGCGAAAAATTGCTACCGTGGTGTATCAAAACGGTTGATGTCAGTGTCTGTCGTCATAGACAGACCGCGTCCGAATGAATTACATTTTCGTTTACAAAATAGGATAAAACAGACTAGATTGATTTCTCTTTTAAGAACTGGTCGATTATCTTTCTCCTTATGTTTAAGTATTATTTTGTAAATAAGTAAAGATATTGTAGCATTGTTTTGACCAAAAAAGGTAGAAATCCCCAGGACACGGCACCTTCATTAAAAAGCGATGCAAATAGCAAAGCACGCATGTGTGGGTCGTCTGAAACTGTGTGTGTCTTTAAATCTAAAAGATAGCGGATCGCAGAAACACTGTACAACCGGACCGGGGCGTCGTGGTTTATGAAACGTTGTTTCAGTCCCTGCACCATTTACCTCTGCTAATTAAAGGTACGACTATCTAATTTCTGTTACAGCGACATAGCATACGTCCATGCAACAAAGGCTACATGTTAGCTTAGTTTGTCTGTTATTAGAAAAGCAGAACTGATGAAATTGATCTAAGTTTTGCAAGACTAGGACATGGACTTATGTGTCTTGAATAGAAACAATTCTAATTCTTTTTCAACTTAACGTAAAGATTCTTTAAATACTGCGAAATTATGGCAAAGAAGTTTCAATGTCAATATATGAGTTGTATTTAAATAATAGTCTGCTGTTTTTGCACCGAATTTTCCCATTTTGATGGTGAAATCGGACGTCGGATTCAAAACCGGCAACTTATTGGCAGGTTATAAGACAGATGGTTTTTTTTTTTTATCACTTTTGAGACGGTTTTTTCCTTAATACCCGCTGTAATTCTTAACAGTTATGCAAATGTGAAATTCTGTTTGAGTGTGTTTGGGTTGAAACGGAGATGAATATTTTAAAACAATCTTGAACCAGTTTTACTTTGAATTTTACAGTCATTCAAATATAAAAAATTGCCCAAACAATGAAATCAAACCACCTATCTTACAATATTCAAGCGTCAATGTGTGAATACCGCTTTTACAAATTTCGTGCTCAGTCATCATTTCTAGAAAAACCAACCTTGTTTACGTTTTAGGAAAAATCCACCAAAATCTACAAATACAAGAAACTATTCGGCCAAGGTTTCGTTGTCTAATTTGAGCGAAAGAACTGTTTTGCGATTATACTTTAGCGAAACGATGATTTTTTTAATAAGCGGTGAAGCCGTTGTTAACCAGTTTAAGGAGCAGTGTCACGACAATTTGGTGTCATTTCAAAAAGAAAAATGTATTTTTATAAGCAGAAACTGAAAAATGTTTTAGAATCAAATTATGTTCATCTTTTCTGTACTGATCCTTTTTTTCAGACATACGATTTTAGTAATCTTTAACTGTGTATTCCTTTAAGCCTATTTTTTATTCTTTCACATTTGTTGATTTTCTCTTCATTTCGTCTTCTCTGTATGCTGAATGTGTCTATTCAAATCATTAAAAAATTAATATGTTGTAGTCTTTCAAAGAAGAAGAATATAGTCGAATATTTACATCTTATTAACTTTCAGATGGATTCTTCGTTCAAAATAAACCGTCCATCAAAATATACAAATAAAAGAAACTATTTGGCCAAGGTCTCATTGTCTAATTTGAGCGAAAGAACTCTTTTGCGATTATACTTTAGCCAAACGATGATCTTTTGCATAAGCGGTGAAGCCGTTGTTAACCACTTTAAGAAGCAATGTCACGATAACTAGGTGTCATTTCAAAAACAATTTTTTTTGTATAAGCAGAAAGCGAAAAATTGCTACCGTGGTGTATCAAAACGGTTGATGTCAGTGTCTGTCGTCATAGACAGACCGCGTCCGAATGAATTACATTTTCGTTTACAAAATAGGATAAAACAGACTAGATTGATTTCTCTTTTAAGAACTGGTCGATTATCTTTCTCCTTATGTTTAAGTATTATTTTGTAAATAAGTAAAGATATTGTAGCATTGTTTTGACCAAAAAAGGTAGAAATCCCCAGGACACGGCACCTTAATTAAAAAGCGATGCAAATAGCAAAGCACGCATGTGTGGGTCGTCTGAAACTGTGTGTGTCTTTAAATCTAAAAGATAGCGGATCGCAGAAACACTGTACAACCGGACCGGGGCGTCGTGGTTTATGAAACGTTGTTTCAGTCCCTGCACCATTTACCTCTGCTAATTAAAGGTACGACTATCTAATTTATGTTACAGCGACATAGCATACGTCCATGCAACAAAGGCTACATGTTAGCTTAGTTTGTCTGTTATTAGAAAAGCAGAACTGATGAAATTGATCTAAGTTTTGCAAGACTAGGACATGGACTTATGTGTCTTGAATAGAAAAAAAAATGAAGAAACAGTTCTAATTATTTTTCAACTTAACGTAAACATTCTTTAAATGCTGCGAAATTATGGTAAAGAATTTTCAATGTCAATTCAAAGGGGACAGACCTCAAATAAATGTGGCTACTAAATATATCTTAATTTCGTAACTGTTCATCAGTAGGATGCCCAAAATGCGTGCAATTCCACAATTGGTTTCGGCTCCATTAAATCCTATACCAATTGCAGAACATTTTAGGAGGAGCCACCCACAGTGTGAGCACAGTTACTGCCAAGACATAATTATTAGTAAGGAAAACAACGCAAAATAAATGTAGTACGTTAAATAACGAACTAAGCACACACGTCAACTAAATAAGCTCACACGTCAACTAAATAAGCTAAGCACGCGCACAACTTAAGGAAAATTGCGCGCGCGCACCTGCATTAACCTAAATAGAAGCAATATAGAAATTAAATAGGGGCGCGAGGATGATATAAAGGATCTAAAATAACAAAGGATACGGCGGCGTTTCTCAATTCTGGATTGCTTGTCTAATTTCCCGTAGTGTAGTGCCATACTTCTCAATGATAGCACCGTGGCGTTTGAAGAATTTAGTAAATGAGTTGTATTTAAATAATAGTCTGCTGTTTTGCACAATTTTCCCATTTTGATGGTGAAATCGGACGTCGGATTCAAAACCGGCAACTGAGGTTATAAGACAGATGGTTTTTTTTTCATCACTTTTGAGACGGTTTTTCCTTAATACCCGCTGTAATTCTTAACAGTTATGCAAATGTGAAATTCTGTTTGTGTTTGGGTTGAAAGCGGGATGAATATTTTAAAACAATCTAGAACCAGTTTTACTTTTAATTTTACAGTTATTTAAATATAAAAGTTTGCCCAAACAATGAAATCAAACAACCAATCTTAAAATATTCAGCGTCAATGTGTGAATACCGCTTTTATAAATTTCGTGCTCAGTCATATTTTCTAGACAAACCAACCTTGTTTACGTTTTAGGAAAAATCCACCAAAATCTACAAATACAAGAAACCATTCGGCCAAGGTTTCGTTGTCTAATTTGAGCGAAAGAACTGTTTTGCGATGATACTTTAGCAAAACGATGATCTTTTTAATAAGCGGTGAAGCCGTTGTTAACCAGTTTAAGGGACAGTGTCACGACAATTTGGTGTCATTTCAAAAAGAAAAATGTTTTTTCTTATAAGCAAAAAACGAATAATAATCGTCAGGTTTTGCGAAAAATTACCATCCCGGTGTACGAAAACCGTTGAGGAGTGTCTGTCGTCATTAACAGACTGGATCTGAATGAATTACATTTTCGTTTACAAAATGGGATAGAACAGACTAGATTGGTTCCTTTTTTCCAAGAATTGGTTTATTAACTTTCTCTTTGTGTTAAAGTAATATTTTGTAAATAAGTAAAGATATTGTAGCATGGTTTTGACCAAAAAAGGTAAAAATCTCCGTGACACGGTCCCTTAAAGAGCGAAGCAGATAGCAAATCACGCATGCGTGGGTCGTCTTAAACTGTGTGTGTCTTTAAATGTAAAAGAAAACATCACAGAAACACTGTACAACCGGCGAGTTTGGATGAGGTTGATGATGATTTTTCTTAAGCTGTGAAGCAGTCGTTAACTTAAAGGGGCATTGTCACTTGGATTTTAAGAACATTTATTTTTAATATTTCAAGCAATTCTATGCACGACCTGTCGTGCTTAATGGAGCATGGGGATGCCGACTATCAACTATCGGGTAGTACTAATCCGTTTGATGGATGATTCAGCTGCCTGACTTGATATGTGCTGCTATATGTCTCCTTTCTTTGATGTACCTTATTGGTACTAATTTTCGCGGGCACTTAATTTCGCGAAAAAAAGGTCGGCATATTTCGCGGCATATTTCATATTTTCGCGATTTGGGTGCAAAATTATTTTCTTAGGGAATTAATTTTCGCGAAAATGAAAAAAAAAAAAAGCAAAACACATTTTATTTCGAGAATTTTATTATTATTTTACACTTCTTAGCTTATTGCTGAAAATCATCAACTCATAACAAAACCAAACTATAGAAACCGCATCGTGTACCATAGGCATAGTCAGAGACATTATCCTTATGCTTAACGTTCTTTGTAATTAAATAATTATACATAATTACATTGTAGCCGTGAATTATACTAGAGCTATGTGTACCATTGGCATAAAGTTCTTGATCCTCTAATCAATTTCTAGGGCAAGCTCGGTGTCAGTGAACAGGTGTATCTATGTTTATCATCTGTAGGCATGCCATAGAGCTTTTACACGTTATACACAATACGTAGACATGTGTTTCTTCATTAAATTAACCCTATTCAGACTGGGGGGGGGCTTTTCGAACCCCCCCTCCAGTAAAATTGTAATAACTCTTACACCGAAATAGCTATGAGGCTGAAATTTTCTGACTTTTCCTAGAATTTAACTAGGGACATTTTGGTATCCATAACATGTCAGTGTGATTAACCATGTTGCCATGGCAACCGGTTTTTGACACATAGGTTTTCAAAATATTAAAAAATGGTGAATTTTTTATTTTAAGATCTTGTTTTTTGACTTATAGTGCATTTTCTTATTAGAATAGTTTTTTCTTGGGACTAGTTCTTGAAAAACACCAAAAATTTTTAACTTCAAATATTTGGGGGGGAGGGGTAGGTAAATTTTTGCTCACTTTTACTTATAGAGAAAAATTTTGTACTATTCATTAAATAACGCTTCTAAGTTCATTGTTTGGATAATAGACATTAGTTTGATACGTGTTTTACACATTCTGATCCTTTTCTCTTTTAGATATTTTTTAAATTTTAATTTAAACGAAAAAAAAGGAAATCCAAGATGGCGGATCCAAGATGGCGGATCCAAGATGGCGGACAATAATTTCAAAATAATAGTTTTATCACCTTTTTTTGCCTTTTCTCGCTTTACAAGTGTGTCCTTGTTTGTATTTATTATGTTTTAATATTAAAGAGATTATTTTACAGTTATATTTGATATTTTAAGTATCTGGATGGAAAAATATCAAAGAAACGTCGGAAAAACAAAAATTACGTCACTGTGACGTCATAATTGGATGTGGCAGGTCAAAACTGAGTGTGAGGTTTCCTTGTATGGAGATAAACATTGTGTGAAAATTTCATGGTCCTAGCCTTACTGGTTCCAGAGATATGAAGGGGGGGTCCGAGGAGCCCCCCCCCCCAGTCACAGATTGCCTAAAAAAGCCCAGTCTGAATAGGGTAAAGAAAACAAGAAATATAGGAGGTATTAAATTTCGCGACATTAAAGTTCGCGGGAATTTTTTTTCGCGTCGCTTTAAGTTCGCGATTTTTTTTAAATCGCGAAAATCGCGAAATTAAAGCTACGCGAAAATTAGTACCAATAAGGTATGCTCAAGAGATCAACTTGATAGGTTTATCACATTATAATTTAGCTCCAGCATTGTGGAATGTTTGACAATTTGGTACGCAGATGATTCCTTGATATTGTCTGTCCGATAGTTAAGCTTTGCAAATGATTGTACTCAAATGAAAATTTCCTCATTGGTCATTGTTTTTACCTCTCTAGTTACAATTTTCTCTTCAAATTTTCCTTTGATTGAAACCCTTTTCAAGTCATTTATATTATATTTAATGACGGAGTTACATATGGAAACATTTCGTATGTAACATTCATAAATTAATGTAGTTTCGTTATTTTTAATGGCTTTGCTTTTGTTTTTTGGAATGCAGGGAAAGTCCAATATTTATCAAGTATCGCTGTACAATTGACAAGACGCCTTGTGGTAAGTATTTCATTTCCGTGTAGCTAGTTTATTATAGGAGTATGTGGAAAATTCCGTACGAACGCCGATGGGAAATATAAACCAAATAATGACAAAATAGATCATTTGTGTTTTGTATCAGGGCTGATTCTGCGTTACCTGGAGCTGCAGCCACGCAATCAACTTCCATTCTTGTAATCCTGCAATTTTTCTTCAAACTACTGCTTCTGTTTTTCTCTATAGACTCTTTTAATCCAATTTAGTTATATATTTGGTGGCATTTGGTGATATATCATGGAAATAAAGTAAACGCAATTTAGTTATTTCGGCAGGACAGTGTTCTTTTAATCGGGCGCAGAATTGTATTGTAAACCGTATGTAACCGTGACATCATGTAACAAAATAGTTCAAACTAAGCTTACATCGACAATGTTATTGATCACCTCAAACTCTCTTTTCCCTTTCTTTAGAACCTAACGCTTTAAATAATACCAATAATACCAAGTGTTCTCAAGGCAACTAGTTCATTTTTACAACAGACTGGAGAAACATTAAAACTCATCGTAAAGGATATTAGCCAAGCGTGCTTCCACAAGTATTCATCTCTACACCGATCGATTTCCAAAGGTCACATCGCCAGAAATAGCGGACATGTTCACCGCGCGTGCGCGAGTTTCAGTGGCAATATGGCCGCCAAACACTAGAAGGCTTTGTATGGCAGAAATAAAACAAAATCAAATTGGCTTGCTTTTAGCTTACCTGGAATATTTGCCGCATTCCGGGTAAATTTATGAACATCTTTTCAAGTGTTTTTGTAAGCTTGATTTTCCCCACAATTGTTACTGGCCCTGCTTTTCAACAAAACATATTTCCGAAGCTTCGCTCATACAATGCTCTCTATTTTAGAAGCCATTAATGCCGATTTTCACTCAAAACGGGATTTCGAGGCACCATAGTTCGTAAAGTGATGGGGGTAGCCAACTTGCCGCAATCGTCTGAGAAGAAGCACCGACTGAACTGACGATCATCGCATTCTCACTTTCTACGATGGTTCCTTCGCCCTGCTTTTTGCTTTCAAAAATCGTTCAGAGCTGTAAAAATCATTTCCACCAACAGTCCACGCTAAAGTCTTGAAGTTCGCTGTCTTCGAACTGCGATATTTGGGCACAGAATGCTCCAAATTTTGCTGCAAATCCCTCATTTAAAAGCTTAAGTCTTGTTGTTTTCAACTGAGAGCGAATTATTTCGGTCAGTGGTTTCTATATGGGCCTGAATACGCTTTATTTAACACAACCATTTTTGTCGCACCGAAGCCGCACCAAACGAATTTGAGCCCGTAGGGTGGAACAGCGGTGTATACCAATGAAGTGACATCGCAGTGTAAGACGCACGAAAATTCGCTGCTCCAATGTCCCTGATTTCTGGCGATGAACTTGCTGGAATTGCAAGTCAGCGATCTGACATAAGCAAGGGTAATATATATAGATAGGCTTAGCCTAACAGCGGAGCTCTCTGAACAGAAAACTGACGATAAGCTTAACTAAGGTGAAAGGTCGTAAGTCGGAAGCACAGGAACTAAGATTGACGGCCGTACTATTTTTCAATTTTAGCAATTCTCACAAACAGTATTATGCGATCGTCTGCACACTCCATTTAGACTATACAAAAGCTTTGTCGGTCTAGAAAAACTAGTTTGACTAAATTCCGAATAAAATACACCTGTAGCGTATCGAAAATTGCCCGAGAAACGAATTTAGAAATAAAAATTGTCAAAAAAACATAGATATCTTTCCGTAAGGCGCGACGCGAGTGAAGTTAGAACTATAAAATCCAAGTCTTGTTTTGTTTACATAAAATCACTTTTCAACCTTTGTAATGAATGAACAAAAACATAACAATGGATAACAAAATCTTGTTTTGAAAATTTTATTCAAATATCCATTATTCCATTATAATTAGCGCATCGAGAAGCTGTCCCTGATGAAATTCAAGCTATCAATGCGACTGATTTGAGCACGTTTTATAAAGATTTCTCCAAAACTAATGAAAACACAAAGAAAAAAACAATCACAAATTGATTTCAACATTGAAAATGTAATTTCTTTCACCTTTAAGTCCCGGAATTCTTTAAAATTCCACTTCTTCGGTTCTGACTTCCGAAGAAGTAATATTGCCCCGCATTGATACAAACGTATGAAGTTCCTCGAAGCAAGATTTGATCCCTTAAAGCTCCTCTTTTTCCATTAAAGCGGTTTCTGAGTATTCTTTAAAGCTTCCTCTTCCATTTTGAATATTTTAGATGTGTGTTATTACTCTGATAAGACTTATAAGACGAAACTACGGTTTTGAAACCAAGCACTTGGGCGACGTCGTACGTGCCCGCCATCTAGCCCTGCGCGACGTCGCGCCCGCGATTTAACCCTGCATGAGGTCAAGCCCGCGAAACATTCCGCTAGCCATGACCATGAAAAATGACGGCCACGGTTCTATGAGAATGGAAGTCCGCGAGAGCTCCGCTGTAAAATATCCTTTTTTCCAAATTATCCATCCAAACAAGAACTCTGCGAGTACTATGATTGGGCTGTTAAGGATATCTTCACTCCTTTTACTTCAAACTCTTCGAACTCTTCAAGAGAACTAACTTCAGTCAATACACACGTCCCACATGGATCATTCATTCCTGTACGATCTCTACTATGTGAATCAAACACTTTGAATACACCATCCCTTGTCTCAAAAATAGCGACTGTATAAATTATTGTTGTCAAAATAAATGGCTTATAATGAATTATCACGTAACAACGATTCAAAAGCCTCAAACAAAAGTAAACAACACTCTTCTATTATACTGTCATTTTAAATAATGTACATTTCCATAATAGCTTTCACTATACTCAAATAAATTGAAAGTTAACTCTCCGATACAAACATCAGGAACTTCAGTTACCATAAGGCATTCTTTTTGTGTTAAATTAGAAAGATAAGTATACAACTCATTACCAAAATTCGTAATTTCAACAAGATCTGACGCACATGTTATCATGCGACTAAAATTATACAATATACAGGGACCGCGCAGCATATTTTCGATTGGGTGCCATAGGTTGTAGCGCGCGCCGCAGGCGTTAGCCGTCTAGGGGTGTCCGGGGTCATGCTCCCCCGGAAATGTTTTATAATAAATGCTCCCAGAATGGCTAATAATGCATCCCAATATACCAGACGCAGTGAATGATTTTATTATTTATCAGGCTAATAAATACCACCAAATTTGAACTACAATAACAAAACATCGAACACAAGGAAAATCCCAATAACTACTTTTTAGCACATTGACAAATCTAAATCCGAGTAAATTTACCAAAGTTGCGAAAACGGTTTTAATTTCGTTGGACAAATTCATTCGCAACATCTAGAAGCCGAATTTTATCTGTTCTTGCCTTGTGGGTATGCAATAAAGCCACATAATTAAAGCGTTGTTGGTTCATGTTCGCACGCAACCCCACGTTTTCACTCTCCTTGCCATGGAGAACGACCTTTCACCTGTAGCACTTGTTGCAGGATTCACCAACAGGAGTTTACAAATTACAATAACCTCACTTATCATGTGTCTCTCATGATCAGCAAGACTCTTATCCGCTTTCAAAACATCGGCAAAGCAATTAATCTGTTCATCCTTGATCAAAACTTTCAAAATTTCGAGTTGGGAAAACAAATATCCAGTTCTTACATCGTCAGCATAATTTTCTTTCATGAAGTCCATTTGTGAGGATACGTCTTGCGAGTTCAAAACACCTATCTACATTTCTTGAATCAGTTTTTGACTCCCTGATGTAACATTGCTTTGTATTTATTATATTTGAAGCCCGCAAGACGTTCAAATCACGTTTACCGCTTATTTCACCGATTTTTATCTCGTTAATGCGCATGTGCATTAAACGAGATTTCGGAATCAGTACGAAAAAAGGGACAAAAGTTGTTAACAAAGGTTTCTTTGTTAAATTTTGTGGACTTTTGTCCGGGGGGTTCTTCTTTCTTCTTTATAGAAGCTATATTAGGGCATTGAGGATATGGTTGGTTAAAGCGGTTAGGATTTCAAGAAGGGCGTCACATACCGTCACTAAAATTTTTGAGGAATACCCCCGGTCCTATTGTTAATTTCCCTAGGGTATTGAAATGTCAAGAACTTGTCATGTCTTACGTTACGTCACCACAAAGGTATTACAGTTCTTATTAAGTTTCGATATCTCACATTAGGTATCAATCTTTCAAATTTGTTTTTAAGTTTATGTGTCCTAGACTTTCTACGCTAGACGTACGGATGTGTCGAAGACGTTCCATGCTCTTTGCGTCTTATGCTTTATAAATTTCACGTTGTATCTTTGTCCGCTTTTTTAGGTTTATAGCAGAGTTGTTTTTCAACTATTCTAGAGCTATGACCTCAATCATCGCCTGACAGATTGTTTCTTATCTGGGATTTATTGTAGTAGGTAGTATGTGCCCTTGGACAGCGCAGTGATTGAGTTTGTGGCTTAGTCCTGGACGGCCCGAGTTCGAATCTCCATAAAGTCCTCTTTTTTTTTCCTTTTTTCGAACTGGACATTATGAAAGTGATGTACTTTTTTTTTCGTTCGTAAAAAATCCTTACGTTTAATTTAAAAAAATATATATATCGAACTGTGTCAGTGTGAAAACGTAAGCTTACGGCAATATTGCGTTACGCGTTACGCGTTAGCATTTCTTCTTCTCGGGTTGGTTCTTAGGAGCCTTTGATTAGATATAATTTTAAGCTTATGTTTCTCTGTAAAAGCACTCAAATCACTTGGGAATCAATGCTGCAATGAGTTAAAGGAGCAACGAGTTCAAGCTGTGTACAGCTTCTTGTTTTTTCTGAAATCAAAAACGTGACCGTAAAATTAAATCAGATAAATTGCCGCTTTTACACTCCATGTGGTGTAGCACTCAAAGAAAACAAAGTGCTTGCAGTCTAAACGAACGTCTCTGTAACAGGCTATTCTCTTCTAAAAATCAGATCGCACTCGAAAACAAAAAACTCAGGAAATTTATCACTTATCTCCGGTTATTAACGCTAATTATTCGAGATAATCTTTTCTTCGCAGTCATTATGAAATATATTTCATTTCGTTATTTCAATTCATTTCGTAGATATTTAATAGAATTGCTGTCCAAAACTCCCAAACAGACATCGTAAGAAACATATTAGGTTTGTTATATCTTTAAAAACACCATTTTGCACCACAATCTGTAACCCCAGGACCCCATTTACAGGACGCCATTACAGGACCCCATTGATAACAGTGTTTTTTGAATACTGATGGGTTTTATCCTGTTTAAATATTCGTCATTATTATTATTATTATTATTATTATTATTATTATTATTATTATTATTATTAACAAAATATTTCCGATGTAATGACGCCCATGATACCTATTTTCTAATTCTTACGCATCCAAGTGATCACAATTGTATACTCTTTAAACAAGATTCAAGACTTTCTAACTACCACAAAAATCGTCTACCGATCTACAAACTAGCAATTTCATTCACACTCGAAGACGAACAGTCGAAAGCCATTTTTCACCGCATATTGTCAGCCATCATATCGCTACACCACCTGCGTTTTTAAAAACATGTCACTGTCAAATTTTATCGTTAAAACCACTTTGATCAGATATCCCATCTACAAATGAAATGGAAATAACATTCTGTACCCCAGCAAGGCATTCGACTCTAAAACTACCGCCGGTGTATCCTAGTGCTACTGCCAATTTGGCTTACCACAGTTACGAGGTAATTACAGTTACATGGAAACCACGCCTTAGTAATAATCAAATAATAAATGCGCTGTCAATTTAACATATCTTCCCACCTGAAAGTTTATATTTTCATATAACCAATAATAAATGTTCACCTCTCATAATTATACAGTAGTATACAAAACAGCTCAAATTTTATAATACACAGTAGCCAGCAGATACACTTCGACTCGAATAGCGCGCTTGACGATGCGCAACCCAAAATACCGCTCCTCCAAACCACGAACCTATCCCCAGACCATTTATAGAATATTTCACATAACTCTTCACGTGATTAGTAACATAGGGAACCCACGCGTTTATTTGGAATGATCGTAGAATAAAGTTACAAATGGACTTAAAGTTACAAATGGACTTATGTGATGGACTTATGTTTCAATCCAAAATGTGCTGTTGCTTTTGTGCTGTTGAATGACAAGTGTTGAATAACTGAAATCAACTATTTATAGCAGCCACTTTCGAAACGATCGTGCCTGTTTTTATGGTCTCGCATTCCGCCGTCTGTTATTAAATTTTAACTTGTCAGCCGTCATGCGGCATGGTTTCGTATTTCGGCGTCTGGAAATATCACTCTCTCTCTCTCTCTCTCTCTCTCTCCTCTCTCTCTCTCTCCTCTCTCTCTCTCTCTCTCTCTCTCTCTCTCTCTCTCTCTCTCTCTCTCTCTCTCTCTCTCTCTCTCTCTCTCTCTCTCTCTCTCTCTCTCTCTCTCTCTCTCTCTCTCTCTCTCTCTCTCTCTCTCTCTCTCCTCTCTCTCTCTCTCTCTCTCTCTCTCTCTCTCTCTATCTACCTATCTATCTACCGCTGACAAGTTAAAATTTAATAACAGACGGCGAAATGCGACACCAGATTTAAAGAATTACAGATACGATCGTTTCGAAATCGTATCAACGGATTTGATGGGACCGTTGTGGCTGCTATAAATCCAGGCATATATGGCCGGTAACCGGTCAAGGTGTTGAAAACACTAAATGGCCGGCAGTTCTATATTCTCACTAAATTTCACAAAATCGAAAAATTCCAGCTAATCTAAACTATCATATGTCGATTTAGAAAAGTCAAGCGATCCTGAAATGCTTTATAGATCTCAAGTCTAGGGTTTAGTTTACGCTGGGCTCAGAAGACGAAACCATGTTTTGTGACACTTAGAACTTTTTTCAGCTAGACTGCCGGTCAAGGTTTTCAAAACACTTTATGGCCGGCAGTTCTATTTTTTCAGTAAATTTCACAAAATCGAAAAAATCCAGCCATTCTGAACTATCATATGTGTCATATGTCGTGATCCTGATCAAACGAGCCGGTTTTGTAGGATTTCTAGATCACGAAACCATGTTTTGTGACACTTAGAACTTTTTTCAGCTCGACTGCCGGTCAAGGTTTTCAAAACACTAAATGGCCGGCAGTTCTATGACTTCTATATTCTCAGTAAATTTCACAAAATAAAAATTCCGGCTAATCTAAACTATCATATGTCGATTTAGAAAAGTCAGCGACCTTGAAATGCTTTATAGATCTCAAGTCTAGTGTTTGGTTTACGCTGGGCTCAGAAGACGAAACCATGTTTTGTGACACTTGGAACTTTTTTCAGCTCGACTGCAAAAACATGGTTTCGTGATATAGAAATCCCACAAAACCGGCTCGTTTGATCAGGATCACGACATATGATAGTTCAGAATGGCTGGATTTTTTCGATTTTGTGAAATTTACTGAAAAAATAGAACTGCCGGCCATAAAATGTTTTGAAAACCTTGACCGGCAGTCGAGCTGAAAAAAGTTCTAAGTGTCACAAAACATGGTTTCGTCTTCTAAGCCCAGCGTAAACCAAACACTAGACTTGAGATCCATAAAGCATTTCAAGATCGCTTGACTTTTCTAAATCGACATATGATAGTTTAGATTAGCTGGAATTTTTCGATTTGTGAAATTTACTGAGAATATAGAACTGCCGGCCATTTAGTGTTTTCAACACCTTGACCGGTTACCGGCCATATAGCCACAGCGTACCGGTATTATATAATCAGATACCATGAAACTTCACCTTCAAAGCCATTCATTTCATTAATTAAATTCCCAGCTATTTTAGTTTTGTCTTTACAGAATTTTAATTTTCAGGATCCAAGCTTGATAGCAGACAGAGTTGTAGCTTAATAAGCTATTCAACTTGTATAAAGTTAAATTGAAGTTTCTCTCAGTCAAGGCTATAATTTACCTTCTATTCGCTAAGTTTTAGAGCTGCGTAAACCTCGCTGTTTTCACTAAAACCTCCGTTGCCAATTTTAACAGTATAGCGACTGCTTCCTTCAGGGACTGCGAAGACCATTTTAAAGTGGTACGGCTTAAAATTCTGGCAATACAAAGAAATATTAAGGCAGCGTTTTCAACAGTTTTGTAAAGAAGCGGACATATTTCTGAAAGCACCGGACGTGAATTTTTTCTTTGCGCCGAACGCGCAAGCCACTTAGGGGAGTCTGGGGGCATGTCCTCCAGGAATTTTTAAAATGGAAGACTCAGAAACACCGTTTCAAAGACGGATCTGGGTGGGGGTGCAAGGGGTGCGCATTCCCCCCCCCCCCCCCCCCCCCCACACACACACACCCCGAGATGACCTGCATCTTTCTAATATAACTAGTATTCTGCAAAGAAAAGAAAAAAGCTATGCGGTTTATTCATTCCTTAGAGGTGCACCCCCTCCTAAGAAAAATCCTGGATCTGCCCCTGCGTTTCCAGTGTTTCTGGAACCCAGGAATCAGTTTCCCAAGCAAGGCTGCAGTTCAATCAAATTCTCTTTAAAAGTAAAATATTCAATGAAAATGGACAGTTGGTAGGGGAGGGGGAGGGAGAATGGCAACAACAGAATTTTCAGTTGTTTACTCATTGCGAATTTATTTGATTTTCAAAAAACATAAGGCAACTGAGGTTGTAGTCCATTCATCAAGAGTGTAGTCTATTCATCAAGGTCAGAACCAAAGGCTGAATCGTTACTGTCTGTGTCACTGTCCACCTCGCAAAGCCTAAGAGCAGCTGTGACTATTGCTACCTCCTGTGGGAGAAAGAAATCAATAATTCTTACCAGGACTTTCGATTGCAGTTATTGAAGATCGGAAATTTTTAATGAAACTATCTAATTTTCCCGCTTATCGCATCAATAGTCAAAAATACTTTACCTGGCACTCTTTTGAAAAAGCTCGTGATCCTTCTTGACATTCCGAACGGAGAAACGAAGAAAAATAGAACAACGTTTAAGTTAGCACAGTCAACGAGCAAACCACATCCTTCCATACGTGCAAACATTTCTGTGTGGGCAAATCGCCCTAGTCCCGCTCATCCGTGTCCCTCATACGGTAGGAACGCCTATGACATTAACTGCTGCCGCACGGCCTTACCGGCCTTGGACGTAACGCACATATGCAAGAGTACAGAAGACGCGTTTTATTACTTTCAAGTAGTGAAATCCATATTTTTTCCATGTCAACTGGAGACCTAGAAAATAAATCTCAGCAATAAAAGTGGTAGGGCGAACAAAATTTTACTGCTAAACGAATCCGATACGTATATTTAATAAATTGGATATTATATTTCGTTATTTTCCTTAATTGATTATTCCTCAATTTATTATATTATCGGTCTTTTATGCCACTATTTCATTCAGGCAAGACAATAGTTTCAATTCTCCTCTCGAACCTCATCAGTTGCCCGCGCCGGTTTGTATTTACTAGTTACTCCTTTCAGTAGCAACGCATCTTTTTTTTTGAGAACGTTTAAACCATTCTGCTCGGCATAACTTTCAAACATCTATTTATACCCTTGGTATGAATCGAATTTCCTCGTTTTCTATTGATTTTTCAATAGAAATTTCGATCCTCTCCGCATTAAAAAAACTTACAAGATCACTGAGTCGTAGCGACTTCTACGAATTATTTACTCCTTACGATCACTTCATTTATCAGTCCGTGATTTAATATCAACGAAAGTCTGCTGTTCGAATAACTTATTATACTGTTGACACTGTTTCTTCATCACGACCGCAATAATCAATACTGCTACACTCCCGACACACCGCCCACCTAAACACAAGTCAATAAAAAATGGCGCACTGCACGCGAGAAAACTCCGCGGTTCTCTCAAAATTACTACCTATGCCATTAAAAACCAATTACTATAACTGCGCCCATAGCAAACGTGACCGAAAAATGACCACGTGATCACCATTTTCCCGCCATTTTCACGTCAAAATAAATAAAACAAGAGACTGAACTTACGACAAACAAAGACAAAGAAAAAAAAAACATCAGTCTACCATTTGATTTGTCTTCATGGTTTTTGCTATTCATTTGCTATACATTTTTCACGCCACAACCCTTTACCCAAGCACCAAGTGCACATTACCACAGCATCACTCTCCGACACTTTGCTCTACCTCTTTGATCGGTGTCCCTAATAAGAGAAATTAAAACGACCAATCTATAAAATGAGAAATAAAACTCACGTCACTGAAATTCAAACTACTGATTATTCTTCCAATTTTTTTTCCTTAAAAAACATCACAAGCCTAACACAAATCCTGCTCGTCACTGAAACCATTTTAACCTATCTTTAGAATATTCAATAAGTCTACCCCAACTACGTCCCTCATAGACATTTCTCACCACCCTAGACGCAATAAGACCGCCGCCACCTAATACCTTTGACTATCAACATTCTTTTTTATTAACCTCACATTCTAACGCATTAACGAGATGGCTTTAAGAGCCCTTTGATTCATATCCAAAACACATCACGCTCATACAAAGCCTTTGAGCAAACTTTGTCTGAGTCACGTAGGGGGGCTTTGTATTTTAGTAATAATGCAAAGCACTATAGAATATACTTCGGAGCCAATCAGTACACACAAATTGCATAACAACTTATGCTATGACGAAAATAAAAGAAAGCCAAGAACCCTTAATCAACTCAAAAATTGTTTCATTATTCTACCAAATTACTATAAACAGCAAATACACGTTACATAAACAACCTTTGAATCAATTTATTAGACTACGCAGCAAGAATCAACGACAGCTACGCTACCCCTATTAATTTATCTACTCTCAAATCTCCGAAACACTTGAAAATCCCGGAAGAGGACTCCCATATAAAAATGGCGGTAGTGCTCCTAGAGATTCAAGT
Source organism: Cladopsammia gracilis (assembly GCA_022457155.1). NCBI lineage: Eukaryota > Metazoa > Cnidaria > Anthozoa > Scleractinia > Dendrophylliidae > Cladopsammia > Cladopsammia gracilis. The sequence goes on from JAJGOT010000113.1 coordinate 925,896, forward strand.
ACCTTATAGGGTGTTTTTCAAAAATTTCCAGCGGGCACCCCCGTCATTTTATAAGTGAGCCCCCCCCCCCCCCCCCCCTTCATTTTTTCCTGAGTAAAACAAATACTGATATAAGCATCCTTGACATAGACATGACCTTGGTCAAAGTAATTGTTGACATAAAGATCATGTTCTATTTCTCATTTAATTAAAATTGAAGTTTTCCAGCCTGTGTCATTCAAACTTGATTATGATTTTAACAGCAAATCTTATCACTGAAAGAACAATGAACGATAGAAGAAAATCACGTTTCATTAATGTTCCATGTACAATGTAATTGCTCATCTCAAATTCTCTTTTCTCACTCTTCGGGGCGTTATGTTATCAAATAAACCATAAGTCATTTTTTCCCAACAGACTAGAGATCCCAACGGCAGAAGTCTACGCTTGGTTATCGGAAGCGGCTCAGCATAATTCGTTGAAATATCACATTGCAAATGATCAATTTGATCCAACAAAATTGAGGGAATACATTCCCAAATTCTGCATGTATTACAAAGCAGAAAGCTTTCCACTAATTTAAGCTGTTCTGTCTAGTGTAGAAACTCTCTTCTCTGCAGAATCGAGACCTCTTTGTTCTCGCGCTTCGCGCTCGTGTCTCGCGCTACGCGCTCGCGAACCAAAACCCGCTTGAGCGCCCCCAATAATGCCTGTTATGCAGGCTACATTATCGCCGAGACAAGACCGAGAAGAATGGCTCGTTTTAGGCGTACTTTGTCTCGTTCAATGCAGGCCGTAAAAATCACTTCAGGCCGGATTCTCGCTATGTCAGGCTACAATTTTTCGTACGGGTTTCACCCTTTTTAATCTATTAATACCAGCTACTAGAAATAGGTCAGTGTCTTTTAAAACCTCTTTAAACGCTCACAAGACAATTCACCCTTCACGCTTTCCTCCCACACCGCTATAAACAAATACCCTTTACACAAACAACCTTTTAATCAATTTATTAGCATACGCACATCCCCATTTACTTCACCTACACCACATATTAACTTATCTACTCTCAAATCTCCAAAATCCGGGGGGTGGAGACTTCTACATAAAATTTACAATTAGTAGCTCTTAACGATAAAACTTCTTTTCAACCATGCGCATCTAACGAAATTCTAAAAGGACACCCCGTCATTTTCATATGGCGGACTCCCCCCCCCCCCCCCCGGCGTGTCAATAAGTGACTACGAAACAGCGTTCATTTTGTATATTGGACAGGCTTGGCAACAAGCCAGCCCAATCAAAGTCAGAAAGCTTCCCAATACAGTAAATAGACGTTTTAAAATTACAAAGTTCAATTTTGTAACATTAGAAGGCTAGTGCACATGACAGCCAGTTTCAATCTATTCCCAAGAGACTAACAGGACGCATTCAGATCACGTACACTACATGGCTGTTCGCAGAAAACATTTCAAATCATATTTGTAGGCTATAGAAATCTTCACTATGCAGGAGAGACATTCAACAGTAGGGCGGTTATCGAATTAAAAAATTATTTGCCGAGGCATATTTCAAAACAGCGTGCTAGATATGATATGAACTTGGGCCCGCATAATTCTTCAGCCTGATGAAGCTCAAAATAGCACTGCCTGATTGAAATAGTTCAAATAGTGAGTGCTTGAACTTTTGATAAATTATGGCAAAATAAACTGCTCACGTAGTTTTGTGTTGTTAGGTTTGTCTAAGGTCTTAGTTCAATACATCAGGCTATGAATATAAGGCTTTGTCAGACCACAAACGTACGCTCGCTATGAGCGCGTTGTTACAACAAATCTAAAAAGAAAATATTTCAAGTCATATATTCTAAATATTATTTTAAAATTTCGAGGTAAGAGAACAGCTCAGCGCTAGACTCTCCGTTCATTCAAGGCTTAATGGTGGTCGGCTGATTCTTTGCGACTGCCTAGTAGGTGCTCCATCTGCAGCATTGTCTAACACCAGCTCCGGTTGATCCTGACCTTCTGTTTCATGCTCTGAATTCCCGTCATCAGCTTGATAGGTATTAGCATCTTGTTCTGCTAACTTCGGGGCAAGTCCGCTGTTACCTTCAACTTGACAACCTGTATCAGTAAACTCGCAAAATTGTTGTAGTTGATAAGGTGTTAAGGTAGGAATATCTTCATCAGTAGGACCGGTGTTCTCCTCTCGTGGAATCTGTCGCCTGCTGGTGGACCTATAGGCGCGTTGGCGACTTCTGGCGGATTTGGTTTGAACTTCAACAGGCAAGGAGCAAAGTAGAAAGAGGTTGCGATGCAGAACTCTGGATCTCCCTTCCCCGTTCTCTGGTTTGACTTCATAAACAGGCATATCTTTCCTTTTGTGAATTACAACGTAGACCTGCTGTTCCCAGTAGGCTCGTAGTTTTCCTAGGCCACCTCGCTCAGTTATGTTCCTCACAAGCACACGATCTCCTTCACACAACTCTGTATGTCTTACTTTCTTGTCGTACTGCTATTTACCACTTTCAGAACTTCTCGTTGCATTAGCAGAGGCCAAGTCATACGCTTCGTCCATTGCACGTCGCCAGTGCTTGACATATTCAGGATATGTTGCGAATCCTGCAGGAGGTTTTAGACCAAACAAGATGTCGATTGGGAACCTTGGGGTTCTTCCATATACTAGGTAGAATGGTGCAAAGCCCGTGGAGTCATTGAGAGTACAATTACATGCATGGACTACCTTGTTAAGATGTTCACGCCATCGAGACTTCAGTTTTTCGGGTAGAGCACGAAACATTGATAGGAGAGACCGGTTGAAACGTTCCACCTGGCCGTTTCCTTGGGGGTGATAGGGAGTTGTCCGTGAATATTTAATTCCGCTAAGTTTCTCAAGGTTATAAAACAACTTGTTTTCGAATTCTCCTCCCTGATCATGGTGTACGGTCTCTGAAAACTGAACCTCATGATGGTTTAACAGGTCCTTAATGTACTGTTTCATCTTTGGATAGAGTGGACTAGGGACTGAGATGTAGTTCTTTTGAACTAGTCGGTGATCCGTCAAATTAATGTCCATTTCAAGATCAGGAAGGCAGCCAACGTCTTCATCGCTGGTTGACAATGACGCATGTTCTTCCCTAAGCATTTTTTTCAGCTGAAATCCACTGATTGTTGTCTAATCCACTTAGATCCACTGCAGGGAGAGGATTTCCACCTTCTACATCCTGCTGTCTGGAAACAGTTAGTTTTGACGATTCTTGAGGTAGACGTTCCGTAACACATTCATGGCCACCCTTGGCCTCATTTCCACTGAGACTCACATGTGCTGCTGTCACTGATTTAATTGCCTGATAAACTCCCAGTGTTGTACCCTTCTTAATATAAGTTTTATGTCATCGCTTGTCCCATTGTGTATAGCTACTTGCATCTTGAACTTTTTTCCTGGTTTGATGTTGAGAAGGGTCTCATTGACCTCTAATCCCTCCGGCCACTGTGCTAAAATGTCCGGTTCAAATAACACTGGAGTGAGCTTTTCCACAGGTCCTGTTTTTGCAAGGCAATTGACAATAACTGTTTCATGTTTAGGAACGACAACATCTTTTCGTGCAGTTTTCACATTACAAATACATCTCCGAATGAAATTGGCAAGGACATCCAATTTTGTCCTGTGTTTTCTCTAGGAAAACTCTCATAAATGGCTGGCATTGCATTCTGGTTCTGGCTTACTAAGTGTTCAATAACATTGTATCCCAAAATAGAACAGTCAAGGTTCTCTGAAATCACCAAAAGTGGAACTAACATTTCTTTTGGGCCACTGCCACTGTCAGAAGTGCTTAATTTTAAATGGGCTCCCACCCACCCAATCTAAGGGATCCTGGTCCCATTGACGACTTTCAAGTTCAAACTTATGTCCAGAAGTTCTGACAATTGTCAAATAGCCATGTTTCCTAGTTTCTGCTGAAGTTAGTTGACCGGTATTATGGACACCTGGGCACCAGTGTCCACAACATGTCAAATTCACAGTCATTGAGCCGGCACTTCACCATACACTTCTTGCTAACAAGTCCAATAACTTTAGAATGCTCACTTGGGGTTAAATGACTAATACAAGCTGGGTCACTGAACTCCTGAAACTCACAGTTACTTAGGTCACTTATAGCCTGACAAAGTACCTTATGTTCCTTCCAGTACGCCTTCTGGCATTCCACAGAACAGTACCACACACTCTGACATTGCTTACTCTTCTTAAGTTGCTCCTGTCCTTCTCTCTTGCAACAGTGATTACACAGGTGAGACTTTGATGGATTTACAACTGCTTCCCGTCTCGCGCAAGCGGTCGTCTCCCGTTTAGTGACTTTCGACACCCTCTAGCAAAATGAGAATCGCTACCACACTTGAAGCAGTGATCACAATATTCTTTCTTTCCTTCAAAACAGCTTGAACACAAAGGCGGTCTCCTTCTTTCGACCCATTTACCCGGGAGAACATTGTTCTTACTGTCCTTCTTTCTCACCTCTCCCCTCAATGCCTCAACCTCTGACTTAATTGTATTAATAGCTGCTACAAGGTCACTCTCTGGGAGTCATTATTTTGTTTACTTTCATCTCTTTGCATGAATCAGACACTGTGGCAACTGATGCTGCTTGAGGCTTAGATTTGCTGCTGTTTCTAAACCTTTCTTTTTGTGATGAAGTTGCCAGACTCATCTGTTGAATTAACACCTCATGTTTCACAATTGGATTCTCTAGGAACGAGCGGATCTTAGCACGAATGCTCTCATCCTGCAAGCCAGCCTCCACCGATCGAAGGAAAAGACGCTGTATGTGACCTGGGTCATACTGTAGAGAGTTGTCATCAATTTCATCACCACATGCAAAAGGAATTTGTTGCCTGAGATCCAGGGCATTCATCAAAAATGTCTGGGGTGATTCCTTTGGTCCTTGGCATAATAATGCTAGGGTTTGATACAGCTCTGATGTATTCTTTGCACCATAGTGGCTACGAAGAACATTTTTCAATTCATCCAATTTCAAATCTTTGTATGTGTCCAGGTAACTCCTCAGTAGCAATCCTGGTGTAATGGAACAAATGCCACCATCCACAATTTCGCTGTCAGTATAACCTTGTGCCACCCCGACTTGAATCTGACTTGCTAGCGATGACAAACTTACTTTATCCTTTTGCTCAAGCCAGGGGCGTAGCTACCTCTACGCACGTCATCGCCAGAAATCTCGAACCAAATTGGGCGGAGATCATTTGTGACTCACTCGACCATATCAATAGGATTGTATTGTATTTCAGAATATCTGATTGGTCGGGTGGCGAAATGGATCTGTCTGCCTGTCGCGCAATATTTTTTGACCGCTCGCGTGTAGGGGAAAAAGCGCTTTTTCTTCGCTAAACAAGGTTTCTTTAGCTATTTTTTTGGCAACAAAAGCGAAGCTTAATACACAAATAAAACGACGTCGTCTATCGAAGGCTTAGCAAACACAGCAAAACATTACATTCGTCAAGACGTTACATTCGGCCGTCTAACCTTACCCTGATTAGCCTATCACTTATGGGTTCCCATTCCATAAGAGATTTGGCTGTTTTCTTGTTTGCAATGAGAGCTACACCACTGGAGTGTGCACTTCTTTTCCAGAGAAAAGGATAGTTGAGCCATCGCTTATCACCATACGTCCTGAACCAGTCCATCGGCACTCGCTCACACCGAGGATGTCCAGTTTATAGTTGTGCATTTCCTTGATGTCTTGTGCTGTCTTCGACGTTGCGAACATGGTGCAGAAATTCCATGTTCCAAGACGGCTCGTAATTTGGGGTTCTAGAAAACTCTTGTTCAATCTCCTGACTTTCTGTGATGGGCTTTCATCTGGGGCTGTCATGGTGCCAAAGATTTGGCTGGAGTCACCTATTGGACACCTGGTTCTTGTACTTTGCGTTGTTGCAGGTCCTGTAACAGGATGTTGTTTTCCGGGATGGGATTGTTGGCCCCACGCCCAACCCCCAACCTGGAGGATCAGGTACAGCTTTTCATCTGACCTCTCCCCTGTAACCTGCCTTGCATGGTTAAACCTACCCGCGTCGGTTTAGCTCACAAGGCACACAAGCTCCCACCTCGTGAAGGTAGCAGCACACAATTCAGAAGAAAACATTCAGAAAAAAGCCTTGTTTAGGGAAAAAAAGTCACTTGGGAATTTGAGTTTGACGGGCCGAACACTTTTCCATGTTTAAGGCATTCACTGTCAGTCACGCTTTAAGAAAAATTAAAACAATAAAAAAACGACCTCAGATCGCACTGAAATGAAAATGAGGAATGAAGAAAGCACAAAGAAGTGTGCAATGCAGTATCATACCCTTCTCCTGTTGTTTAAACTGGTGAATCGTACAAAAAAGTTGACCAATTGATGCAAATTGGAATTTGTTTCAACCAAAACAAATTCTCCTACCTTCGCTCCACTCATTTTAAAGGATAAGTTTTGTTTTCTGATGCAATTTATAGTTACCTACTGAGCCAATTCATAGAATTCGACCTTAAAGGCAAACACATTAGTTCATTTCATTTATCATTTAGGAGAACAGAAAAAATTGAAAATTATTATGTTCTATGCCATCGCAACGCTCAAACATACACTTTAAATTTCTTTTTACTTTTTTGTAGCTGCTAAAAAAGACTACCATGGACGACATAAAGAAAGTTCTACAAGTAATTCATGTTGGCATTGTGGTGGCAAATTTCCTTGTCAATACCAGTCGTGTTCTGAAAGCCATCGACTTCTTAAAGGAATGTTTGGTACTCCTCAACAGTAAAGCCTTGGAAAGAGTCAATAAATTTACTATACCAATTTATACTTCAGTATGTTCTCAAATTTTTGATTGTTACGCTCGCATAAATGACTACACCAAGGCAATAGAATTCGGCAAGAAGCTTCAGGTAATACTTTGCGAGCGTAGCGAAAAAGAAAAAGAAGGAATAATAATCTGCAAAATGGCATATTTATACTACCGACAAAGCAAATATAAAGAAGCACAACAACTTTACGAGAAAGCAATCATTATCATGATTGAAACTGGCAACAAAACAGGAGAAGCATCATCCTACGGAAACCTAGGAACTGTGTTTATATCTGTCGGAAAATATGCCAAGGCTGAAGAATATCTACAGAAAGCACTAGCGATCAAGCAAGAAATCGGCGACAAAACAGGAGAAGCATCATCCTACGGAAACCTAGGAACTGTGTTTATATCTGTCGGTAATTATGCCAAGGCTGAAGAATATCTACAGAAAGCACTTGCGATCAGGAAAGAAATCGGCGACAAGGACGGAGAGGCATCAGATTTTGCAAACCTAGGAACTGTGTTTATGTATGTCGGTAAATATGCCAAGGCTGAAGAATATCTACAGAACGCACTAACGATCAAGCAAGAAATCGGTGATAAAAAAGGAGAAGCATCGTCCTACGGAAACCTAGGAGCTGTGTTTGTGTCTGTCGGTAAATATGCCAAGGCTGAAAAATATATTGAAAGGGCACTCGCGATCAGTAAAGAAATCGGCGACAAAGCAGAAGAAGCATCATCCTACGGAAACCTAGGAGCTGTGTTTCTCGCTGTCGGTAAATATGCCAAGGCTGAAGAATATCATGAAAGGGGACTCGCGATCACGAAAGAAATCGGCAACAAAGCAGGTGAAGCATCATCCTACGCAAACCTAGGAGCTGTGTTTGTGTCTGTCGGTAAATATGCCAAGGCTGAAGAATATCTTGAAAGGGCATTTGCGATCAGGAAAGAAATCGGCGACAAAGCAGGTGAAGCATCATCCTACGCAAACCTAGGATCTGTGTTTGGCAATGTCGGTAAATATGACAAGGCTGAAGAATATCTTGAAAGGGCACTCGCGATGAAGAAAGAAATCGGCGACAAGAAAGGACAAGCATCACATTGCGCAAACCTAGGAATGGTGTTTAAGAGAGTCGGTAAATATGCCAAGGCTGAAGAATATCTACAGAAAGCACTAACGATGCAGCAAGAAATCGGCGACAAAGCAGGAGAAGCATCATCCTACGGAAACCTAGGAACTGTTTTTATGTCTGTCGGTAAATATGCCAAGGCTGAAGAATATTTTGAAAGGGCACTCGCGATCAGGAAAGAAACCGGCGACAAGGAAGGAGAAGCATCAGATTACGAAAACCTGGGAACTGTGCTTTCCTTTCGCGGTGACTATGCCAAGGCTAAAAGATTTCACGAGAAAGCTCTTAAATTAAGTCACGAGATAGGACACATTGAGTTTCAGTTTAACTGCTACCTTAGGCTTACTTTTGATACTATAATGTTAGGAGGAAGCATACTCGAGACCTCTTCAAATCTCCTTGCAAGTATTAAAAAATGCGAGGAAATACGCGATTTTTTAAGAGACAATGATAAATTCAAGATATCCTTTTTTGAAGAACACGTGTCTCCCTACCATATGCTCAGTGCACTGTTTTATGCTGCTGGGGATCATAATGAAGCACTTTACCTCGTAGAGCTTGGACGGGCTAGAGCCCTGGCAGACATCATGTCAACTCAGTACTCTATGGAAAACGATATATCATTCAACCCAATGTCATGGGTCGGTATTGAGATTGAGAATATCATGGAGAAAAATGGTGACTGTACTTGTCTATACATCTCCTATTTCCATCAAGATATAACGTATTGGATTCTCAGGGCAAATAGCACAATAGTCTGTCGAAAGAAACAACTCAACGATTGTATTAGTATCAAAGACGCAAATAGATCTGTTGACGACGTATTTGGAAACCAAACATTTAGAGCCTTTCAAATTTTACCTCATGAGCAATGTGAAGATCGATCATTGTTTTCATACTCTAGCCAGCTGCCACGTGCATTATCTCAGGAAGACAGTTACGGAGCACTGCGTCTTGTAGAAGAGGAAGAAGACGAAACTGAAGTGCTAACTCGTGCTGACTGTTACAACATGATCATCGCTCCTGTGGCTGACTTACTCGACAAAACAGAAATCATCTTTGTTCCCGATCGCTCCTTGTGCACAGTTCCGTTTGCCGCATTAACAGATGAAAGCGGAAAGTATCTATCAGATAAATTCCGCGTCCGTGTTGTGCCTTCTCTGACGACTCTGAAGCTCATTCAGAACAGTCCAGCAGATTACCACAGTCAAACGGGTGCACTGGTAGTGGGTGAGCCGAGTATTAGTGAGGTGTATTACAAGGGAAAACGTGCGAAATTATTTCCATTACCCGCTGCAAAAAAGGAAGCAGAGATGATTGGACGACTGCTGGGAGTTCAGCCCTTGTTAGGAGAGCATGCAACTAAACAGGCAGTTCTTCAAAGAATGCAGTCAGTCAGTCTGATACATTTCGCTGCTCATGGCGATGCAGAAAGAGGAGAAATTGCTCTTGCCCCGTCAGACCCCACATACAGAATACCATGCGAAGAGGACTACTTGTTGACAATGGCTGAGATTTCACAAGTTCGACTGTCAGCCAAACTTGTTGTCCTCAGCTGCTGTCATAGTGCTTGTGGTGACATTAGAGCCGAGGGTGTTGTTGGAATCGCCCGTGCATTCTTAGGATCAGGTGCACGCTCAGTGTTGGTGGCGCTGTGGGCAATACAAGACAAAGCTACCGAGCAGTTCATGAGTCGTTTTTATGAGAACCTTATTCGTGGGGAAAGTGCAAGCGAATCCCTTCACCAGGCAATGAAGTGGATGAGAGAGAATGGTTTTAATGAAGTGAGGCAGTGGGCACCTTTTATGCTGATTGGAGACAACGTAACATTCAATTTTGGAAAGTAAAGGTTAGCCGACATTTTGTCATACAATTGGGTTTCTAGTAATTGTTTTAGAAAACACTCACTGAGATTGTTGTCCGCAACAAAGCATTTATTTTAAGACTTTCTATTTCTGATGAGACTGTTTTGTTAGTCATATTTTTACTGCCCTACACAAAAGTAGCAATTGATTGGTAAAAGCTTTCTCCAACAACTTATGTATTATGTGTTGGGATTTTAAAATGGATTTTTTGTCATGTTACTTTCTTCATTAATTCTATTTACTGTGTCCTTATTATCACGTTCACGCTAAATAAATAATTCAAGAGTCAGTGCAGTGACGATTGAAATATCGAGTTCAAAACGATATTCCTGACAATTTTCCAAAATCGTCCTAGGATTTCCGAGGGTCAAACCAACTTTCATTAAAGTAATTATGTCAAAAAGTGCGTATTTGTCTATTTTCGCACAAACGTTAGTATAGTGAATCTTGGTGAATATGACTTAAAAATATAAATAAATAAATTGTATGTTTACACATGTAAAAGACACCAGAAATTACATTATTTTCTATATTTGAAAATGATCCAAAACTATTTGTGAAGTTTGTCCAAGATCACCAACGAAGATCTAAAGTTGTTTTCAACTCTACTGCACTGATCCCTTTAAGGGAAAAGGCGCTAGTAATCGTAACATCATAACTAATTTTACACGTAATATTACCGTAAAATTGACTTTCGACAGGTGTAAAAATACGATTTTTGTCACTATTGGAAATTCTTATGAAAGACCGCACTTTACGTAACCTTTATAAAGACTGCTTCTTTATTATCTTTCAATCCGGCCCGGTTGGAATCCAAAGCAGGTAATACCTCGCCAGCTGTCAAAGAAAGAGTATTTTTTTATATTTTCAGGTGTTCTACCAGGACCAGAACAAAGGATGGTAAATCAACACTCATTTCATTGAATAAGGAACTTGATAATCTGAACAGTTCATCAAAATAGCAGGCGGAACAATCATGTTTTTGAAATCTTTAAAAGATGTTTAAAGATGCCCGAAATTTCGAAAAATGTATATTTACGTTTAACAGAGATTTCGAGTGTACAACTCGACAAAGTAGGTCGTTTTACATATACCTGGTTTTCATATGATGTGAAAATCCCAGACGGTCGAGAATTTTGCTGTTTCCCGACCGTCCCAGATTTTGCCGACTAATGAAAACATGTTTCCTATCCCCGATCATGTGGGATGGTCAGGGACAAATCGGGAGCGTTTCTATTTTCCCGACGCGTCCCAGATTTCTGCTAAGGTCGGCGATTTTTCCAAGAGATTGGCAAAATCTGGGGCGGTCGGGAGCAGCAAAATCACCAATCGTCTCGGATTTTCCCAACATATGAAAACCACCTTGGGCTGAACTTACTGTTAATGAGTTGTCTCTTTTGGGTTTCCGACCGCTCTGTGCTGAATTGGTATTTTTAGTGGGAATCACCGTCTTCGATTCTATAATCGAGTTCTGGGTAATAAGGGCAGTAAATCTCTCCGACTACGCTACAAACATGTTCCGTAAATATCAAAATATGATATAATAAACAATTATTTGTTGAAATTATACATTAAGAGCCTGCTTTTTAAAATGTCACTTATTCAATCACAGTCGCACTGCACAAAGCAATCAATTCATAAGTTAAGTTTTTAAGGATCCTGGTCACGAGGATTTTGCTGGTTTCTGGTCCAAGCTGTACTAATTATTTGACTTTGTAAGTTTGTTTATAGAGAAAATGCAGCACAAAAGCAAAAATTTGAAGTGATTTACTCTTAAGAAGATCACAACATATTCAAGTTTATAGTTTTCTAAAACAAGGAAAGAGCTTGAAAAGATTGTTTGCAAGCCATTTGTAGCCAAAGACAACTCATAATGCTTTAATACGTTAGTGGATATCTTTTTAACACAATTATACCATTAGTTTTTAGGTTTCCGTTGATACAAATATGGTTTTTGATTTTTCGAAGTGACACTAACTAGGTGACAATGTCGTTGCCATTGACAATGCTGACTCATAATGCTTTAATACATTAGTTGATATCTTTTTAACAAAATTATACCATTAGTTTTTAGGTTTCCGTTGATACAAATATGGTGACACTAACTAGGTGACACTGCCATTGCCATTGCCATTAGCTTGATATTTTTTGTAGCTCTTAACCGGTGCGCCTTATGGTTGCCTTCTTTACGACAACTATTTTTAACAAATTAAACGATATTTAGAAAACTTACCCATTTTTACAATATTAGAAAGGCTTTCGTCAGATTAAAAGGCAACTATTTTAGTACAGTAGTTCTAGTAGTGATGATACCTTATGAAGGGCGGGCGGTTACATTCACCGTGTCACTTCCGTGTTTTGTTCCGTAATATAAGACAAATTGTACCGTCAGAGACACAAAATTTCTGGTCCTACTGGAAGGTCAAGTCTTGCTGCTTGTCCTACCGTTTAGGGTTTAAAATCAAGTTTTATTACTTTTTAGAGTGTCCTCAGTTGTCGCTATCGGGGTACTTAAAGGATACAAAAGCTAGTGATCTCCAGTTATGAGTGATCCAGTGTACAATTGTTTTTTAGTAGAAAGTAGAGCTTTTATTTCGTAATCAAACGACTGATTTTTATGATACATTTTTAATGTAAGGGATCTTATAACTTTGTTACGTGATAGCTAGGACCGTCTACTTAAATGAAGTCTAACTTTGTTACTTGATAGCTAGGGCCGTCTACTCAAACGAAGTCTAACTTTGTTACTTGATAGGTAGGGCCGTCTACTTAAACGAAGTCTAACTTTGTTACTTGATAGCTAGGGCCGTCTACATAAACGAAGTCTAACTTTGTTACTTGATACCTAGGGCCGTCTACTTAAACGAAGTCTAACTTTGTTACTTGATAGCTAGGGCCGTCTACTTAAACGAAGTCTAACTTTGTTACTTGATAGGTAGGGCCGTCTACTTAAACGAAGTCTAACTTTGTTACTTGATAGCTAGGGCCGTCTACATAAACGAAGTCTAACTTTGTTACTTGATAGCTAGGGTCGTCTACTTAAACGAAGTCTAACTTTGTTACTTGATAGGTAGGGCCGTCTACATAAACGAAGTCTAACTTTGTTACTTGATAGCTAGGGCCGTCTCCTTAAACGAAGTCTAACTTTGTTACTTGATAGCTAGGGTCGTCTACTTAAACGAAGTCTAACTTTGTTACTTGATAGATAGGGCCGTCTACTTAAACGAAGTCTAACTTTGTTACTTGATAGCTAGGGCCGTCTACTTAAACGAAGTCTAACTTTGTTACTTGATAGCTAGGGCCGTCTACTTAAACGAAGTCTAACTTTGTTACTTGATAGCTAGGGCCGTCTACTTAAACGAAGTCTAACTTTGTTACTTGATAGCTAGGGCCGTCTACTTAAACGAAGTCTAACTTTGTTACTTGATAGCTAGGGCCGTCTACTTAAACGAAGTCTAACTTTGTTACTTGATAGCTAGGGCCGTCTACTTAAACGAAGTCTAACTTTGTTACTTGATAGCTAGGGCCGTCTACTTAAACGAAGTCTAACTTTGTTACTTGATAGCTAGGGTCGTCTACTTAAACGAAGTCTAACTTTGTTTCTTGATAGCTAGGGCCATCTACTTAAACGAAGTCTAACTTTGTTACTTGATAGCTAGGGCCGTCTACTTAAATGAAGTCTAACTTTGTTTCTTGATAGCTAGGGCCGTTTACTTAAACGAAGTCTAACTTTGTTACGTCATAGCTAGGGCCGTCTACTTAAACGAAGTCTAACTTTGTTACTTGATAGCTAGGGCCGTCTACTTAAACGAAGTCTAACTTTGTTTCTTGATAGCTAGGGCCGTCTACTTAAACGAAGTCTAACTTTGTTACGTCATAGCTAGGGCCGTCTACTTAAACGAAGTCTAACTTTGTTTCTTGATAGCTAGGGCCGTCTACTTAAACGAAGTCTAACCTGGACCGCGGTTTAACCTTTAACTCCCAAGAGTGCCAAAAATCAAAATTAAAGAAAAATCCCCAATTTTCTTTTTGTAAAATATTGAAAAACAAATAATACCTTGCAAAAGTTCTACCAAAGAGATTTTGTTTGAATGGTCACACGGTGGGATTTCGTAAACAGGCTCAAAAGTCAGAACTAGACTACATGTCTCCATAATTGACTCTGGGAGTGAAAGGGTTAAGACAATTGATGGACCTCTACATCTGTCTATAAGTGGGTCAATTCATTTTAGCTAAAGAAATGTTCTTCTAGTCTGCGCTACATGCCTTTTTGACACTGTTTTAAGACCTTAAATTGTTACCGCGGTTTTTGTTAAACATCGTCTAAACTTCGTTTAAATACATGGCCCTATGACTTTAAAATATATGGACTTTACAATTCTGCGAAACTTTGTAGAATGTTGGCCGTTCTAAAAAAACGAAAAAAAAAAACCAAATGATGATGATGCCTGAAAGATGACAATGATGACGTTCCTAATGTACATAATGCAAATATATAAATAAAACAAGGTGTGTGTTGATAACTGCTTCAGTGATGAGTCTTTTCAAGCAGGCACAGCCCCTAACACTACCAAGCTCCAAATGATAATTCTCCTTACTAGCTGGAATGCACTCTATCTTCAAGAAAGAATTAAATATAAGAGCTCATAAAATGTTCAAAAAGCGCGCGCATTACGTCACGCGCGTGCTTTATTAAAGAAATAAAAAATGCGCCGAGTGCATTATTGAGTTATATAAGCACGCGGCAATTTTTAAGAACACGAGAGGAGTGCAGAGAAGCACGAGCCAAAGGCGAGTGCTTCTCGCACTTCTCGAGTGTTCTTAAAAATTCCCAAGTGCTTATATAACTCAACAATGCACGAGGAACAAGTTTTTTTATTTCTTTTATAAAATGAAAACGGTTTTAATGAAGCTTACGTCACGCGTGTGCTTTATCGAGTTATAATGAACTCGGTTTGACCAATCATAGCGCGCACATTTCCTTGAGCATATCATCTATGTATATTCCACGCCAATGATAATTTGCCTCACGGTACTTTTACTACTCAAACTCGTTTATAATTAATCACGTTTGAACAAACAAGCGTGAGGTGGTTTGGAAGCCCAATTTACAGTTGTCTGCTTAATGACCTCTCCTTTCAGTGGAAGTGAGGCTGTAGTTTACGTTGTTTTGATACAAACCTTCCTTGTTTTTCATATGTAAATCATGTCGTTCTTATGCTAACTAGTTTTTGTTGAACTGATTTGCATACGAAAAGCAGATGAGTTTGTATCAAAAACAAAATCAATCCCAGCCTCACTTTCACTCGAAAGCCAAGGTACTACGGTTACTACGGGTACTACGGGTACTACGGGTACTACGGGTACTACGGGTACTACGGGTACTACGGGTACTACGGGTACTACGGGTACTACGAGTACTACGGGTACTACGGGTACTTCGACTACAACTCGAAGTCGGTTTCAAAAATTCGGCTGCGCCTCGTTTTTTCAACCCACTTCTCGGTGTTCGGAAATCCTCATGAAACACTCTTCCTCTCGTTTGATATATAACAGCCGGAATAACAGAGACAGCGTGTATACATTATATCGTCATTAATGTAAGCTTTGATAATCAAACGTGACCTGAAAAAAGCGGCAAAGGTTCTTGCTCTTGTTATTTTAGAAGAATTTGTGCGCTTTAATAGACTTTTAAACTTTTTTATCGTTTTAGAATTGGTTTTGTAATTGTTCTTATTTCCTTCTTAGAAGGAAATGCAACGATAACCAAATTACGTTTTATAAGATAGCGCTCAAATTGCCCACGACCAACACTGCAACCTAATGCCGCTTTTGTCAGGTCACTTTTCTGCTGTAATAACGAAATAATTAACACCCAGCGATTGTAACTGATCAAAAAAAAACTTGATACGGATTATTATTGCAATAGCGTATGCATGGGGAAATTGCTCTCTCATTGTCATCTTCTCTTTGCTTTTTTAAACTTAGGTAATGAGAATATGATGACGTTTAAAAATTATTCACAATGGTCAAAGTGTTGGGAATATCCCGTTTCGCAGATACGGCAGACATATTGATTTTGCCCCCAGGGCATCCCATAATGACCATTTAATTTAATATATTCCTTTGTTTTCAATGTTTATTATGGGATACCCTTTGGGCAAAATCAATATGGCTGCCGTATCTGCGAAACGGGGTATGAGCCACTTTTCACTTATCTCTCTAACCCCACCCCCCCCCCCCCCATTATCCCGTCTTACAATGTTGCGTATGAATGGATTTTCTTCCTTCTTGGAAGTGGTTCACCTAGAGACCTGCTCTAGCTGTGCCCGCTTTGAGAGACGTGACTGTATTTTACGTTTCCTGGACAATAAATAATTGTTATCTATACGGTTAACAGTGAACATGTTGTTCTGGCTTGAAAATATGGGAGCTTAAGCAGCCACGATGGTTACGGGAACGAGAACGTCACAAAACAATTGTTCTAATTAATAAAACAATGTCTCCGCACGTACGTTTTACATTTTGGTTCATCTTCTCTCCCATTCTCTGCAAAACAACGCCAAATGGCAAAAGTCCAGGTTTCGTGGAGAACGTGAACGTACGACGGTTACCTTTTCTTTCTCCACCTCAACTTGAAAGCCGTACCTATAAATTCATCTTCTGGGCAATTATTATTAAACAAACTAATGTTGGAAATTGGAACAATTGTGAAGTAGCTTCAAACAACGTTTGAAAAAATTTTAATGCTTTTTTAACTACTGTTGGATATTTTTTTACTAAGGTTTTCGTTGGCGTTGCCGTCGTGGTTGCTTCAGGTCCCTGGTTTGTTTTTCTGGACGCTTCTACACTGTTCCATTCATGATTGATAGACCAATCCGTGTTAGAGGAACGATCGTACCAGACGAGCTCATATGATCATTAACTCGCCACACTTAAAATGTCCGTTCCTTGTGATATGCGTGTGAACACTGAAACCGTTGCCTTGAATGGTCTGTGATTGATTCCTGTCACGGAGTCCAACTGTACACTCGATTCGATTTATTGTGGACACAAAGCAATGATCAGCCGAGGAATGCATGGATCATTTTCCCAGTGTAACTGAGATCTTTCAGCATGCTGCAAAGTAAAAAATACGACAGGTGTTCGACAAGATGAAATTAAGCTGAAATTAAGGTGGCTCGACTGGGTTTTTGAGCGACGATACCGTTTAGCTTTTAGAAACTTGTGTACCACCACAAACGAGCCAACGGAAAATCGATTGCCACAGCTGTACTAGAGAAAGATTAAGAATTAGAATTAAAGATTAGAATGTTTCAATGAATTTGAAACTTGGAGATTGTATTAAACATTAATTAATCTTCATGAGGACTAAGTTTTAAAAAAATTCATCATTCGCTTTTTAATTCATGACAATTTTAATAAGTGTAGGGTCAACTTTTGATGTAAAAGCGAAATAACACTCCAGGCCAGTTCATATTCAAGGTAATATTTCTGAAATCCAAACTAAGCGATTTCCTTGAGATTTTTACCTAAGGTATTTGGATGGTATAAAATTCATGTAAGACCAAAACATTATTTCCTCAAGCCCTGTAGACATAAGTTTAAATAACATTTCAAAATTGTTTTGTTTTTGTTGTATTTTAACACCTTAAAACTTCACTCGAAATTTTTTCGAAAACGCTTCCATAGAAATTTGTAAAATTTCGTAGACCTAAGGACAAGTACGTCAGGTCGAAGATCCAGAGAGCGTTGTCCAAAATTATCTCTTGATGACAAGTAATTCGGTATTATGTAAAACAGGAAGTGACGTCACAACGTTACTTTGGCAACTCCGATTTCCATAAAACTAACCTCATCTGAACCTTTAATCTTTCTCTAGTACAGCTGTGGCAATCGATTTTCCGTTGGCTCATTTGTGGTGGTACACAAGTTTCTCAAATCTAAATGGTATCGTCGCTCAAAAACCCAGTCGAGCCACCTTAAGCTAACATAAATGTCAATGCACAACTGTTGTACAGCTAAAAATGTAAAATAAACTAGAAAGCACAACAAAACGTGAGATTGTCAAAAGCAGTGTTGCATGTGCAATATACAAGTACGTGCAACTTGTCTCGCAACGGCTTTGTACAAATTGGGAGACAAGTTGTTGAAGGGATTGTTACACTGTGCTACTAAAAAAAGGTGGCTGCAATCGTTGCAGAAATTAGAACTGGAATCTGCTTTATACAGCAATTCTACTTTATTCTGCCAAATGCAAACTACTTTGCAGCATTTGTCGAACGTCATACACCTTATTTCAAAATGGCGGTCAATTTATTATTCCTTTATATGCATGTTAATTAGCCCTCTTGGCCTTATTTTCGCTTGAAAATTCTTTTGTATTTTACACATGCTGACAATGCCAAGAGGGCTAATTTACATGGATATAAAAGAATAATAAATGGCCGCCATTTTGGAATAGGGTGTTTTTCGACAATGTTCCTGTAACTTGTCTCACAACACCGTTGCACTGTAGCACCATAGGCGTACGGGCAATTTTTTGCCAGCGGGGGCGGTGAACAATTTGCCCAAAAAATTCTCGCAAGTTGCCCAAATTTTTATGAAACAGTCGCAAGGAAACGAGGGTCGTACGATGCACTAACGTAGGCCTACATATGAAATGAAAATATTCTTACATATGAATTTATCATACGAGGCTATCGCCTCGGGCAACTCTTACGCTTCTTTCGTGCTCTCCAAACTTCCCACGTGCTACATAACTTGATAGTGCACGCTAAAGCATGAACCAATTGTTAATTAAAAGAAATAGTTGTCTCTGTCATTTCGACGGCCGAAAATATCAATGATACGATCCATGTCATTGTTGACTACAGAGTTGGCATATGCCCTTTCAATGTTAATAAGTGCGATGTTACTGACTGCGGGTAAGTTTTCAATCTGCGCAACGCACTGAATGATCGTTCTGCAGAACACGATGTAGCGCAATCACTGTAAGGATATGTACCACATTAGAAAACTCTGTAAACGTATCAAATAGATCATTCTCGTGCATCATCTCCAGCATTTCTGAAACAGTCATGTAGCCTAATCCGCGCACACGACGAAAACCCGTGTACATTTTCTGCTCGGCTTCCAGAGTCTTATACCTGCCAAGTCTCACGCCTTAGGCGTGAGTCTCTCGCCTGCGAGCCCAAAAATCCGATCTCACGCCAACTCACGCCTTAATTTTGAGCAATTTCTCAAACCTAACTTACAGATTTGAGCTATCAGCCTTAACTGATCGCATGATCCAATTCACAGTATAGTTACGTTTATGAAAATTTGACACTTTTTTGTTGGCTTTTATCGTTCTGAACATTAAGATTTCAACTGGATGTTATTAAACGGAGGTCTAAGGTTCATGGAAACTTCCGAATTATTCGGAACATCTTCGGACATATTCGGTATAGATCGGGTTGTCTTCGGATTTGGTCGGGTCGCCTTCGGAAATCAGCAACGCGGGAGAAGCTTTCTTTATCAGATGTTTCACTGTGACAGATATTTCCCAAAACACAGAGTATTTCCTGGTCATTTCCGCTAAACCTGAGCTCAAGCTCGGACAGCACCTTGTCGATGGACTCATAGTTAGTGTTAATACGGTGGTGCGATTTCGGTGTCAGCTGCGTTTGTCTTTGCGCATGTTCACCTACGAGGGCTTAATTCACGACTGGAAATACCCCGCACCAGCTAGTACAGTGCAGACAGTGCCCAACAACCAAAAAATTACAAATATGAATATCAGCATATGATCCCCTTCACTAATAACCAGAAACTAATCACGTGCTAGGCAACCACAGTATCGTATGAATTTAACTGGCTTTACCACGCCAACTTCAGGTTAAAGTAGATAATATCTATCTCTTCGAGAAAAAAAAAAAAAACATGGAAACTTCTTTAAAAACTGGCTTTGCCCAAATTTCTCTTGCATGCTGCCCAAAAAATCCGAGTTGCCCAAAATTTGGGGGGGCTGCAGCCCCCCCAGCCCCCCCGGCCCGTACGCCTATGTGTAGCACTCTACGTTGTACACAAATTAGTCCTCTCACCTGACCATGTGTTGTGTGAAGGCGTCAGGACCACACACGCCAATACAACAACAACAACAACAACAACAAACAAAACTTTATTAGACATATAAACTTAAATACAATTACCCTGCAAATTAGCAAAAACGCTATTCGAGGCAGGGAAAAGTAATGTAATTGAAAATAATAAAGGTTAGACAATATAACAATACAGAAGCTGATATGTAGAGTTACAGATTGTTTTAAAGCTTTGATAAAATCATGATTTGGTGGCAGACACGGGAAATAAATGGAATATGCAAATTATAACAATTTCATTTGTTTAATATCACAAAGTATTTGGGGAACATCAATATAGTCATCTGTTTTCTGAAGAATCTCCAGAAGAATTCGTTTGATTTTCGATTTGAATTGAGATTTCCTCAACGATTTAAGAGATTTAGGTAGTCCGTTCCATATCATAGCACCAGTTCTCGCAAATGATTTTTTCATTTTTTCCGTTCGGGAGTACTCAACATAATAATTTTGGTTTGATGCAGACCTAGTTCTCATCTCGTGTTCATGACCGAGCGCTAGGAGCAGGGAGCAAGATTTCTAACAGCATCTCCATAGAAACACGGCCTTCGTGGCCTTCCCACTTGGGGGTGGGCTGTGACACTGTGTAGAACGCTTGCAATCTACAAGCAAATTAAAGCATCTTGTAAGATGCAGTTTTCTGACCAAATTCAATTCAGTTTTCCTGAAGTAGGGGTCGATTTTTGTGACTTAACATTACATACGGGTTACTGACCTTACTTACTTACTTACTGACCCGTGGGTACTTGATATATTTACGGGTTACTGACCTTACTTACTTACTTACTGACCCGTGGGTACTTGATATATTTCCACAGAATAAAGGTGTATCCCGAGGGCACAACAACTATTTTTCAGTTGTAAGATTTTGGAATACAAACCAAAAAAAAAATACTTTTTTTACAATACCATTGCACGTTCGTGATGAAACTACGAGAAACTCATTCGTTACAGAGGTTACCAGTAACACGCGACCCATCGCACTTCATTTTAGACACTGAACTTCAGTTAGGTGGACGTCAATCAAAGGAAAGCCGTCAACATTGCTTTTCGTTTTATTTTTTATTTCGCCGACTGGATTTCCAACAATTTTACCAAAACGAAATAGTAAAAAATTTAAAACAACCACAAGACGAAATCGATTACAATTTTTAAGAGAATACATTTCAAGTTCATTCAACATCCGCCTGCTATTCATCATGCATCACTGAGTTGCAAATTATCAAGTTCAGTGAAATTTAAAAGTTCTAATTTTTTTTGTTTAAACTGACTTAATAATCAATTTTGACTAAGGTTTACCTTCTCTTAGCCGGTAAAATTGTCGATCTTTAAGCTTTGTGTTATTGAAATCCTGTCAGAATCCAAAATAATTTTAACGGCTTTTCTTTGATTGACGTCCACTAAAACTTAACTTTATCCGCCTTTTTAAAAGGAGAAGGGCCGCGTGTTATTGGTAACCGCTGTAAGGCATCAGTGGAATTATACGTGATAACGTCGGTCTGTAAAAATGTTTTGATAAGTTTGTAATTTTGCATTCTACTGTCGTTGAGAGCAGTAGAGGCTTAACTGGCAAAAACGAAACGTAAGAATCATAGAACTTATTGCTCAATTGTAACGTCTTATCACAACTCGAAGGATGGAGTGGATGATAATTGTTTTTCCATTGGAAACAGAAATAGCACTGGGGTCAATGCTACGACAACATGTTACATATAATGAAGTGCAATACTAGAAGAAAAAACTAATGTATGATTCTATGGAGTATAATCACGACCACGTTAGTTTTGTAAGAATTATATTCTTAAATTGTAGACAATTCTCGTCTTTACACTTCGTTGTGAGGGGAGGGGAGATTAAGACATAGTTTGGCTGTTGCTCGAATGGTCCACATGACATGTATTTGGATAAACCATTTCACCTTTGACCAGCGGATTTAGCCAGCTCGTCTAGC
This sequence comes from Cladopsammia gracilis, assembly GCA_022457155.1. Taxonomy (NCBI): domain Eukaryota; kingdom Metazoa; phylum Cnidaria; class Anthozoa; order Scleractinia; family Dendrophylliidae; genus Cladopsammia; species Cladopsammia gracilis. The sequence continues at coordinate 947,787 of JAJGOT010000113.1, forward strand.
TGCTGTTTCCATAAGATGTCTTTTTCCTGATGATTTGCAAACAACAGCTTGATGGACCTGTAAAACAAGGATACAATAAAACAGGTAAACAAAACGAGTGATGCGGTTCCGTAACATACATGTACTCATCAAGAACGCATATACCACTGCCAAACTCTTTCTCGTTTCTCCGATTCATAGGAGCCTCCAAGTGACAAAGGCTTTTAGAGCAAAGGCCCATAAATATGACGAAATGCATTTTTTGCAAGTGGTTTGAACCCAGGAGTGCCAATAGTGTGATCATCCGGGTTAGCGTTGTTCTGAAAAGAACTGTTGTTGCACAATGTGACAATGACTGACGTTTCGACAGCCTAGGATCCTTCTGTAAGTCGACACACATTAGCAGCACCGGCCAACTCAGTGTGGGTGTGGCTCCATTAAAGACAGCTTATATAGTACACCTTTTTATGGAACTTTAGATTGGACTACGAGTACGAGATTGAGTACCACTTTTGAAACTTAGTTTGCATGCTCTAGATAACCATTTGCCATACAAATTGTATAGCTAGAGTCTCCTTATTTTACGGTCAGCAACAGAAAGGACCGACAGTTTCGGGGATGTGACTGGCTTTAAATTCAAAAGTCGTACTCGTACTCTAATCTAAAGTTCCCTTTTCATAAATGACGGCCTTGTTCTCACTGACCTCGTTAGCGTGTGCAAAATTCAAAAGAATTTCTATTCTAAATGATGTCAGTGAGGCTAAGTAACATAAATATAAAAGAATCTCTAGATATCCGCCGCCATTTACGAATAAGGTGTATACAGCTTTATCGATTGAGGTAATTTAAGTGGGAGTTCCAGACAGCTTTTGCAAGGCAAAGGACGAATGAAAAATCGCTATAATAGCCGGTTTTCGTTTTTGGTTCTGGGGCCAATAGAGCCTACCTGGTGCAAGAACGGCGTCGGTGGTGATCTTGGTCAGAAGTTCAAGAGACTGCTCCAAAAAATCTTGTTCATTATTTTGTCCTTCTTTTCATAAAAAGAAAAACATCGATATGACAAACTTCATAGAAAATCAATCTTTAGGTGACAAACGTATACAGTACACCAACTTTGCCACAGCGATCAATGAACACGTCTGTAGGTAAACCTGGACACCAATTAGCATTTTTTATGTTTTGGCTAAACTTGTCACTTATGATTTTTTCACCAATCAACAATTCTAAATTTTATTTTTTAAATCAACATTTTATTGCCGACAGTTACTTACTTTTCAGCCGAGCAGTTCTTTAGGAACTGTTTGCCGAATAAGTTTCACCATTGGCGTAAATCCTGTCGACAAAGTCCTATGAACAAATTTTGGCTAACTGACATTTCTTTATTGTTTTTCCCAATGATGACTATGACGTTTGCATACTCCAGCAAGTAACAAAACTTAACGGGGGCTGTCGATTACCTCTGTATTGATTAACTGGCTGACTGGCTGGCTGACTGTCTGACTCTCTGACTGACTGACTGACTGACTCATCATGTGAATGATTGACTGATTAGCAATAGTTGATTGACTAACTATCTGACTATCTGACTATCTGACTATCTGACTATCTGACTGACTGACTGACTGACTGACTGACTGACTGACTGATTGAATGATTGATTGATTGACCACCTGAGCTTGCAAGTGATTGACTGGTTAGTTGATTCACTAACTGTCTGTCTGAATGACCGACTGACTGACTGACTGTGGGACTGACCGATTGTCTGTCTGTCTGTCTGTCTGACTGACTGACTGACTGACTGACTGGCCGACGGACTGAGCATGCGAATGATTGACTAATTGATCGATTGATTGATTGACTGTCTGACTGACTGAGTTAACAATTGACCTCTATCTAATGATAACACATATATAATTTACCTGTTCCCGCTACAATAAGAACTATTTCCATTGCTTCAATGAGCCAGGATTCTTGAAAATCTCCAGAATAAGCACTTATTTGAACAATATCACCTGTAAAAATGGAATTGGGATAAATAAGAAAGACAAGCAAAAGAAATCCTCGTTTTAGCTTGTGCTGTACTACATTGCAAAATGTTACTTATGAATTGTTTTTTTTTTTCATTTAGAACAGTTGAGCCTGTGGATGTCATTGTGATGCGATCACTCAAATGATAGCTATGGAGCAAAAAAATAATGTGCCACTGCTTGTGTTTCTGTAGTACTGAAGCGAAAATAAATAACATGCAAGTTTCTTTTCTATCCTGCGAGCAGGTTCACTAGTTTTTAAACATTAACTGAAGATAATGCGCACACTCTAATTGGTCAATAGCTATACTGAATGTTATACTGATAAACCACATGGAAAATGTAGTTATTATATAAAAGCAATAGACCACACATTCCTATGGTTTATCGATGCAATAAACCACTACATTGTGTACGTCCTGGGATGTTGTGGAGAACAACATTGGTAAAGCTTGTAAATCACTCGCCTTCGGCTGGTGACTTTATAATCTTTCCCCATGTTCTTCCAATCCAACATCTTTTGTGGTTTATTGAGCCGATAAACCATACAAATGTGTGGTCTATTTGCTTAACGAAGCTATATATATGTTGCAAGTAACAAACTGCAAAAATGACCTGATACTACACTCAACAGACTACTGATAAATCTGGTTTGAAATCGTTTACTAAAGTTTGTACTCAGTAGGGTTTTCCGATTTAGCGGAAATAACGCGGAAACGGAAGGATTTTTTCCGGATATATAAGTGATACAATTAACCATTATATTATTACAATGAAATTCAATTCGTTCTATAGGTGTCGCACATTCACTAAAGCGTGATGCTTGAAGTTATTTTTGGCGGTGAATTTGCCTGTAAAGACCTGTAAGCCCGGCGTAGCTTTTTCTTGACAGCTAGAGTTACCTTTTTGTAAACAAGGCCAAACACACGAGGATTGACCGGACACTGCTAAATGTACTTGTATTCTTAGGCCCACGGCAAACGTCGAACTTCACATGTGCCGAATCTAATGCAAATGAGCAAAATCTATTGTTCTTGCTCATTTGAATTAGATTCGGCACATGTTAAGTTCGACGTTTGCCCTAGGCCTTAATTTCAAAAACGCACCGTTTTTGTTTTGCTTGACAGTTTGCATAGCTGTATGTTGACTTCATTTTAGACATTTTAGGCTGCAGGCAATTTTAAATTGTATCATGAATTTGCAGTATTGTTTCCGTTCCCGGTTTCGCGGCTTAGGTATCTCAATACCTCTGAGGATACTGAAGAAGTCGTTGCAGTCAGAGCTTTGCAGGGATGCAGATTTCTATCATATACTCGGTCGGCATTTCGAAAGTTTTTTGAGTGTGGAAATAATAATTTTAATCTGGATAAGTTGTCGGTTTAGGAACTGATGCCTTGTTTTCTCGAGAGAGCGCTACTAAGGTTTTATCTAACTGTGGTCTGGTACTTGACAATGTTCTCACGGGGCAAAATAATCAAGGTGGACGTAGAAAAAAGAACGTATGAAGGTGAAATCAACCCCGTCGGAGTCGAAAGGACAGTCGCATGAAAAAAAAATCGCCCACTCCGGAAACAATGAAAAATACCATGATAATAATCTTTTACGTGCAGGCTCAGGCCCCGTCCACACGTTTCCGGATATTTTTGAATCCGCAACTTTTTTGTTGCGGATTAGAAAATATTCGCATCCACACGTAGCGTATTCGAATCGTATTTGCCCGAATTCGCCGGATACGTGTGGACGGAAGGCCAATCCGCAACAAAAAAGTTGCGGATTAAAAAATATCCGGATACGTGTGGACGGGGCCTCAGCCTCACCGGGATGTGATTATTCAAGTCTCCTTTGTTTGAATGGCACAATGGAATTCAGAGTACATGTAGGAACGCTAGGAAGTAGCATTGTGTGTTCGTATACAAATGTGTACCGTATGCAAATTGACAGGAAGTTGAAGCATAGCACGTGCAGTTCGTGCTGAAAACAAACGAAATTGAAAAAATCCGTTGCGTAAGGAAGAAATTAGCATACGAAAAAAACAGCTTTTGTCTCATACGAGCTCTGGCTCAAGGAGTCAACATTGCTTGTTGTTGTCGTACGTTTTGAGAGCCGAAAATTCTGAAGATGAAAAGAGGAACCTGCCAAACAGAGCTATTCTAAAGACAACTCGCTTAGTAAGTGGTGTACGATTTTTGCTGTTTAGCGACAGAGAATCCCTGCGATGAACTCACGTGGTTTCAGCTGAACGCAAAAATTCAACACTTGGATACTGGTTACATTATAGTCGCTTCACTTTTGTTTAGTTACGTTCCTTGTTGATATTTGCCGTTCAATGACTACTGAAAAGGGACATTAACGTTAATTTTACGCAAAAGTAAATCCACTGTGTAGTGCAATCGATGATTAGGCCCGGTTCAAACTTTGAACTTCACATGTGCCGAATCCAATGTAAATGAGCAAGAACAACGGAGTTTTCTCATTTGCATGAGATGCGGCACATGTGAAGTTCAAAGTTTGTTGAAAGAATATTAAAGATTCAGTCACCATTTGTTGTGTCAGTTGAGATTTTGATAATTAATATTAATACATCAGGTGCAGTGACTTTATATCTAATAAAACACCACATATACTAATCGCGTTCGAAGAACGCAATCCTAATTTCGTGTTGGTTGTCCTGTGGTTTATGTGCAGTAAAATCTGAGATTTTTTGGTAGACGGTCTTCCAAATAACCGGCCCTATCGTTTTTTTCAGGGGCTCATTTCCGCCGGAAATTCCTTCGAACGCGTCTCCATAAGCTGTGATTACTGCTAGTTTATATGAATATTTTCATCAGATATAAAGTCAGTGCACGTGCGTATTATCGATCTGTTAGATTTGTGGGCTTTAATTGCTTTGAAATTGCGACAACCTATTGTATTTGCTTTAGAAAGTCTTTTCACTTGTCAAATATCTCAACAGAAAATAGACAATGAATAACTGAAAATGCATTGTGCAAAATGACCCAACACCACACTTTTATCGTCAATTAGCTAGCAAGGCGGAAAAAGTCTTTCCGTTTCCGCTAAATCGGAAAACCCTAGTTGACCTGCTACTAAAGAAAATAACGTTGGTGTTAGTGTTCCATCAGGGTACATTTAATCATTAAATAAAAGTGCCGGCCATCATATTCTCTTTCAGTTGGACCAACTTGCAAGGATGGTAGGACTACTGTTTAAGGACGACTCATCTGCATGCCTGCAATGACAGAAAAATGCACAATTAGCATTTCTAAAATTTGGTTCTCATAATGAATGATCAAGTTAATTGTGTAAATAATAAGGGGCACCCATGAATTGTTTCACTAAATAGCGGAACATTCGGAATGCTCATACCACCCTCAGATTTTCAGATTACAATAAGACGAGAAGTTAAGTTTTCAAACCTGAAATGTCCCTGAAGGGATTAAAAGTGATATTTTTAGATTTCAAAAAGTCCAGCTAAAAATTTCGGGAAGCAAATAGCTTAAACCTTAAAAAATTCTTGGAAATCATACTTGAGATACTTTTTCAGAGAAAAGGATTTGTTCCTTGAATTTTCAGCTTAGGCATCCAAACAGATCGAAACTTGGTAGCTGAAACAAATATCTCTGATTCATAAAACTGCATTAAATAATCAGAAGAAACATAAAATTAACATTTTAAAGCTTTGGTGAACTTGGCTCGTTAGGTGCCCCTGAACAATATTTTGTAGATATAATATTTTTTGGTTATACATGTATATGTATAAAGCAACAGGAAATGGTCATTTTGTGCTCACAAAGCCAGTCTAGGGAGCTTAGAAGAATTTGAAAGTACTGATGTCAAAAATTTTTGGTTTTATGGAAAAGCAACTGTGCTCCATAAAACCTGACCCCCCCCCCCCCCCCCCCCACCCCCCTCTCCCATGGATGGTACTGCTAATCAATAGTAATACATTAGTTTCTTCTTGCTATAGAAACCAGAGTTAATAAGCACCCACCATTTTTCTTGATCTGTGGCCTGACAACTTTACCTATTTACCTTTATATTCACCTGTCCAATAGTTTAAATCGTTTTTTAATTGTTATTAATCGTTTTATTAATTGCTATTAATGGCACTGTATTGTACTTCAAACTGCATAGTTCATTTCAAAGTATTTTCCATTGCTGGTTACCATGTTGCACGTTATGATACTGTTGCCAGTCAGTTGATTACTGCACTGACTAGTATTGAATCCCAGCTGTGCGACAAGGAACGGCAAGGAGTCTAAAGGACTGATTGCGAAATGGCGGCATGACTGCTCAAAAGGTTTTTCAACTAGTGGCATGCTTTGATGATGGCAGATCTAGATGAGAACCCCCCCCCCCCCCCCCCCACCCCATCTTCTCTTGCAAAAAAATACAGCTCAAAACATTTTTCAGTCTCTAACCTTTCTGAAATAAATGTTGTGATGTTTTTTACAGGTGGGCCTAGATGGGAGGGTGCATAACAGCTGACATTAAAATTTAGACCATGTAACTGGCAACATTAAAAATTTCACTGTAACAACGAAATCGTATTTAAACCCCTCCAAAATGTCAACAGCACAATAACAATATTTTCTAGCAATTGTTGTTAAATAAATGTGTCATGTGTAGCACAAAACTTCCAGAGTCTGTAAAATTTATCTCTGAAATTAAAAAAAAAACAGCATTTTAACTCGTGAATACGCCAAGCGTTGAATGAGTTGTAGCATTTGGGTAAAAAATTCATTCGATCGATCATTCGTTCGATCGGCTGTTAACATTGAGCCTGCGATATGTAAAGGTCACCTGTCTTACCTATGGAGACAACGTTACAGGGAGGGGAGGGAGGAGAGTTAGACTCAAGGGGTGTGGGGTTGGTGGAGCAGAACGCCCAGGAGAAGGGACCGGGCAGGTTTTCAGAACCTGTTATTTAGGGAAAGCACTTGAAGGGATAGATGAGAGGGCCCAAGACTCCTTAATGAGACTTTTATAACGTAATGTCGACACTTAGAATTTTATTTTCAATAAATTTTGAAGTGTAAAAAAGAAAATCTAAAATCGCCACTATTGAGTGAACCTGTGACCTCAGCTAGGCTTAAGCTTACGTAGCCTACCGCACCACTGTACCACCTAGCTTCTCGGGTTGCTTAGTCCTAAATTTAACTATATAAACTATTACCCCTAACTGTAACTGAAAGCTAACCAGTTACTCCGTTATATAAGTCTCAATAACGTGTCCCATTTTCCCGTTGGGCCCTCTCATCTATCCCTTCAAGTGTCCTCCGTTATTTAGAGCCTTTTGAATTTAAGAGTTGGCTCATGGGAGCCTTTAATTTGCACGATAACGGAACATTTCACCAAAAACTTCACTTCTGTAGTTATATTTTTTTATTCTTCTTGTTCTATTTAGCATTTATGATGCATTGTAATACTTTCCTGAAATTTCTTTTATAACAGTTAACATTAAAATTTCAGGCTTCATAACACATACTTGAGGTTAAAACCGTAGCAGCCATAACACTTAACGCATAACACTGTCTAGGCCGTACGTCTTGTTACGATGCTGCTGATAATGCTTTTATAGCAGAGCACTTGCCAGGCCGAAGGCCTGGCTGCGCAGCTCCATACTCATAGAGCCTATGCCGTGATTTTTCATGGTCATGGCTAGCGGAATGTTTCGCGGGCGCGTGTTTGCCCGCCCGCCCGCCCGTGTTTGAACAAGATCCGGGATCTTGAAAGCAAGGCTTTGTTTTTCGCGCGGCCACACAGCCGTGAGCTCGGTAAACACTTTAGTTGTTTTGTTGTGTCTAGCGGAGAATTAAAGTCGTTATTTTCCTGCATTTTTTTCGCGGTTTGCTACTCAAGACAGGGATACTAATTAAGGTATACTCAGAAGCCGCTTTAGTGGAAAAAGACGAGCTTTCAGGGATAAAATCTTGCTTCGAGGAACTTCATGTATTACGTTTTTATCAATGTGGGAGATGTTTGTTTTCTACAGATTTCAGAACCAGAAGCGGAGATTTGAATTTCCAAGCAAGCGAGGGACTTAAAGGTTAAACAGATTACAGTTTTCGATGAGAATTTATGTTGATGTCAATCTGTGAGTGACTTTTTATTAGTGTTATTGTTAGTTTTGGAGAATTGATTTTAGAACGTGCTTAAATTCAGTTGTATCGATCTCTTGATTTCATCGAAGAAAGCTTGAACTCGATGAGCTATAAATAAATGGTACGCGTTTTGCTTTTAAACCTAAACCAATGGAGATTTGAATAAATTTTTTCGAAAGAAGATTGTTGTCCATTTTTATGTGTTTGTTCATTCATTAGATAGATTGAAAAACGATTTTATGTAAACAAAACAAGACTTTGATTTTATAGTACAGCTCTATCTTCACTCGCATCGCCTTATGCAAATATGTTTGTGTATTTTTGCAATTTTTGATTTTCAAATCAGTTTCTCGGGCAATTTTTGACAAACATAAACTGTATTTTATTCGGAAACTAGTGGTACTAGTTGTTCTAGACAGAGAAAAGTTGTTTTTGTGAACTTTTGTACGGTCTATAAAAATGTACTGTGCAGACGGACGCATAATACTGTTTTTGAGAATTGCTAAAATTGAAAATAGCCCGTTCGTCAATCTTAATTCTTGTGCTTCCAACCTTTCACCTTAGTTAAGTTTCACCTTAGTTAAGTTTCACCTCAGTTAAGCTTGTTCAAAGTGCGACGCTGTTAGGCTTGGGCTATGTATATATATATATATATTATGTTTCTAACTTCAGGAATGCACTCCAGAAAACCTTGAGTTGAAGAAAGGATATTTATTTAACAAATAAATGATTTTATGCACTGTAGCAGTGAATCTGTTCTGCGGCTTCCGGTCAGGTGGTCGTAAGTAGATACCCTTACTAGTCACACTATATTAAGGCGTGTATGTTTCATTTGGTCCTCTTTGGCCTAGAACATCCAACTGAGTACGGTGCCACGTCCATCATTCAAGGGAATTTCTTGATTTAAGTTAAGTATTCTTTTACTGTTTTTATTTACCCTTGGAGACATGGCCTCTTCCAACGACACACCAAAAACACCAAGTGTTCTAATTCTAGGCCACTCATTTGTGAGGAGATTTGAGGAATTCATTTCTCAACATTCACAAGGGAACGATTACGCCCTGGACTTAAATCTCTCCCAAGAATGTAAAGTCATTATGCTGGGAATAGGAGGCCGAACGGTTGACAAAATGGTCCGCACCGACCTCCCCACTATCCGCAAAATGGCCCCAAGGATAGTTATTCTAGAACTGGGATCTAACGATCTGTGTGATGCAACCTGCGATGCGCAAACAACTGGATTGGCAATTGAGGCTTTTGTGGAACTGTTGCACACCCAATGTAACATTAAATACATCATGGTATGCGAAGTGATACCACGGGAAAGACCCCCCTTTTTAAGTTATAATGAAAAAGTTTATAGCTTCAACAACTATCTTACGAAGGCATTTACTAACGCCCCATTTGCTGGAGTATGGCGTCACCGAGGGCTTTCTAACCCCTCGATAAATATTTATTTGCCTGATGGCGTACATTTAAATTACCAAGGGAATAAAGCCCTTTATCGCAGTTATCGAGGGGCCATCCTAGTCGCTTTACGTCGCCAATAGAGATATTTTTATTCCTTGTAGCTTATATCGCTAGTACATGCATTCGAGGGAATACGCGCAACAACTCATCGATAAGGTCGGAAATACCTTCCATACTGCCCAATATTTTCTCTTTTCTTTACCGCCGCAACATTTTTGCGGACATTGTGGTATCTTATCTAGAACTCCAGGCCGACCGCCCCCTTTGAAATTTGGAGAATGTTTCAATTGGTCTTTATATAAAATCAGAGTAATTAAAATTAAGTTTCATTCACCGACACAAACCGGTTAGGGTTACAAAGTTTTGTGGTCAAAAAGTTTACCAACCTTAGTTATCTATATCTGGGATCGGCGCTCGCCTTCATTTTTATTGTAACATGGTTGTATGCTGCTTTATACCAACCTTTTATTTTGGAGGCTCTGCGGTATATTACTACCATGATCCTTTCGGCCGGAGATGTTTCTCCGTGCCATTCATGTATAATACCGCTGTGTACTTTGTACACCTGCTGTTACTATATGTACAGTAGTTTTGTTCGTGAGCCTGTTTTGTTTCAGCTGCCATGCCATTGTATATATATAACTCTAATCGGTAACCGTATCACAAGTCCCTGCTTCGATACACGTTGCGCTTTTTCCCTAGTATGCACTCAAAGATTTCCTGCTGAACATAGCCAAAACAAGGTCATGCATGTATACTTGTAATATTACCAATATAGAATGCCGCCACGTAAGAGACCTGCTGCTACCCAATCAACAAGGCGCAGTGCTCCGAAGCGCGGGCGACCAGAAACAAGAGAGGAATCAGAACCTCCCCATACAACTCACCTGGTGCCAGAGATAATCGAATCCATAAGCCAAGCGGTCGCTACGGCGGTAAAAAGCGCACTCCAGACTCACGACAAGCCACCAGCAGGCACAACAGGCACAAGCCCTCCCATTCAGTTTGTTCCTGATCCGCCACAGCCACCAGCTGCTCATGATCTCATACAAGCCTCCGCTACTGAGGTGATCAACAATTTGACGAATGGCGGGACACAACCGCAGGAGCAAGCTGTAGCTAGTAAGAACCCATTTATCTCAGCTAGCGTTCCATTAACGCATAGAATATCAGACAAAATAAAAACTCGCATTTGGGCCGGGGAGTTTGTGGACTTCTCCACTCTCTTTACTCCCCAAGAATCCGAGGGGCAATATATCCTTAAATTTCAAAATACCGACGGAAATACCGCGGTATCAATGGTTCCGAATGCGAAAAGGCAAACCATTCGTAATATTGAGCAATGGACCACTGCCTTCAACACCTTTGTGGCCATTTATGCAGAAAAGAATCCCAACGACGCTCCAGGCCTTATGAAGTATTGCTCAGTCATAAGGGAACTGGCCTTTCAATCAGCAAATTGGAAATTTTATGATGACAATTTCCGCATGTTAAGACAAAAGGAGCGCTTGCCCTGGGACCAAATTCATAGCGAGCTATATTTGCGGGCACACCTAAGTAAGAGCAAATTAAATACTGCTCCTCGGCTCCCCAATAAAACAAGTGGGGCCCCCTTTCCCAAAGGGTTTTGTTGGAGGTATCACAACGGGCAAAGATGTTCAGGATGTTCCTTTAAACATCAATGCTATCAATGCGGCAACAATCACCCCGTTTCCCGCTGTCAGCAAAACCCAAAACACGACAATTCGAAACAAGCGGGAGGGCGTACTGCCAACACAAAGCAAGCTGCACAAACACACACTACCAACGCCACTTTCCACTCCAGTTAAAGTCAAAAACCACACACAACCAGTGCCACTTCCCACTCCAGTTAAAGTCGACAAGTTAGCGTTATATCTTAAGGGTTATAACAAGAACCTATACGATGAATTGATCGCAGGTTTTTCATTTGGCTTTAAATTACATTACCAAGGCGAAAGCGTAGCATTTACATCACGAAACTTGTTATCTGCTTATGCACATCCCGACATTGTCGAGAGTAAGTTAGCGAAGGAACGAGAGTTAGGACGCATTATGGGCCCATTTACGAATCCGCCCTTCCCAAAATTCTTTGTATCACCTTTGGGTGTTATCCCTAAGAAAACACCCGGGGAATACAGAATGATCCACCACTTATCCTTTCCTCCCGGCGCCTCGGTTAACGATTTTATTCCACGCGAATATTCTTCAGTGCAATACGCCACCGTGGACAATGCAATCAGCATCATTAAAAAATTAGGTCAAGGATGTGCTATGGCAAAAACAGATGTTCGAAGTGCTTTCCGAATTTTACCAGTTCATCCTTCTGACTATCACTTGTTAGGTTTTCAATGGAAAGGGAAGTGGTATTTCGATAAGGCTATCCCAATGGGCGGGGCTTCTTCATGCCGTAATTTCGAGTTGCTTAGTTCTGCGATGGAATGGATCGCCAAGGCTAAATTAGGGATACCAAATATCATACATATTTTGGATGATTTTTTGATAATTGATAAATCAATAACCTCTTGCGACACTCGACTTCACGTTCTTACGTTTGCAGGAATAGAATTAGACTGTAATAAACAAGAGGCTAGGCTTCCGCCGGAAAAAATTGATAAATGCGTAACGACAATTCTGGGCTTTTTGACACGCAAAAAGGTCACCTTGCGTGAACTTCAATCTCTTATCGGATTGCTGAACTTTGCGTGTTCCGTGATAGTACCGGGGAGAGTATTTCTTCGTCGCCTGATTAACCTTACAATAGGCATTAAACGATCTTCTCATTACATACGGTTAACGCAGGAAGCAAAAAACGATTTGCGCATTTGGTATCAGTTTCTTGGGGATTTTGATTGCAAACTATTTTTTCTCGAGGAAGCCTGGCATTCATCACCGTCTATACATTTTTACACTGATGCCGCGCAATCATTAGGTTACGGTATAATTTTTGCAACCAGTTGGGCACTTGGCGAGTGGCCGGACAGTTGGAAGACTAAAGACATTTCCTTTCTAGAATTGTATCCGATTGTGGTCGGCCTGATAATGTGGCGTGATCGGCTTCAAAACCAACGCGTGATCTTTGTGTCTGATAACGAGAGTGTCGTTCATGTCATCAACAAACAAACCGCGAAAGATAAGAATTTGCTCATGTTACTTCGCCAACTGGTTTTGACTTGTTTGAAGTACAATATCTTATTTAAAGCCAGACACATTGCCGGCAGCAAGAATACCTTGGCTGATAGTCTCTCTCGCTTGCAGGTGGACAAATTCAAACGCCTTTCTCGCGGCATGGATCAGGCGCCAACTCCGATACCTTTCCAGCTACAGCCGGAGAATTGGGTCTTACAGTAACGAGGCTGCTAGCGGCTAGCTTGAGCTCTTCCTCCTTAAATACATATCGTCGTCCATGGACTCTGTTTAAAGAGTTTGAGCAAACTAGATTTTATATGAACCATACCAGCTTTCCCATTCAAGCCGCCAAGTTAGCTCTTTTTATCGCTCATTTATATGAGCTAAATTATTCTCCCTCCACAGTGCTAACATATGTATCGGCGATTGGTTATGTCCATCGTCTAGCAGAATGGCCAGACCCTTCTAAATCCGAACGAGTGCAATTGATTCTACGAGGTTACTCCAAACTAAAACCTACAGGCGCTGATTCGCGTTTACCTATCACATTACCGTTGTTAGAACGAATTATACAGGCTTTGGAAATCACGCAAGCCTCATATATTTCCAACGGAAATTAGCCCAAGCAATGTTTTCATTAGCCTTTTTCGCAGCCTTGCGTGTCGGAGAAATCACCATTCGATCGGGGCAATCACTTGACAATATCATCCAATTTGGCCAAATATCTTTCCTGAACGACCACAACGGTATCTCAGAGGCCCTTAAGTTGTCTCTGATAAAATACAAACACAGTGACCCCTCACAAACAGTGGACCTTCTTATTCACCGCGACAAACCAGTGTGCCCAGTATCTCGGCTATTAGAATTTTTAGCTCTCCGAGGCAGTTCCGCGGGCCCGTTATTCTGTTGGCCAGATAACACTCCGGTTACAAGGGCCTTTTTCACTCGCTTGCTTACAGAAGCTCTAGGGTTCTGCGACTTAGATCCCACAAAATACAAAGCACACAGCTTTCGAATAGGCGCAGCTTCTTGGGCAGCCGCTAATGGTATGTCGGACGCGCAAATAAGATTGTTTGGCAGATGGAAATCTAACGCTTTTTTACGATATATCCGGATGCCTAATCTTGGCAAACACAAAACGACGTGATTCACTCTTGCCAAGTGCCCACGCGGTAGCTCCTTATTTCTATAACTAAAAGGGAATTATAGGGACGCTTGTGCAGGGGCCAAGCACTCCTTCTCCCGGTTAGCTATTGTAGACTAAGATTTAAGCCAGAACAACTCCTCGACAACGTACAGAGCTGTCGGGCGTTCCATAATATTACACACATTTACAATGCGATGCGGTATAAGCAGGGGCTATACTGCCGACTAGTGACGTATATATTTAGCAATTAGCTTAGCGAGTTGTATAAGCAGGGCCTTTACAGCACACTAGTATTAGTATATATTCAACTATATTAGCGTGTTGCTGTATATGCAGGGGCTATACCGCAACTAGTACAAGGATATACTCAATTACATTAGCATGTCGCTGTATACGCAGGGGCTATATAGCAAACTAGTACAAGTCTATATTCAAATTAATTAGCGTGTTGCTGTATACGCAGGGGCTATACAGTCTCTATATTGCGTGATTTGCGTCGCTGTAAGCACAGCTATATACATTTGTTGGAATTGCGTTGCCTTGGTTTTGGGTGGGGGTGTCCTCGTCACTCTTTCATCGTGTGAGGACGGTGGCGGGTATCCCCTCACCTTTGCTGGGAACAGTTTCATTTAGAGTTATTTTTCTGTCATTTTGTCATAATTATTGCTTACAATAAACGGCCATGTGTGTGACCAAAATATGCCAAAAGGTGTAATGTCATCTCTCTCTTCCCAGCAAACAGAGCGCAACCAAGGCAACGAACGAAAAATACTAGCAGTTTAAGATATTAATTACTAAGGCAATGGGGCATAAAGGATATTTATTTAACAAATAAATGATTTTATGCACTGTAGCAGTGAATCTGTTCTGCGGCTTCCGGTCAGGTGGTCGTTAGTAGATACCCTTACTAGTCACACTATATTAAGGCGTGTATGTTTCATTTGGTCCTCTTTGGCCTAGAACATCCAACTGAGTACGGTGCCACGTCCATCATTCAAGGGAATTTCTTGATTTCCCACCCTCCCAGTTTCCCTTCTAATTTACATTACATGTGCATGCGTGGGTATCCCCTCACCTTTGCTGGGAACAGTTTCATTTAGAGTTATTTTTCTGTCATTTTGTCATAATTATTGCTTACAATAAACGGCCACGTGTGTGGCCAAAATATGCCAAAAGGTGTAATGTCATCTCTCTCTTCCCAGCAAACAGAGCGCAACCAAGGCAACGAACGAAAAATACTAGCAGTTTAAGATATTAATTACTAAGGCAATGGGGCATAAAAAGGTGTTTGATAATCTAGACAAGTCTGTCACATCTAATGAGACCATATTGGCTAGCTCGACATCCTGTATTGTACCATCAAAATTTACTGAATCTTTAAAGCATCGAAGTCAGTATATCGTGGCCCACCCCGTGAGTATCGTCATGTCAATTTATTATTTCTTGAATGTTTACTTATGAGGTAGTTTGTACTTTAAGTTAGAGCTCTAACCTTTGTCAAAATTCATGTCAACTGTTATTCGCCATTTTAAATAGTGCTGGTTCTACAAATTTTTCATAACGGTGCACACCATTTGCAAGCCGCTAGTTCATACAACATGGTAATACAGTCAAGTCAAGTCAAGGCGGACTAGCTGAATCATCCAGGCGGACATCTCTCTAAAGCCAATTTGAGAGAGCTAAATGTAGCCAATTTTGCAGTTATATTCTTTTCCTAGGCTTTGATACAATTGTTTTTTCTTTTACATGAGACGAGATGAACGAGATATAGTATACGGAGACAATCATGCAAATTTTCACTCCCGCAATCACTCAAATGTAATTTCTTTTTGTAATTCCCCAGTCTATTTAAGTCATTCAGTTGTCTTGTTTTAGACAATACATAATTCCCCAGTGTATTACGTCATCCAGTTGTCTCGTTTCAGACAATACATAATTCTCCAGTGTATTACGTCATTCAGTTGTCTCGTTTCAGACAATGCATAATTCCTCAGTGTACCACGTCATCCAAATGTCTCGTTTCAGACAATACATAATTCCTCAGTGTATTACGTCACCCAGTTGTCTCGTTTCAGACAATACATAATTCCTCAGTGTATTACGTCACCCAGTTATCTCGTTTCAGACAATACATAATTCCTCAGTGTATTACGTCACCCAGTTGTCTCGTTTCAGACAATACATAATTCTTCAGTGTATTACGCCATACAGTTGTCTCTTTTCAGACAATGCATAATTCCCCAGTGTATTACGTCATCCAAATGTCTCAGTATTTCCCCAGTGTATTACGCCATACAGTTATCTCGTTTCAGACAATGCATAATTCCTCAGTGTACCACGTCATTCAAATGTCTCGTTTCAGACAATGCATATTTATGTCACGCTAAGATGTTTTCTTACTTTTAAACTGAATACACTTACTTGTAAACTGCAAATGGGTTAAAATGGAAAGTTAACATTCATGATTTTACTGTTGTTGTTATTGTTGTTTTTAGGCTTTTTCGCTTTTATCGCTGCTAGCTACTTGCAAAGGCATGAAGCCGAAAGTGTGGATTCTCGCGCGTGTCTGCTAGTGAATTTAATACCGTAAAATAACCCCTTAACCCCCCTCGCCACCGCTTGTAAGTGTTAACTGTGGATTACAAATATGTTTGTATTGTGCTGGCTGAAACAACGGATAACGTTTCAAAGTTAAAGATTACCAAAAGCTTGAAACTTGATTACAAAACATCAAGAACAACTACAGTTAACCTGACGTTGTTTCGTATTCACGATATGGCTCTTAGAACCCTTTGATAAAGCTTTATCTGAGTATCTTGTAAATAGTTGTTTAATCTTAGATGGGACGTTTACACACCCCAACTTAAGTTTGTCATGTGAAGGCGCCTTGAGTTGTCTATTAGGCACTTACAACTACAAACTTGTGTTATTTATTTTCTTTTGTTGTTGTTGTTGTTTCATTTTAGGAATCAGAGATTACTGTGAACGATATGAAGCAAACATGCTCACTTTGCGGCGAGACACTTGACAAGCTTGAGAAAGCGCTAAATGAAACCATGCCTTTAGATCAATTAAATAAAAGGAGGAATTTAAGAGACAGAAGACTAGCAGCACTAGCGATTCACAGACAGCAGAGGAAAAAGGAGAGTGAATCTTAACTGCAACATTTTGCAACTGTTATTCCAAGGTATAAAAGCCGTTGTTCTGCATTCAGGTGATCTAAATACCTCTGTTACTGGCGTCTCGGCGAAGCAAATTTCTCTTTCGTTAATGCCAGTTTAGCGACACTGAATTGTTTTCTATCAGAAAAGGAAAAATACAATTAACGACCTAGAATCGAACCCGGGACCACTTGAATGCTAACATCCCCCCTTCACCACTACACCACTGCATTGCTCCGGCAAACGCATAACGGGTGACCCTATTCCTATATCTAACCTAAGCGTGAGCCTAGCTAAAGTCATAATCGCTTTATCCAGGCCCAATGTTATATTATAATGATAGCCTTCTTACGTCCTAATCCAGGCATAAACTAGAGCAGAAATAGCATCGACCCTTACGAAAGGCTTTTTTATACTGATGAATGTCAATGATGACATTGACTGTTTACGAAAGGAAAGTCATCCTCGGCGAATCGTGTTTGAATCGTTTGTATCTACAGATTGCACTGAAGTGTTATTTTATGAAGTGAAGTTGTGATAGGTTCGTCCCGTTATTTTCATTTCTCACAACTTGCACTATTTTGGTTGACTGTGTATTTTTTCTCTTCTTGCAGTTGGTCTTCGGACGTATTGGCTCACCAGCCACCGACTTTCGAACTTGCTCCGGGCAAATAAAATTCATATCTAATTATCAGAAATCATCTAATTAGTTGCTACTGTAGCCTCCTAATAAGACGTCCTTTGGGCTCGTCACGCAGCCCAAAGATCGTCTGCGTGGAAGGCTATTGCTACTGTCGATTTATGATCGATATTAAAATGTTAATTATTTTTGCAAAAAGAATTATGTAACGTTATGAAATTTTGCGGGAGTTGGCGATTTTTTGGTATTTTGCGGGAACTAATTTTTGCATTTTGCAGATTTCTGATGTGAATTTATTTTTTGGGATTTGCAGCAAGTCGAGTACAACTTTGAACTTTGAAAACTAAAAAGCTGTTTAGAGCTCGCCTGCATAGCAGGCGCCAGTTTATTTAAAGGGCGATATTTCGAGGACGCGCGCGCGAGGGGAACACGCATCCTCGAAATTTCGCCCTTGATATAAACCGGCGCCTGCTACACAGGCTACTTAGAACTAAGAATTACGTGAACATATACGTTATTAAAACAATACTTATTTCCATTTTTGTAATGACGGCTCGCCTTGTTTTTATCTGGGGCACCCAACGAGCAATGTTTAGTTCTACGTTTGAAATGGTGCTGTACTGTTACTTTTTTAAAATATCATTTTAGTGCCTTTAATCCTATTCAGCCTGGGGCGGGGGGTACAAAGTGCCCGCGCTAACTTTCAACATTCATACAACAACAACAACAACAACAACAACGACGACGTTTATTCGCACTGTAAAGTTACAAAGATGTATAGGTAATATATAAATTAAAAATAAATACAGTAGCTGGTTACCCAAAATAATATAGTAATATAATAAAATAATAAAATAATATAATAAATAATATGTATTTAAACGCCATCAAACTTTGTGACTTTTCCTAAAATTTATCTGGCAACAATTTTATATGATAATTTATTGATCACGTGACTTGATGTTTCCATGGCAACAAGATTTTAACAGCCATGTTTTTTGAAATTTGCATATTTGTACCTATGAATGAAGAAAAACAATGTTTATTGGTATAACTTTTATATTTTTACGCCATTTAGCGTTTATTTATTGGTTTTGATTAATTTTGAGTCAATTTGGACGGTTTTTAACAGGTTTTAAATAATTTCAGAAATCCAAGATGGCGGATCCAAGATGGCGGCTGTATAACTAATTACCTAAACCGTTTAAAATGCAAAGCTAGTACAACGGAAATTAATGACAGGTTTAATGGCCAATATTGCGACTAGTAGAACTAGTCATCTGTAGGGCCGACGTTAGAGTGAAAATAATATACAACGGCTCTTAAATTTGAATTTAGATAACAAGTACATGATTGGCTAATATAAGATTACATGAAAAATATCTAACTAAGTTGTAAGAAGATATAATGACGTATATAATGTAGGTACAAAACAATGGCTAGTAAATCTGATAACTTCTAAAATGAAGCATATCATCGTTTCATAGTTATTGTAAATATCATCTACTTCAATGTTCATCACGTCTGTTTAAGCCATTAGGTGTTAGTGTTTTGCCTTTTTTTTAAACCTGCCATTAATTTCCGTTGTACTAGCCTTACATTTTAAACGGTTTATCTACACTTTGGGTAACGTCTAGTACTCGCATCCCTTTATAACGGAGATCCGGAAAGAAAGTTACCACTATTTATCGTAGTGTTGAGTGGCTCTCTGCATTTAAACATTTTATAATTGCCTAATAACTACGTCATATGACTTTATCGTTCCATTGTGCGGACCGCAAAGGATACAGTTTTGGACGTACTATGTACCCTCATGGTTTCTTTGTCATAGCCTTAATTTTCTTGAAGTTACAAAAAATACCCACGCCGAATAGGGTTAAAGGAAACTACATGAAAGTTTATACAATTAGACCTCATCGGTTCCTTTAGCTGAATATTTTAAGGATAGGAATCTTATCTCCCGTATTTACTAGCTGTTTTCTCTTTTCCGAAAATCCCAGCTGGCCGCATTTTGTACCCAAACCGCATTTTTAATCCCCATCCCCCATCGGACGCGTCCCCAGGTGGCGGATAGGGGAACGGCCTCCAGATATGGAGGTTAGCTGCGAATAAGGCGTATGCCAAATAAGCAATCATGGACCAACGGGTGGTGGCAGCATCAGGGCGGAGTGAGATGACGGGTGGCGCTGTTACCTCCAAGAAAAAAAAATGTGCCTGAAGACTCGGCCGTCTTCAGGCGGGTCAGGGCCGTCTTAAAAGCCCTTTCCTAAATCACCTGGGAGAGGAAAACTATGATTTCAAACCCGGGCAAATGAAGCTTGTTAGCGCTGAAACCCTAAAGGGAGGAAAATCCGGGCCCTCCAAGTTGGAGGTTAGGCTAAGGGCTGATAACCCTTTTCAGTAAATCTCTGTCATTACAGAAACCAGAAACGGAGCAAACAGAGGCCTGATGTGCCACTAGGCACGCAAGAGATAGGTGAAGGTGACAAAAGTTTGAGGTGACATTTTTCTAAAGAAAACTCTAGTTTGTAGACTAATTGATTACGAAGTTTTAAGTTGACTTTGGCCTTCCGAATTAAACAGCTTTCCACCGACAGGATTCATTTGGTGCTCTTGTTTCATGCATGACAGATGACAAGATCAAATCGAAAGCCTTGATTTAGCCCGACCGAAACCAAAATAAGAACCCGGTATGGCAGGAATGGCTCTCAGCCAACTCGTGCTAAATACATTTGCAATGCGTCACAATTAGTTACGAGTATATTTGGCCAAATGATTAGTGAATGCCCCTGAAAACTGTGGAGGAAAAGTAAAATCTGCTTTGTTTTTTCGCAACTTCAAATTTTGTTTCAACTATTTCTTTTTTCTACGATATACTTACTCTTTATTTTTCCTCTCCAAAAATAGTTTTATACGAAATTTCACTACCGTTTCGAAAGCGTATGATGTGATGTCATTTCTGCAATGCTGCGTTAACTGGTCAGCAGAATCAATATATTAAAAAGACATCAAGGAAAAATAAATCATTTGAATTGAATAAATCAGAGAAATCAGGAGCAATCTTCATGAATCGTCTTTGCGATTTAAAAATCCAAGTTAACTCGTGAAGAACGCTAATTCGCCGAAATTGGATACCAAGGGGACATCATTGAAAGGTTTGTGGCATTTGTTCATATTTTCTGACTAAACGTTTGCAAAAAGGCGAAGGCCATTGTTTTCCCAATACATACGGAACAAGCTAGTTCAATAAAGGATTGATTTTCATGCTTTTTGTTTTCACAAATTTGGCTACAACAAAGCTTGTACCTATTGACAAGATGGCGCAACAAGGAAAAAGCTTTTATTTCGTGCAAAGCAGTTTTTTCTTAACAATTTTCGAAAACGCAATTTAGTGAAATTAATTATTGAGCAGTCCACCTTAGAGGTCCGAATAATATAGCAAAATTCGGACCACCCAGGGCAACAGTCTGAATGCTCTTTTAAATCGTGGACAGTTCAGCCATATTATTAAATATCAGTTATAGTACAATGACAGACTTTTTACCGGCAAAAGATCCTCATTTTCAAGTGTTTATCAACCTGCTGAAAGTACGAATCGGGTTTCCATATGTTAATATGTATTTCTTCCCGGGCGATTGAAATACTGTATGCAACAAATTTGACAAAATCATGAAAATGAAAGCTGCGAGATAAACATGGCATTTCACTTTTTGCAATATTTCTCGAAAACGAAATCTCGTTGGAAAATTTGAATGTAATTTCCGTAAGTATTTCACCAAATGGTTTCTCCCTGACCAAATATGCAGAAATCCCAAATTTCGGTTTCTACTGGGAATTCTTAATATCTACAGTCAGCCACTCATACTAGTTTTGTTGTATTTTAATTACAATTTGCTTGAGGAAAAAGTATTGTACGTATAACGTGACTTACAAATATCCGGAATATATTATCGACCTTTCTGCAATCCCTTTTTGACCGACAAACGGCTTTGACTTAATCTTGGAATGCATGGAAAGTCACGGACTTTTCAATGTTACTGTACAACTGGCGAGAGGCGTCGTGTTAAATCAGTCAGTCCTTTAGTCTGTTTAGCCTTTATCTCTACCAATTTAAGATACGACCGGCTATCAAATTTTCGTTACTGCGACATGCAATACATCCGTACAACATAGATTACTTGCTTTTATATTTTATATGGACAGCTTGGTTTGGTTCTGTGATCTTGGTATGTCTGTTATTCGAAAACTTAAACACACGAAATTGATCTAAGTTGTGCAACACTGAATCATAGACATTTTCGCTTTTCTGTGAAATAGGTCTTGTTTTTTTTGTCAACTGAAAACCAATTTTTTTTTATATGCTACGAAATCAGCAAAAAGCAGTTTGTATATGAATACACCGGAATGAAAAAACGTTGTCGTATACAAAATTTAAACGAACGATACGATCGAATTTTTGGTACGTTTTTCGGCCTTGACCGTGCACAACACAATAGATGTTGATCTTTTCTTCGAGCAACTGACCAATAGAAATGGTGCTGTTAAGTTATTCAATCATAGCGTGTGATCAAAAAACAATAAATGTGCACGGTCAAGTACGGTTCAACATAAATTGTAGCTCCTTTGTTATCGCCATTGAAGTCTGCAAGGTTTTATAACCAATCCCTCGATTAACTATGCTCAAACCTGCGATAAAAATAACCGCCCGAGTCTCTTCATACGAGCATACCAAGCTAAAACGAGTCTGGTAAGCTTAGTTTGTCGATACTTTCAGGATTGTCCGTATTTATTAAACTGTTCGATTCAGAAGAAAACATGATTCAGAAAAAAAATTGTTTAGAGAAAACAAGTCACTTTGGAATTTGGGATTGACAGGATGAACACTTCTTCCTCAGTGTATAGGCTCGCTCCGTGTTTAAGGCATTCACAATCAGCCGCGCTTCAAGGAAAATTAAAACTGTCAAAAAAACTACGTCAGATCGCACTCAAGCGAACGTGATGAATGAAGGAAGGCAAAGAAATGTAAAATACAGTATCAACCGGAGAAGACTGATAAGACGATTAATTAACCAAGGAATGAAGTCATACATAGTAACTCCACAATTAAATATGTTACTTTTTTACCGTGGTGTTCCCAGGAAAGCTTGATTGAGTCTTGTAAATTTAATATGGTCTGATCTACGAGGTATAATTTCGTCGCTTTAATCTCTCTACTTTCCAATTTAAAGGCAATCGAGTATTCTTCAGGATTTTTTCTTTCTTTTTCGAATTCTGAAGAGGCGTATTTTCATTTCGATAATGGTGCACTAACGCCTTGAAAATAGAAAGCCTGGCGATCCCAAGATATCAGACGACCCTTATTTCGATGCCATTTCACACGGCATGCACGTCATACTGGACTGTACCTCAATAGAAGATCGTGAGGGGAAGAAGTGGCGCGCTCAATTCATTATGCCTTCCATGACTATGTGAACAGTGAGCAGAAAATTGTGGGCACATCACATAACCGCCACCCCACTAAAAAAATCTCGACATTTACTTCATTGCATAATACTTCAGGAAAAATGCAACGGAGTGACGCTAAAAAAAGACGCTTTGTTCGAATGCTTCGTTCCCATAAGTTGAACATATTTCATATCATAGGTAACTCCTAAAATCGTTGAATGAAACCTAAACGCTCAGAATCATTCTCGTCCCCAGAGCTCCACGTTTTTTTTTTTAAATTGCGTCTCGTGTAGCTCTGGTAACGGACAAAAATTTGAATTTTTTGATTGGCCGTTTAAAAATGAATGCGCAACAAGGTAAAAAATTTAATGCCTCTACGCATGAGGTTTTACTTCCGGTTGAATTTCAAATGTTGAAGTCCTATGACTGCATCAACAAAACCAACGTTTTAATTTCAACGCATTCAACGACCAATGTCACCCAGTTTTGTTTGGTTTAGCAGGTAAAGATACGGCTGCTAAATTTCAAAGTATAACGGGATCTGATTGTGGCTAAATATGAGCGATTCGTTTCCGAAAATAATCAGTGTGTCTTGATAGACGAAGCTATAAGCGGCCACGAATATTAAAGAAGTTGATGTTGCTTGCAACAGGGTCGAGTACATGTATTGAAGGAGAGGCAGAAATCCTGAAGAAAGCCCAAGGGTGAAAAGACATATTACCACTATGTTACCCATTTTAAATAACAACACAACAATGCTATCAGCACTTTCGTAAGCAGTTATATTTTCTTTATTAGGTAGTACTCTTTACTACAACTTGAAATACAAATCTAGGGAAACGAAGGTCCCTCGAAACCCAATTAAAATAACATAAAACGAATGCAAAACAAAAATCCCTCGATATTTCCTACCACTGTTCGATGAAATAAGCCTAATCAATGACCACAGCGTGTCCATCAACAATCTTAGCTGTCCCATCAACTGATTTGGTCGGATATATGATAGCGTTCAGTGGCGAAACGATAAATACACAGCTCCCAAACGAAAGAAATCAGTTGACTTCTCGAGTAATTTCTAACACCAGTAGGCAAAATACAAAGACAATCTTTCTTCTAAATAACAGCAGCACGTAAAGCTTTTCTTCTTTCCTATTTAGCGCGATGTTTTCCTGTAATTGTTCAAGTCTTGTACAGTCCTTTCGAACGCCATTCCACACACACAACATTCTCGTCTCCAGAGCTCAACCAAACGAAACGAGGGCTCTGGAGACGAGAATGCACACACGAAAGTTTTTTTATTTTTTATTTCCGGTTTCTGGCATTGAGCAAGCGCAATAGTACATTAATGTATTAGGCATGCGCTAACGAATGTCGTGGATTTTACGACATCCGGAAGGCACTGTTACCAGAGCCCTTCGTTTTTTCCGCTGACCAAATGAAACGAAGGCTCTGGGGACGAGAATGGCTCAGAATCTCCGACTTTCCAGACATGGGCATGCGCAGACTCAACTTTTTAGGTGAAACCGTGAACTCGAAAATACTAGGCTGGTGAAATACCCAAGCTGTCACAAATCTTTACTTTTACTTGTGAATAAAAAAAAAACCGAACAATGGGTCCAAATCGGATTTGCTTTTTCAAATAAAAAAAGACATTTCTGCGATCTTCGCTACAGTAACTTTCCTGGAAAAGTTAATGGCCGCAATAGCTACCTCGTTCCCATTTATTACCACCTTTTCGCGTGACTAACTCAGCTATTTTTAAGTTTTCTGTACTTGCATGCAAATGCCAATCGAGCTTGGCGTTGTTTATCAGTCAAGAGTGGTTTCTTTTGACGTCTGACTGAAAGGCTTCCACCCTTTCTTACTCATGTATCGCCAAACTTATGTTGCGGAACCAGGCAAGCTTTTGCTGAGTAGCTATTTGGCAATTTTTCTAGTGGAATTGTCTTGTTTGTACTCCGTTTTTTCGACAAGAGTTTCGGCAGAATTGCTCAGGACAGCAAGTCTTTTCCTGGCTGGTCTTCAAAATCTTCACGAGCTGACCGCTTTTTCACCCAATGCTCACTTTTGTGTAATAATTTCGAAGTATTTCGAATAGATAGTCGAGAGGATCCAAAATTGATGTTTGTGCTCGTAAATGGGCTCTTTTGTATATATCTCCAGAGCGGTCATCTTCGTAAAAACTAAATGAAGTAAAAATTAAAAAAAAACAAACAAAAAAAAAAAAACAAGAGGACATCTGCCGAAAATGCACGTGCGTAAAAGGTGGAAAACAGAGGAACAGGTGCGGTTCCAGTTTCGCGCGTGCCGACGGGAAAATAAAAATTTCAGAGTTTTGGCTGTCTTTAATGTCTCAATAACTTTAAAACTTGTAAAAAGATGCAACTAGAATTTGGCAATAATTCTGAGAAAAAATGGCTTCCATGATGCGAAAATTAAGTAAGATATACTCTTGTAGAAGAACGGCACAAACTTTTGAAACACTATGTATTTAGTGATTCTTAAAGTTATTAAAATAATTTTATATGTATAATAATTGAATATATGTAATATATGTGAAACATAAATAGCTGGAGTCTTGCAGCAATTTCGCTACAACTAACTCGAAAAATGGTTTCTTTGACCCCGAGCAGCCCGAAAATCACAGAAAAGAGAGAAGAGGGAAGGGGAGCGAGAGCGAGAGAGAAAAAAAGACCAGCAACAGTCTTTCGTTTTTATATTGTAGACTTAACACAGTTTTCGAACAACAAAAAAACAAGGCGATACACGCTCCCAGACGCTTACTCGTGGCAACATGGTTTTCAAAAATCCACTTCATCACAACCACCGCATGGAGATATTATGTACACAATACATTAAACAACACGCAACCGTGACATCTTGAGATTTCGGGCATGTGAATTGAAAATAATTGTAAGTTTATCGCCATATTAACATATGCCGTTCTTTTTGTTAAATGAATGAAAGCCACCTTGAAAGGAAATAGATTTTTGTTTTTGTACACATTGTGATGATCATTATGATCCGGATGGTGGATAAGGTGCAGAACAAACAGCAAATAAGAACGACAAACACTGATTTTCTTCTTCATATGATAACTATTACAGTATGCCCAAAGTTTTCAGTGTGCTAATGAGAAGAGCCCTATTTCGCAGAATAAAACTCGTTTCCTTTTTATACGCACAGAAATCATGCTACGGCAGTTTTTCTATTAGATGAATAAAACACACTTGAACGTGAAGGAATAACGACAATAATACATACAAAGATAAACACGTACGCAACGATAAGAAATTCACTCTTAATGATTTTTGTAAAGTAAAGGAAAAGAAAACATTGCTTTTACTGAATGAAGACAACTACATGTTTTGACAATGAGAGGATCAGTACCTTCGGAAGTGTCTCCAGTGTAACATCTCTAGCTTCTCGAGATTACTGTTAAGATACCTTAGCCCATATATCAAAATAGAGCTGGCTATATAAATATCTTTCATTTTCTAATAGAATGAATTGTAGAATTTTTTACGAATTTGAAATGCGAGCGTCTGAATCAGCTTTTGAAAGCTGCAACTCAAAGCGATTATTAAGTTTTGCTAATTTGATTTTTTTATTAGGCTTTCGGACTCAAAGCGCTAAAGAAGACGTGTCTGCGTTTTTCCATATTCAATTTCAGTAATAGGACGAAAAAAACTTGAATAATCGCGCGGATATGGCTCCGGTTAAAATTGCCATTTTTGCCACTTATAAAAAAAATTATATGCTGAAAAGGTAAGTAATATAACAATTTTTATCGGAGTGGCTATACACCTTATTCATAAATGGCGACCGATTCGTGATTCTTTTATATTTATGTTAATAAGTCTCACTAGCCTCATTCTAGAGTATAAGTTCTTTTGAATTTTGCACATGCTAACGAGGCTAGTGAGGCTAATTAAAATAAATATAAAAGAATAATAAATCGGCCGCCATTTATGAATAAGGTGTATATGCCCGGCAGCCGGGCACGGTCTTCAATAAACCATATATCCGGCAGTCAGAAATTCTCTCGAGTGAACAGTAGTCATCTTGTTCCAGTTTATGTGCTATGATAACATGAAAAAGAACAGAATAAAGAAGGATTAATATTCGACGTATAGACGTCGAGTTTTGGATCGCGAGCTGAGAAAGGATTTCTCCCGCTTACAAGGATGTCAAAAGAATGAATTGATAAGCACACACCATAACCTTATCTAACAAACAGCGGAATACATGTCACTGCCGTTGCAATATATCTGTTACGGAAATTCGTTAGCACAAAGTAATTTAATTGGTTGCCGGCACGTTTTTGGCTTTTTTAACTATCTTTATCATTTTGCTTATTATTTCACTTCTTGGACAACAGGTGTAAAAACTCATATGATAGTAATGAAATGATTTGAGGAATTTAAAAACAATGAGTTTTAAAATTAATAAAGGAAATAATTACAAAATTTCTAAGTATAGAAGTATTTGATATCAAAGATGAAATGATATCTATTTGTTATGTTCAAGAAGCATGTAGAAAGGCCCCATTTACATGGAAAACAGTTGTTCCAGTACCCGAGACAACCCTTCCCCCGAGACAACCCTTCCCCCGAGACAACTTCACCGAGCGTTTATATGAAAGTTTGGTGACTCCAGTAAATAAGTCACGTCCTTAGTTTGGCGACTCCAGTAAATTGGTCATTTCGTCCCGAGTAGGGGGCCACAGTGTTTATGTGATAAAAAATATGATAAAAAGCCCTAAAAGAAATGTGTGAAAAGTTAGCTCGCCCGTGGTACCTTGGAGGGAGGGTTGTCTGGGGTACCAGATAAATGGGGCCTAAGTGATTGATACGTTGATTGACATAAGCGGATTTAGGGTTATTTGAGGAGAAGAATCGAACTTATTTTCCACATGGCTCGGTTTCCTTTGTTTACGCAGGGGATTACATCGAATATTCCCCGCCAATAATAAACTGTCTGAAAAGCTGGTGGCGGCTTTTGATTGTAACAGGGGAGTGCGGGGCTGAGTTTTTCCCCTGCAGTTATTCCCCTCAAAACATCAAATACACTACAATATTAATACACCAAATAACACTTCTATTTTATTAAATCATTTAATAACATTATCTTCTTTTTTATTTCATGGACAAACTTACTGAGCCAAAAACAGAGTCCAAAATCGCATAATGTAAAGAGTGTTATTTTCGGGCACAACAGTAAAGCCATCCGCTTTTCTTTGTTCCAACGGTGGAGAATTTCACTCTAGCGCCCATTCGTCCCATACTCTAGTATGCCAAGCCGTCGACTTTCGTTCTCTATTCCTTTCCTCAACCTCTCCCTGTGTCACTATTTCAAAACCACATCGCGATACTTCAACCTTCTTACTAGTATCTTCCACTTCATTAGTGCACTCACTCTGCGTTACTTCTTCGAATAATTCTGTCACTGTTTCCTCCACATCTAAACCATCAAAATGATCTGCTGACACATCCAACAAACTTTCATCTTCACAAGACGACTGAATAATACCAGAAAAACTGTTTTGAGTGATGAAAATATCATCACTGGAGTCCGATTCACTCATACTTCGACATCAGCTGAACTTGATCAAGCCGGTAATCCACAGTGCAAATTCCAACACGAGACAAACTACACTTAAATATTCAACTCAGACCATGACAATTTTGTTTTCGCAATTTTTCACGCACATGGATGTAATTTAAGTCCCTAGAGACTACATATATTTATTTCTTTAGAAATCTTCATCAAGCTGTTTTGCCGACATCTTAAACAACAGTGCATTTTCTAGAAAACCTCACCAATGTATAAAATAAGCATTTTATCGGCCTTTCCTTTTTCTGGTGGACCCAGAGGTGAATAAATCTGATATCCCCGAGTGAAAAGCCGATAACCCTTACTTATTAGCTGTGTTGTTGTTTGAAATTTTCAGACTGTAAGCTCCTAAGTGTAACCATTTTGCTTTTATTTAATAGGAAATTCAATTGTACCGTAAAGGATTGCAATCCTTAATAAGAACGATGATGAACATATCCTTAAAAGCCCGGACAGGTTTTCTTGTTTTTTCTTTTCACGGAGTTAAAGAAGAGTCGTCAAAGCCTTAGACACGTTTAGGTTTTCTCTGATAATAAAACAATTCTCTGATCCTCTTTTCTGAGTTCAGAGCAACCGTTGTCTTGGCAAATGGGAGGTACCTCATAGTAAAACCCCAACATGAGACAGATTGTAGTCATCGTTTACTATAAGAAAGATGTATTGTGTACATGTCACGAGCGTGGGACTCAGATTTTTTCTTTGTCCCACGCTCATGACATCTCTCTCATTTCATTACCGAGCTTACCACATACCACATTCCACATTCCACATTCCACATACCACATACCACATACCACATACCACATACCACATACCACATACCACATACCACATACCACATACCACATACCACATACCACATACCACATACCACATACCACATACCACATACCACATACCACATACCACATACCACATACCACATACCACATACCACATACCACATACCACATACCACATACCACATACCATATACCACATACCACATACCACATACCACATACCTATACCACATACCACATACCATATACCACATACCACATACCACATACCATATACCACATACCACATACCACATTCCACAAACCACATACCACATACCACATACCACATACCATATACCACATACCACATACCACATACCATAAACCACATACCACATACCACATACCACATTCCATATACCACATACCACATACCACATTCCACAAACCACATACCACATAGCATATACCACATACCACATACCACATACCACATACCACATACCACATACCATATACCACATACCACATACCACATACTACATACTATATACCACATACCACATACCACATACCATATACCACATACCATATACCACATACCATATACCATATACCACATACCACATAGCACATACCATATACCATATACCATATACCATATACCATCTTTCTTTATTTATCAGCGATTAAGTAACAATGCGTGTAAGAACTAGGCAATGCTCTATTGTTCCGCGGCATTTCGCTTTCCCCACATAAGATTGTTTAGGTCATTCTTACTGAGAATACATCAACCTATGGACAACATGTTTTTTAAATAAAATGTACTGGAACTTTATTTTAAAGTGATGTTTCTTTTGTGCTACAAGATTTCATCCAATCGTGAAACTCCAAAACAATGGCCAAGAAAGGCTACTAATTTTACGTTTCCCACATAGAATTTTGGTTGCATTAAAACTGAGAATAGTTTTCACTAAAAGGGAATCAATTACTAAACTAGAGAGAAATAAATGCACTACTTGGTTAAGTTATGGTAGATTTTCACGTTTTAGCCAATGAGGTGGACGGTTTCAACAATTAACACCTTTCTGCATTCCTTGCCGTTAGGTTGCCTAGTTCTTATTAGGACAATCATTTAATATAGCTACGTGGCAGAGGCCGCTACGAAAAATGTAAAATAAAGAAACAAATTATCCCAACTTAAAATGACGTTGCCACTTTTGACAAATGAATGATTGTATGTGTTAAATTAACGTAGAAATTATATACAGAAGGAAAGAAGAAAATAGAGAAAGCAAAAGAAAAAAAAAAAATAAGAAAACGCAGTTTAGCGGATTTGAACCTGGACCATTCGAGCGCGAAACCACACACTACGCCAATTGACCATCGGGGATCAGAATTACAATAAAGTTAAAATAGGCTACTAATATCGAATATGATCTATAAATTAAGTATCTAACAAAATGCGAACAAGAATGCAGTAGAGCCCAAAATATTCTCCTGTAAGTTAAGATAACAGTGGAGCTCACTAAACAGAAAGCTGATGATAAGCTTAAGGTGGCTCAAAGTAGTTTTTTTGGGGTCACACTTCACTTTTTGAATGCACTTATATATAATCTTACTTTAGCTCAATGAATCTGAATTTGATACCAGATGTTAGGCTTGGATAAAACTTTTGGGCGATGCTCTTTTTATGCTAATCAGTGTTTCCATAACAACGGTAAACAAACATGGCGAAAAACAGTTTTTCCTAAATATCTATCGATTTTGGGGCTACCCGCGACAAGCGAATAAATGTGCTATAATCTACACAGTGTAGCACACTAAATGGGAAAATTTCAAACAAATTAAATTGTTCTATTTTGAATAAATCGCTGAAACATTTTGAACACGTGTTTTTTCATGTTTGAAATATAAGCGGTCAAAACATTCCATAGGTCTCACAAATTATCATTAAATTACCACAGAAAGTTTCCTCAGACTTAAATTATTACTCTCTGCAAATAGCTCTGACTAACTCCTCGGCAGTAAAGAGATCGAGCTTTTCATCCAAATGCAGTTTTGCTTCACATTTTCACTCGTTTTAAACTGCATTTGAATGATAAGCTCGATCTCTTTATTGCCGAACAATAAAGAACACATGAAAAAAACAGGTGTTAAAAATGTTTAAGCGATTTATTCAAAATCGAACAGTTTATTTATTTAAGTAAGATTATGTACAAGCGCATTCAAAAAGGGAAGTGTGACCCAAAAAAAACTATTTGGAGCCACCTTAACTAAGGTGAAAGGTCGGAAGCAAAATATTTAAGATTGACGACCGGGCTATTTTTAAATTTTAGCAATTCTTAAAAACGGTATTACGCGACGGTCTGCACGCTACATTTAGACTGCACAAAAGCTCACAAAAACTCAACTTTTTCTAGGTCTAGAATAACTAGTATGACTAATTTCGGAATAAAATACACCTGTTGCGTATTGAAAATTGCCCGAGAAACTGATTTGGAAACAAAATTGCAAGAAATACACCGACATCTTTGCATAAAGCGACGCGAGTGAAGTTAGAACTATAAAATCCAAGTCTCGTTTTATGTACATAAAATCGCTTTTCAACCTACGTAATGAATGAACAAACACATAAAAATTGACAACACAATCTTCTTTTGAAAAATTTTATTCAAATATATCCATTAGTTTATGTTTAAAAGCAAAACGCATACCATTAGCGCATCGAGGAGCTGTCCTTGATGAAATTTGAGATATCAATACGACTGAATTTGAGCACGTTTTATAAACCTTTTTATCCAAAACTAACGAGAACACAAAAAAACAAGTCAATCACAAATTGATATCAACATGAATTCCCAGCGAAAAATGTATTTTGATTTACCTTTAAGTCCCTCGGCTGCTTGGAAATTCTTTAAAACTCCGCTTTTTCGGTTCTGACTTAGCAAGAAGAAATATCGCCCAGCATTGATAAAAACGTATGAAGTTCCTCGAAGCAAGATTTTATCCCTAAAGCTCTTCTTTTTCCACTAAAGCGGCTTCTGAGTATTTTTTAAAGCTTTCTCTTTCCACTTTGAATATTTTAAATGTGTGTTATTACCCTGATAAGACCTGATAAGACAAAACTACAGTTTTGAAACCAAGCACTTGAGTGATGTCGTACGCACCCGCGATCTAGCCCTGCGCGACGTCGCGCCCGCGATTTAACCGTACACGACGTCGCGCCCGCGATCTAACCGTACACGACGTTGCGCCCGCGAAACATTCCGCTAGCCATGACATTGAAAAATGACAGGCACGGTTCTATGAGAATGGAGCTTCGCGAGCGGGCCTTTGGCCCGCGAGAGCTCCGCTATTAAATTATCCATCTCAATAAAGTCAGAAAGCTTCCCAATACAGTTAATAGACGTTTCAAAATTGCAATGTTCAATTTTGTTACATTGCAAGGCTAGTGCACATGACAGCCAGTTTCAATCTATTCCCAAGGGACTAACAGTCTACGCATTTAGATCACGAGCACTGCCTTCACGTACATGGATGTTCGCAAAAAAACATTACAAATCATATTTGTAGGTATAGAAATCTTTACTATGCAAGGAGAGACTTTCAACAGTGGGGGGATTATCTAACTAAAAAAAAAATATAGTTGCCAAGGCATTTTTCAAACAGCGTGCCAAATATGATATGAACTTTAGCCCGCATAATTCTCCAGCCTGATGAAGCTCCAAATAGCGCTGCCTGATTGAAATAGTTCAAATAGTGAGTGCTTGAACTTTTGATAAAATATGGCCAAATAAACTACTATCGTAATTTTGTGTTGTTAGGTTTGTCTAAGGTCTTAGTTCAATACATCAGGCTATGAATATATGGCAATGTCAGACCAGAAAACACACGCTCGCTATGAGCGCGTTGTCACAACAAATCTAAAAAAGAAAAATTAAATTTCGAGGTGAGAGAACAGCGGTCAGCTCAGCGCGAGCCTTTCCGTTCATTCAAGCCATATGATTTTGCACAGGTACTTCACTATGTGCATTTTGCTTTCGATATTTGGTTCAACTCAAAACACAAATTCTCCTTACTGGTCCCCGTACATTTCGTATAACACAAATTGGGAGAAATTGTTAAAGGATCAAGAGAACTCATCTTGGGTGATTATTATCTTAATTCTTATCCCCTTTGTACTTTATATTACATTTATACTAAAATGAGAATTTTGATACCATCACGACCAGGGCTTAAAGGGTTAATTCAAAATGTACATATTCTACATGTATAGCTCGGACAGTTTCTCCATCGTTGCGAACTAAGCACATTTTCTCTGATGATAATAATATCTCTGATCCTTTATTCTGAGTTCAGAGCAACCGTTGTCTTTGCAAGTGGGCGCTACTACAAACACGTTTAATAGTAAAACTCCTACACCAGACAGATTGTAGTCAGCGTTTAAGTAAGAAAGATGTATCATGTAACGAGCGTAACGCTAATAATATAGTTATGCATGTAGCAGAGCACGCTACTCAAAATAATAAGTATAGAAACAAATTATCGTCACCACTTTTGACAAATGAATCACTGTATTGGAATAACGTAAAAAAAAACACAGGAAAAAAAAAACTAGAAAGCAAAAGAACATAACAAAACGCAATTCACGCGGATTCGTACCAGGACCGTTCGAGCGCGAAACCACACACTACGATGTTGAATTTGACGCTGTTCATATAATTTTTCTTTACCGACGTTTCGGCAATGCTGCCTTCTTCAGGGTACAAAACTATTATTTAGTAGTTTTGTGCCCTGAAGAACGCAGCATTGCCGATACGTCGGTAAAGAAAAATTGTATGAACAGTCAAATTCAACATTTTTTTCATTTCATCATTCAGTGTAACGCTGCGCAGGTAATTTAAATATTTATCACACACTACGATCTTTGGTTTGGCATTTCCTAACAAAGATTGAATACTCTTTGGAGGTTTAAATAAGGTGAAAATTCTGTGAGCATTTCCGATTGCCGGGCATTTTAATAGTCCATTTGAAACCGTTCCCGTGAGTCTGGCCACTGATTTTGTAACTGTCCAGAACATAGCGATTTTATAGTATGCACAAGCTCGGAAAATTCGTCAACTACAAAACCAAAATAATTTCTTTGAATCGCTTGGCATTTCCAAACAGAGATCGAATACTCTTGGGAGATTTAAGTGAGGCTTTCCGTGAAAGTTCTGTGAGAATTTCTGACTGTCGGGCATGTACTCTTTCTTGCGAATTTTTATTGTAGCTTTGAATCATCGATTGGCTAGTTTTCAGAAGTTTTGTACATATCCGCGAGTGATCATGAATGAGAATATTTTGTGATTCAATTAAAGCTGATACAACAATGCACGGTTTTTAATTTAAACACCGCGTCATCTGTTCCATTTCTGCTTCCTAAAGGCACAAGGGTGAATTCCCTTTTATACTCCTATTATTTACGAAAGAAAGTAAGGGGATCATGTACATGTTTCACGACTACTCTAGTTTCGCGGTTTATTGTGTACAGCAATTCATTACAAAGGATAGTATCTGATTAAAAGACCACGAACTGTCATCCTTATATTATTTTCCCTTAATATTTTAAGGTCGCGGGGGTCAGGTTCCGCTCATCAGTATGCATTTATGAAAAGAGTATGCACGAAGTGCGACGGCTGATACCGAAAATGCGCGAAATATTCACGAACAGGCTCTGTAATGTTTCTGCATCAAAGCGCTGTCTGGTAAAATACACTGGCTGCGGTCACATCTACGACGTAACTAAAGTTTAACTTAAGTTAGTCTCAAGTTACGTGACGTCATACCTAACTGTAGTTAGTTCTTTCGGTCGACTTTGCGGTCACAACACGCAGTTAACTACAGTTAGTTCTAACTAGCCTATGGATGACGTCAGAATTAAAAGAGGTTCGTGACGGTCCTTATTGTTGATCCGTGAAATGTCAACATGGTTGACCGACGTAAAGTGTGTCTAGTTTTTCTTCTTATTTATTTTTTTCGGGCGGCAAAACGTCGGAGAAATAATGAGAAATAAGCTTAGAATTTTAACGGATGCTAGACGCCGGGTACACGTGTTGCCACATTGTTGCATGTAAATTTTTTGTCTGTTGTTTTTGGTTTCCCCCTCGCTTCATGCTTGGTTTTTATTTTGCATATTTATATTATGCTCATCTCGCACGTGCGAAAAGAATTGTCACATTCTGATTGGCTGTTAACGTTTGTTTGTAAACTTAAGACTAACCCATGAACCCTGCTTGGGTATTGTTAGCCTGTATTGTTTTGGATCACCGAGGCGTCAATTTTCTAACTACAGTTAGAGCGAACAGAGAAGCGGTCACATTACCGAAATAGCTAACTATAGTTATCCGCCGTCTTAACTATAGTTAGTAGCCCAGATGTGACCGCAGCCACTATTTGTCAACGCACTGTTCTTTCTGCATGAAGTATTGACAGTAGCCCGTGGATTAAAATTAGCAAAATTACCATAAATATATATTTTTTGTATTCGTGTTTGCTCGGAAAGCCTTCGGAAGCGTAAAAACAAGCAATTTTGTGTCCAAGAATTCAGCGCGGATAGAGAATTTCATGAGTTGTCACTGCAGAGGGATAAACTAGGTGTATTGTAGATTGTCATATCTGACTCAAACTTTTTAAATAGGCTTTCAAACGGAAGATATGAGGCTTCAAATTCTAACATGGACAATTTTACTCCTTTAAAAGCTAACAACTTTTAATTAAAGTTGAAATCAAAAACTCGGAGTCAGATATGACATAATAGACGTTTCGACGGATCAGTGAGTGGTAAAATCAACTTGCTTTGTGTTCTTCTCGAGGAGCAAACTTGGACACAAAACCACGTTTTAAAAAAACAATAACTTTAGTGGCTTACAGCATTGCCGTAAAGCGCGATCCCTTCAATAAAAAACAATCCTTGTGCACTTCAATTATTCGCCAATGTCTCAGTAAAATTATTTTCAGAATCAACTCTATGTACATTGAATAGTTGAATGGTAAAATATTTCTTGTTTTGAACGTCGCGTTTGTGAGTTATAGAGATTTGAATTTACAAAATGCTAATTAGATGACGTCAACCCGGGAATTTGCCATTATTTCTACGCCAATTTACAATGCGCAGTTTACAGCTTGAGGATAATTAATTTGATAAATACTAAAAATAAACTGTGGATAGTCAATTGATTCGTAAAAAATATTACTTGGAGGTGAAAATAAGTAGTTGTATAATAAATGATTCCCGGGTTGACGTCATCTAATTAGCATTTTGTGAATTGAAATCTCATCCGCGATGAGATGGCAACAAAACAAAAGGAAAAGAATAAGGATGGTACTGAACAAAGTAATTTAATTGGTTGGCACGTTTTTGGCTTTTTTTCACTATTTTTTCACTTGCTTATTATTTCACTTCTTGGAGAGCACGTCAAAAAAACTCAGCGAGAAGTACATTATCTAAATTTTATAATGAAAGGATTTGAGGAATGTGAAGACAATGAGTTTTAAAATTGATAAAGCAAACATTTACAGAATTCCTAAGTTATATAAGTATTTGATATCAAAGATGAAATGTTATCTATTTGTTATGTTCATCGAGCATGTAGTAAGGCCCCGCTTAAATGGAAAACAGTTGTCCCGGTTCCCGAGACAACCCTCCGCCCGAGACAACTTTACCGAACGTTTTTATTAAACTTTGGCGACTCCGTTAAATAAGCCACGTGCTTGACAAGTTGAATGAGATAAGGGGATTTAAGGTTAAAAAAATTTCTGAAGAAAAGAATCAAACTTATAAGCTGTGTTGTTGTTATTTTGCTTATTATTTGACTCTTCGCACATTTAATTTAATTTCATTTCTGTGTTATTTGAAAATTTCGGACTGTAAGCTCATAATTGTAAGCATTTTGCTTTTATTTAATAGGAAATTCTACTTCACCGTAAAGGATTGCAATTCTTAATGAACATATCCTTAATAGCTCGGACAGTTTTTCTTTCTATTTACTTTTGGCGGAGTTGAAGAGGGGTCGTCAAAGCCTCAGACACGTTTAGATTTTCTCTGATAATAAAAAAAAAACATTATCTGACCTTCTTTTCTGAGTTCAGAGCAACCGTTGTCTTGGTAAGTGCGAGGTACCTCATACACGTGTAATAGTTAAACTCCAACATGCGACAGATTGTAGTCGGCGTCTAATGTAGTTCATGGCAGTGCCCGCTACATAAAATTTTACATAAAAAAATCATCGCAACTCAAAATGACGTCTCGACCTTGTAGAAATAATTTACAGAAATATAAAACGAGAATGAACACAGGAGGAAATAACGATTTTAAGTGCAAGTAAAGGTTCATTAAAGAAAACTTAAAGAACAATTTCGACTATCTTTAAGTGCACCGTAAATTACTTAAATAAGCCTATACTTGACAACACTTAAAGCAAGTAACGAACAATTTAAGTTGCCATTTAGGGTCTTTAAGTTGTTGAAAAATTAAATTAAAGATACCTTAAATGTTCTTAAACACATTTTAAAGATACTTACTTACTTTAATACATTTAAGAGTATTTACGTCTCAACTTAAAGATTTTCGATACCTTTAAGTAAAATTTAATTTTCTCTTAAAGATTAGTAAATTCATTATTTCGTCTTGTGGAAAAGAAAATAAGAAAACGCAGTTTAAAAGAAATCGAGTTGGGATCGTTCGACCGAGAAACCGTACACTACACCAATTGGCCATCGAGGGTGAGAATTAACAATAAGGTCAAAATAGGCTACTTAATGTCCAATAAAATCTTTTAATAGTATGTAACAAAATTGCGACAAAAGATGCAGCCATGGATCGACAAAGAATGCAGTAGAGCCCACAATATTCTCCTGTAAGTTAAACATTAACTTACAGGAGATAAAAACGAATTGGAGATCAATCAAGTTGGTTGCCGGGAACGACGCCATTTTAATGTCGACATCCGACCTGCGATTAGTATCTGACCTCACAACAAGTGAAAATCGCGGCACTGTAAGCCATAAATAAATTCGGCGCGTCTTGTATTTTAGTCACAAGAAGAGAAAAGAAGGAAGAAATAATCACTGCAGACCGCTTGGTTGTCAGTTAGTAGTTGATATTAGCCACTTTTGAGACAGTCCAAATTTCTCCCAGTTTTCACACAATTCATTTCCTGCTGATTCAAGCAATTAACAAAGAATTTTTCACCCGCTAAATTCAGCAGAATCATCACAATTCTGTTAGATTGAGCAGATTTGAAGAAATTATCAATTGTGTGAAAAATGGCGGAACTCGACGAATTTTTGAGGATTTTTTAGAATTCTTGTGAACTGCTTAAACTGGGAGAAATTTGGACTGTCTCAAAAGTGGCTAATATCAACTACTGACTGCTAAAAATGAGCACAAAAAATAATCTTGAAATTAGGCACTTTCCAAAACTTCACGCTCTGTCGGGGTAAAGATTTCTCCCAGTCTCCAATGCCCCAAAGCCAGCGTGTCAATTCCATTTCCCAAAATCACTCTTTTGTCATCTTCCGCACTCAGCGCAATTTTGGCCATGTTTTCCGTGAACAAATGGTGCCCCCTGCTGCGGAAGATACTTTGCCTCCTGAGTTGCTTTTTTTTTTGTCTTCAAACATTTCACAAAATTTTCATGCCTCAAACTCTTTTTGATCATGCATTTTTTCACTCCTTTTGCCTTTTGTTCCCCTGCGGTTTTTGCCTTTTGTTCCCCTGCGGTTTTTGCCTTTTGTTCCCCTGCGGTTTTTGCCTTTTGTTCCCCTGCGGTTTTTGCATTCTCCTTAATCAGGAAAGAATACAGTTTCGGTTTCAGGGCGACAAATTCTTTCAGAATTGCACCCCCGCATTCATCTTTCATCAGCCCAATCTTTTTCTTGTTTTCTTTCACAATTGGCAATCCATTCAGAACAGCTGGGTGATTTTCTGGGAAATCATTTGTGTCAAACCACTTTGGTACATCTGCGGTAATATCAGCGAAGAAATCTGCCGTTTCAATCTCCAACACCAAAGAATCTGTGTCGGTATACAGGACAGAACATTTTTCCCACTTTTTCTTCACATACCCATAATGGAAATCATACATCAAAGTTTTGGAGAGATCCAAGATTGAAATCCCAGCGAAGATGGGTTTGTTCATGACCACTCGCGTTTTCCTCATCTTGACCGCAATCAGAAATTCATCAAAAATCTTCACGTCTGCGAAGTTGGGCTTGTTAATCAACTTTTCTGCCCTTTCAATATCTTTCACCAGTTCAATCGAAACTCGTTTTCTCAAGTTTTCCATGGTTTTCCCAAACACGGAGTTGTTCATCAGTTTGAAGAACTCTTTTTCAAATGCATTTTTTGCCTTTGCTCTCAGGGCTGTGTTTTTGTCAATGTAACATTTCATGAAAGGTTCCTCTTTGAATGAAATTCCTCGCTTGATGGCTTTCAGTTTCATTCCCAGGGAAAGATAGAGTTGCAGGTTTTTTCCATGCAAAACCATGCCTTCTTTGTCCCTCAGATTTTGCGTCAACTTTTCCACTCCACCCAGTTTCAAACTTTCTGGAGCCAGGGGAAAATCATTATGGTCGTCATGCAGTTCTTTGGGATAAATGAGATCAACTTCAAGAATACAACCTTGACCTTCAGCATTCACAAAGTTTTCCCAGTTTTGCAAATCTTCCTCGCTCATCCATTGGAATTCTCCAACTGGAAGAGGCTGTGACATTGCCCACCCATAAAGGTTGTTTGCATCCAAATAAACCAGAAAACGACAAGCTTCATCGGGGTTGAAATCCTTCAAATATTGATTGTTTGCTTTCGCAAATCGCTTGAATGCATTTGCGTTTCCCCCTCTGATTCCTTTTTCAATCATTAACAACTGATCCACATCTTCCAGAAGTTCCAATTTCACTCCGGTCATTTTCAACATTGCGTCCCAAGCCATTCCGGGGGCAGTGAAGAAGTGAGCTGGATCCAGTTCATAGTTTTCTTCGCAAAGTTTTCTGAAACTTTCTATGACATCGGCAAGCAGCAACACATCCGTTTTCAAATAAAGATCGTGATATTCTCCCATGTTTTTCACTTCAAATTCTTTCCAGACTTTCTGGGCGTGTTGAAAATCTTTTTTCTTCACTTTCTCCTGATTTAATCGGGAGAAAAAAGCGGCTTTCTTTGGCAGTTTTTTCTCAAACTTATCAAACCCATCCATGAATTCATAGGGATAAACTCCTTTTCGGCGCATCAACTCGCTGCGTTTTCCCAAAAATCTGGTGGTTTCTTTCAGTTCTTCTTTGGGGAGATTCTTCACCAGCGATTCCAATCCCATCAGCGTGAATTTGAAGGAATCCAGAAATCGAATTTCATGTTTCACGGAAAATTCTCTCCATTTCCCCTCTTCTACCTCTCTTCGTTCTTTTTTCAACTCAAACTTTAGGGAGAAGGAAATATATTTCTCCTCGTTGTTGGGGATGCATGTCACGCTCAAAACTTCATCCATTGTTCCCAAAGCTCGCACAAAAAGATGCGCGTCATAATTTTGGAGATTGTGGAAAAACACAGGGGTGAATTTTGGCCGCTGAAACTTGAGGTTGCAAGATCTGTGCGCTGCTCCCCTGAATTTTCCGGAGAAATGGCAGTGATCTCTGACTTTGGACAGGTCTTCTTCTCCGAATTCTTCTCGGCACAACCAGCATACCATGGCTTCTCGAAATGATTTCCATTCTTGGCTGGTCATGGGGGACATTTCCTTTTTCGGCAAACTCAGGTGAGCTTGCCTCACATGGGAAATCAATTCCCGAATGAAATCTTTGGGGAGTTCTTCGTTTTCATCTTTTGCTCTTTTCAACACGGGTTCCATTTGCAAAAATGGGGAAACGAGATGAAACGCAAATCCACAGGGAATATGCTCGTGAGTTTTCTGAGTTTTCCCCAAAGGTTTCAGAATAGATTCAAAATCCGCATAACCCACCACAGGCACATGCAGCATTTTCCCATAGTTTTGGAAAGAGCATTCGCCTCCTAAAACTTCAATCCTTGCCGCCTCAAAGTCTCCGCAAATGGCTTTATGTTTCTTCAAACTTTCCACGCTGGGAAATGAATTGAGGCATCTTTTGCAGAAAAATCTTTCATGCCCATGGCGTGAAACTTGAGAGGATGCCAGGCGAGAGAAATTCTTCACCAGGCAATAGTGCGTTTTGAATTCTTCTGTCAGCAGAATCAAATCCACGTGAAATGCCTTTTCTTCCTCGGTAATCCTCAGGGGAAAAACAGATCCATTCCAGCCAAAAACATTCACTGAAATTGTCGGATTTCTTGCTTCAAAAAACTTGATTTTGTCCACGGCCATGGGGAATTCGCAACCATCCCAATTCATGTCTTCCGCTTGTTTTCGCAAATCCGGTGTGATTCTTTCTGGGTGGACTTCAACCATATTTGCGGCTCTGCCCAAGCACCATTTGAAGCACATGTTATCTTCATTTTTCATGTTGATCACGGCTTTCTTGTTCTCCAAGTCTGGGGGCAAAGCAATCCAAGAAGACCCTCGCAGTGGGTTCCAGCGCACAAAATGAATTTCCAAACGCAAAACTCTTTCAAACATCCAATTACTTCCCCTGCGATTGAAGTTTTCCAAATTTTCAATTAATTCTCTTTCCATTTCATCCACAATCTCCGGGTTGTTTCCCAGATTCTTTTTCTGCCGGGAATGGAAAAATGGGTCATCAATTATTTCCTCTCCAGAAGCCAAACTGGTTTGGGACATTTCTACATTCAGAACGCATTTCACTTTTGTTTGTGGATTTTCTCGCAGGAGTCTGAGAATATGCCATCTTACTTTCCGGAAAAAATCTTGGGGAGTTGGGGAATCATCTCCTTGAATTATAAATTGTTTCGCGAATCCTTTCAAAGCGGATTTTCCTTCTTCCACGACCAACCTTTGTTTCCACAATTCAGCGATTTGCTTTTTCAATCTTTCCACCGCGGGATTGGCTCTTCTCCGAATATCAACATCATCCACATTTTCCAACCAATTCAGCCAATCCGAAACCGTTCCTGTGTTTTCTTCAATCACTCTGGGAATGGCTCTGGAAGGAAAAATTCTTCTTTCCGGAATCAAAATAGGCACATCAATTTTTTCATTTTCGGCATCTAGAGGGTTGGCTTTTCGTCTTTTTCGAGTTCTCAAACGAGTTGCTTTGTTCATTTTGGGCTGATCTAATCCTCCTCCCCAAAGATTTTCAACTAAAAATTTCATTAAGTCATTTTTCTTCAATCGCGACCAACCTCGCAAATTTGTCGATCGCGCAAATGATTGCCATGCAGCTAAAGACATTTTTAATGGAGAAAAAAAATCTTTTTTCCCCATTCAAAATGAAATTTTCAATTCAGGAAGTGAGCGAAGCGAACCCCGGAGGGGAAGGACAAGAAAAGCAAACTTTTTTCACATTCAAAGAAGCCAGCGAAAAAACGGGGCTTCCCTCCAAAACGATTTTGCGAGTTCTCAAATCGGGCAACACTAAATATACCAGAAGAACCGACCAAAAAGTGTTCTGGATTCAGGAGGAAGAAGACACACCATTCATCCAGATTGATGGGGAAGATTTTTTCACCGCAGAGGAAATTTGGGAACGATTTGGGTTATCACGCACAGTTTTTTTCAATCAACTCTGCAAGAAAAAAACTCATTTTCTGGATTCAGGGGAAAAATCGCACGAAGTCACTTGGGTTTCTCCCAGACTGGAGAAATTCCTGAATCTCATGAGAGTGAAGGCTGCGGATGAAAAATACACGTTTTAAATTTTTTATTTTTCGGAGAAAAAAATGTCAGGAAAAAACAAATCCAGACAGTAGTATGTGGGGGATGACTAGATCAATTTTATTCATATATGCAGCAGCCCTGAGTTAATGAGGTAGGACCTGTTTGAACAAGGAAACTGGACAAACCGGTTTTGAGGTAATGAGATGCAGGTATTGTACGTCAGGGGTGTGGTATGATAGTACTACGATTCCGCCCAACCATCCGGGTGATGGTGTGAATATATAGCCAAAAGAACAATGGGGAGGGTGTAAACCAATGAGGAGTAACTGTCAAATCAGGTTGATCATGTATATATCTGAACTGGTTTTATTGACTGGACTAACAGGTTTTTTTTCCCTGCGCCATGATTTTTTTCACCCCATG
Source organism: Cladopsammia gracilis (assembly GCA_022457155.1). Lineage (NCBI taxonomy): Eukaryota > Metazoa > Cnidaria > Anthozoa > Scleractinia > Dendrophylliidae > Cladopsammia > Cladopsammia gracilis. Next base: position 991,497 of record JAJGOT010000113.1, read on the forward strand.
GTGTGAATATATAGCCAAAAGAACAATGGGGAGGGTGTAAACCAATAAGGAGTAACTGTCAAACCAGTTTAAATCAGGTTGGTCATGTATATATCTGTACTGGTTTTATTGACTGGGCTAACAGGTTTTTTCCAATGCGCTATGATTTTATTCACCCCATCTCCCTGAAAGTTGAACTCACAACAAAGAACATTGATTCTTATCAGGTTTTATAACAAAGGACACGACACAATATTTCATGGAATCATAATGATTTTATTGAGTAAACAAAACCAAAGATTACAAACAGTTCTGTTTTCAAAGATTGTGATGTTGATGTTTATTTTACACGCCATCTTCAATTAATTTTCCAAGGTCTCTTTACCACTTTGATTTATCTATTCTGTTAAATTGTCTCTAAAGTTTAGGTCGTTTGATCTTGTTTTGATCTTTAATGACCACGTACGCTTCAGTTTTAAGCATTGTTTGGTTTTAAAAAGCGAAATGTGTGCTTTCAATGCGCTTGGCTTAAACACTAAATATGCTTAAACGGTTAAACAAAATTCAATTTGTGAGTGCATTTACTTTGCCAATGGTTTGAACTAAAGAAGCTTATTGCAAACAAAATATAAACTCAATGCAAGCATGGCTTAAAAGGAAGCACGAGAATTTTTATCATCGAATGCAAAACACACATTTAGTAAAAAAAAGATCAAAAACAATATAGTGCCTTGACCAGGATTCGAACCTGGGTTACTACGGCCACAACGCAGTGGATACTATAAGCGGATAAAACTAATAAGAGGGTTTCGAAGCATTCAAGTTCATAATCAACCGCTAAATCTCAATAAAATTGTGCAGTATAATAAACGCTTTTTACTTTACTAAAATCCACAATGTTCTTGTAGCCGCTACATCTCTAGACGCTATGTATTTTGAGTTTCCCAGCCAACTCTCCGATAGATGAAAACAAACTGAACGAAAAAAAACAAAACAAAACAAAACAAAACAAAACGTTCCGTTACTTCAGTCGATATATTAATTTCTTTCTCTTACACTGAACTAAATTTGCATGAGAAATTAACACCTCGGTCAAAAACAAAACAGCCATGCTTAGACAACAAAGCCACACGTCTAATAATAACAAAACTCATCAAAGTTATATCAAATCGTTATGTCGACAAAAGCGGTTTTTATTTACAACCATTCAAATCCATGCACAGCACAGTCAAATGATAAGGAAATCAAACTTAACGATGGAACCGATCGTCTTCTTCCTTGAAATACTTTTAACGCTTGGTTATATCAATAAAAAAAACGGATTCGCACTTTTACAGTTATCATCCAATAAATTAACTTGTTGGATTCGTGGCTGTTTTCGGAAATCCTTGATCACATTTATTTTTAATAAAGTAACCAGATAACCAAAGCAAAGTTGCATGTCCAAACGAATAACAACAAACAATATACGTACCGCTTTATATTAAATTTAACAACTTTACTCGAAAGAAAAGTAACTGGGCTGCGATTGTTTAAAGCGTGACGAATGAACGTTCAATTAGCGATAACAGTTTAGGAACGAATTAACAATGCTTTTCTTGAAGTCAAGGATTGTTTGAATGCGCAGCGCTATTCGCGTACCAACGGCGAACCTTTTCTGTCAGTTGAATTTAAGCGGCTATTTATAAAAACATAATGAGCTAAAACAACTTCTGTTTAAACAACGTGTAAACGTAAGCGTTGCTTCAAACATATCGAAAGCATGTTCTCATGGAATGGAAAAATATATGCTACATGAAGTTATATTATACGTATCGAAACCTAGTGAGCGTTCCGCTGTTTATTTGTGGATTCTTTAGACAAGTTAAACAATAAACTTGAAAGCCATTGTTATCAATTGCCAACTTTGAGCGTAATTGACATGCAGAGGAAACTTTTAGGAAACGCGAGGCTTATAAAGCAGGGCAATTTTTTTTTGGTTTCACACGGAGACATTTTCTTAAGAAAGTGATTGACCATAACAACAACACTATGTATTTGAGCAAACGCTAAAATGTTCTCTATTTTAACAAGCTTTAATAAGCACTGAAACAAAGTTAACAATGTCTTTAAAGTAATTTACTGTGAATACTATTTACAACAACCGAAACGGCCATTCATCATTCGAAAAGTCTACTTTCCAACTAAAAGCCTTTTTCTGCGGTTCGATTAGAGAATCAAAAAAACGCAAGGCAAAGTTACATGTTCAAACGAATAACAGCAAACAATGTACTGCTTTGTAATTTACCAACATACACATCACAAGTTTGCTTTACGCGACAGAAAAGTAACTGGGCTGTGATTCTTTTAAGCGGTAACGAATTAAGGGTGAATTAATGATAACAGTTTAGGGACGAATTAGCAATGCTTTTCTTAAAGTCGAAGATTGTTTGGATGCGCAGCGCTATTTGCGTGCTAAAGAGAAGCGTCACGAGTTCAAAATACTCTTTTTAACTACAATTAAGCTGTCTCAAGGGTAATTGAACTATTCATTTGTATTTGCATACTGGTGAAAGCACGAGATTGTAATAAGACATTACGTAATGTTTGTGTAAAAATATGTGATTTTGTTGGTCCGTATTACCGTTCGCACTAAATTTTTGCGGGTTCTAATTTTTCTAATTTATATTCCCGCAAACATTTTCTCCTTAAAAAATCACGGCCCCGCTGTCGAAACTATATACAAACTGATCATTATTTAGTAATAAACGTAATGTAAAATCGTGTTGGTGCCCATTTACTAAATAAACGTCTCTTTCGTTAAGAAAATGCCACTGATAACTCGAGTGGTAATGCATCAAATGGTTCCGTTGTTATTGCTGATCGATCCATTGCCAGAGAATCAAATCAGCCACACTGACTAGGGCACAAAAGTTAGTTCCTGCAAAACACCAAAATTTAAAAGTTACTGAAACGACAAACAATAGATTGGAGTCATTCAGCGCGAATTCAAGAGCAACTTAGACCGACCCCCTGGAGTAGCTCACTGTAACTCAGAGCAACTCAGAACATTTGAGTGAGAAACTCAGAGTACTTGAGCGAGCAACTAAGACCATTTGATTGAGCAACTCAGAGCGGTTGAGTGCGCAACCGACTCAGAGTAACTCAGAGCAACTCAGAGTCAGAGTAACTCAGAGCAACTCAGAGTCAAAGTAACTCAGAGCGACTCAGAGTAACTCAGAGCGACTCAGAGTAACTCAGAGTAACTCAGAGTAACTCAGAGTAACTCAGAGCAATTCACACGATGATACAGGGTCGATAACAGATGAGACTTACTGTTTTAAGAGTAATCTAAAAAACACTCTTGCTGTTTGACCTCCTTGTCGATCTGTGTCAAGTCAGTTTGACATAAGACCAATCACAGCAGAGGTCAAAGACTACAATACTCAATATTTCAAGAATGACATTTATTAAAGACAATTGCAAAACAATGCATTACAGGAAATCCCGTCTCCGATTAATTTAATGGAATTGATCTGACGTTGTATAAAAACTATCGTAATATTTTCTCTTTCTTGCTGTGTAAGTCAAGTCTTCATCTTCATTCGACGTTTCTTTAGGTACTAGGTCCTCCTGGTCAAACAGTCTGTTCAATAAATATTTTCGTGTATTGACTGCTGCCTCAGCGGCTTCCGAATAATCCATATCATCATCTTGCATAAAGCTATGCAATGTTTTCATGATCTTTTTATGCAGTGGGTCAGTTCTAAGATCGCGATACCACTTTAGATTGTGCAGATACAACCTTCGCAGCCTCTTTCTGTAAACAGGGAGTAAAAGATTAGATGCTTGAACCTCCGCAACGTCTTGTGGCAAACCCTGCATCATGTTTTCTTTCACCTGCTCTTCCCAGGTAGAGCTAAGATCATTAATAACTTCCTCACGTAACTTATCCCAAGGATCAGTATCATCATTTTCGGCGTCACTAGCTATGCTTTTCTGGTCTTCGTCTTCGTCATCATCACCCTTTCCATCATCATCATCATCATCATCATCATCATCATCATCATCATCATCATCATCATCATCACCAACATCATTATCACCGTTATCTTTCTCTTCTTCTTCTTCTTCTTCTTCTTCTTCTTCTTCTGCTGCTTCTTCTTTTAATTTCTCTTTGTCCATCCGACGCATTGCCTTTTCATATTCCTCAAATTCGTTTCCATCATAAACATTATCTGGAGAAGTCTCTCTCGTTCTATACTGGCTAGTCATCTCTTCTTGGTCTTGCTCTGGACGTTTATTACAACCTTGCTTCTCGTGTCGATCTCTGTTGTATTTTCGGCTGAAAACTCTTTCACAGAATTGACAAGAATGCATGTTGATCCACGATGATTACTCGATGTTGACTTGTTGTAAAATAAGTACGGCGACATCGCCTTGCTCATTTATATAGCTGAGTCACTCAAAAGGGTTTTTGTTAATTTAGTATGTCCCTTTGTTACAAACGAGGTCAATTGACTTGACATAAGCCTAAAATAAAAATTGTGAAACCTTTTACCAAACACGAAAAACCAGTACAACTCGTTCCAAAAAAAAATATAATAGACAAAGTTATCAAACGTATAACTGCCACTATCTTATTTACCGTATCTGATAGATTTCCTATGGTTACAACTAACCATTAACGATTTAACGAGATAAATTTTATACGAAGTGGTCCTGATACAGGACAGAAAACGTTTTACGGAAATCAACGTTGTGCTTAGAGACGTCTCCATAAAATAAAAATGAAACATCAATTCCCATCGTACCCATTTCTACATATTATCACACAGGATGGAAGGTATGTCAAGCATCTTTAATATTGAATGTTGAAAAACATTTACAAACATTTATAATAACAATGCAAGAAAGCTAGTAACAAGCAACGGATGGGTTAATACTGTTCAAAAGTTCACCCAGCCAGGTTTGAAGGTGGCTTCATCAGGATGGTCTTTCAACCAACTGCGTACCATCGCATCATCATAAACATGCCCTTTCAACTGAGAAGGGGTTATGATGATATTGTTGCGGTCGGTGACAACGTATTGCCTGCCAGTCTTAGAGTATTCTCCTGGACGGTCAAATTTACTGGAATCAGGCTCTTCCTCGGTTTTGAAATTTCTTTTCTGAATGCTTTCGTCTAAACTCCCATTAAAGAAATTTGGGTTCCAACGAGGTGGAAACGGATGCAGTGTGATGGGTTTGGTCGCTTGTTCAGCATTTTTCAGTTCCTTGTCAAGACATTTCTGTCTTTGCTTGCGTGAAAGGCATTCACTATCAATTTGCTCGCCTCCTGGAAGATCAAGGGACTCTTCTTCCTTAGTACTGGTCAACAACCCGTTCCGTTCCACGCGCTCTTGGTTTTTCTTTTTCAAGGTATTTACTGCTTTGGAAAACTGATCTCTTTGTTCGGGCGTCTGGCGGTAATGGAGATCTTTCAGCTCTAGAGGACCACAAATGAGGTCTATGCCATCGTCAGACGGCAGGAGTTCACCAGGGTACTTGCCATCGTTATAGAAATATTGATCACAATCATGATAGGGGTACTTCACGTACTCCTCTCCTTGTTTGGACACAAACTCGCCCATCTCCACGTCATGATTAGGGCAACACAGGGTATGAGAAACCACAGGATGGAATTGCGGTTCTCCTGGTGGCATTTCAAATGGAGGAAGAGAATCTGTCTGGGTGGCTTGATTCATGAACATCAGCTCGCACAACAAACCGTGTACAGCTTGTTCTTCTTCTTGAGTCACAATCTCTCCTGTTTCGATAAGTTCGATATCTGTTTTTTCTGAGCTGTTATCAAGTTTGAAAGGTATATAATCAAGACCCTGCTTAACCATCTCTACAAAGTTGGGATCGTCATCCTCATTGAAGTGGACTCCCTCACATTTGCCTTCGCAGACAGTATGAATTGTGTCACCATAATTCGTGATACGGTTGTCTGTTTTTCTCTTTTTAGGTTTGGTTCCTGAGGGAACCTTGGCTGGACGAGTGGGCTTTCTCTTCGTAGCGTGATCAACTTTGGACTGTTTCATCTTTGCACTGAATCCACAAATTGGAGCGAATCCACTACTCGATTGACTCGTTCCAAGAAATTGCGTTGTTTTTGTTCCTACAGACAATACAAATCTTGAGATCCAATCAGGGTGTGAACAGAGCGGGCAAGTTTGGGCATGTCTATTGTTACCTAAAGGACGCGGAAGGTATTATTTGCATATGAATGATCTACCTATACAGTTATTAGTTTTCATAATAACATGGTTTGAGCAAATAAGGAAAAACTCTTTGTTAAAATAAAGGTAAGATGACGCGGTCAAACTAGTTTTGTGAAAACGACATGAGAGTTATGTTATTAAATCCGGTTTTCTAGCTGTTTTGTGGTAAGATGACGCCGTTCATCTGGTTTGCACAATCTTCTGATTGGTTCTTAGTTTAGATAAATAGGTTGTGTTATTTCATTTTATTTTCACCAAAGATGAAGGAAGAACCCATGGACTGTCCAATTGGAACAGGCTATGTGTTATACACTGGTGGTTGCGGTGAGTTAGATCTTTTGGCGGAAGGATTGGGTCGAAAGTATGGTTTTCAAGTAGAGGTCAAGATAGGGCCACGTCATCTCAGGGCCAAAACTATCACACCGTTACCGAGAGAAACGTTGATCCAAGCGAACCCTTATTTGCATCATGCCAGCAAATCACTCGACAGACCATTAAACATGACCGAGAACAGTTACGCGCGAGAACTCTTTCAAAGAAACTTTTTCATTGTCAAGGATGTTCGCATCGTGTATGCATTTGGCGAGTTGAATGCAGAAAAAAATCAAGTCAAAGGTGGAACGGGATGGTCTGTCCAATTGGCGTTGGATTTAAACAAAGAGGTATATGTCTACGACATTCCTAGTACGAAGTGGTACCAACCCTTTTTCTTTCGCTGGAACGGTGAAGGTCGTTGGGTAAAAGAATTTGGCTTTCAACCGCTACATGGTTATCCAACCCTACATAAATCCAGTGCCGTAATTGGTACCCGTTACATTGGAGAAAATACTAAGCAAGAACTAGGAGATCTCTTTCGAAGAACCTTTTGTTTGGATCAGGACATCCAACAATTGGACAAGGCTTTACAAGGACTGAGATTCAAAGACGTTTGAACAGACTTGACTAACACAGCAAGAAAGAGAAAACATTACGATAGGTTTTATACAACGTCATCAATTCCTTGGAAAATGAATTAGAATGCGAGTGGATTTTCTGAAATGTATTATTTTGCAATTGTCAATAATAAATGACATTCTTGAAATATTAAGAATTGTAGTTTTTGGCCTCTGTTGTGATTCGTCTTATGTCAAACTGACCAGACACAGATCGAAAAGAAGCATCTGTTATCGACCCTATAATATGATCGCATGAGTTGCTCTGTGTTGCTCTGAGTTAATACTCTGAGTTGCTCTGAGTTAGTACTCTGAATTGCCCTGAGTTAATGCTCTGAGTTGCTTTGAGTTACTCTGAGTTACTCTGAGTTACTCTAAGTCACTCTGAGTTACTCTGAGTCGCTCTGAGTTACTCTGACTCTGAGTTGCTCTGAGTTACTCTGAGTTGCTCTGAGTTACTCTGAGTTGCTCCGAGTTGCTCTAAGTCGGTTGCGCACTCAACCGCTCTGAGTTGCTCAATCAAATGGTCTTAGTTGCTCGCTCAAGTACTCTGAGTTTCTCACTCAAATGTTCTGAGTTGCTCTGAGTTACAGTGAGCTACTCCAGGGGGTCGGTCTAAGTTGCTCTTGAATTCGCGCTGAATGACTCCAATCTATTGTTTGTCGTTTCAGTAACTTTTAAATTTTGGTGTTTTGCAGGAACTAACTTTTGTGCCCTAGTCAGTGTGGCTGATTTGATTCTCTGGCAATGGATCGATCAGCAATAACAACGGAACCATTTGATGCATTACCACTCGAGTTATCAGTGAGTAACTTTGCCTTGCGTTTTTTTGATTCTCTAATCGAACCGCAGAAAAAGGCTTTTAGTTGGAAAGTAGACTTTTCGAATGATGATCCGATAGATGAAAACAAACTGAACGAAAAAAAAAAAAAACAAAACAAAACGTTCCGTTACTTCAGTCGTTATATTAATTTCTTTCTCTTACACTGAACTAAATTTGCATGAGAAATTAACACCTCGGTCAAAAACAAAACAGCCATGCTTAGACAACAAAGCCACACGTCTAATAATAACAAAACTCATCAAAGTTATATCAAATCGTTATGTCGACAAAAGCGGTTTTTATTTACAACCATTCAAATCCATGCACAGCACAGTCAAATGATAAGGAAATCAAACTTAACGATGGAACCGATCGTCTTCTTCCTTGAAATACTTTTAACGCTTGGTTATATCAATAAAAAAAACGGATTCGCACTTTTACAGTTATCATCCAATAAATTAACTTGTTGGATTCGTGGCTGTTTTCGGAAATCCTTGATCACATTTATTTTTAATAAAGTAACCAGATAACCAAAGCAAAGTTGCATGTCCAAACGAATAACAACAAACAATATACGTACCGCTTTATATTAAATTTAACAACTTTACTCGAAAGAAAAGTAACTGGGCTGCGATTGTTTAAAGCGTGACGAATGAACGTTCAATTAGCGATAACAGTTTAGGAACGAATTAACAATGCTTTTCTTGAAGTCAAGGATTGTTTGAATGCGCAGCGCTATTCGCGTACCAACGGCGAACCTTTTCTGTCAGTTGAATTTAAGCGGCTATTTATAAAAACATAATGAGCTAAAACAACTTCTGTTTAAACAACGTGTAAACGTAAGCGTTGCTTCAAACATATCGAAAGCATGTTCTCATGGAATGGAAAAATATATGCTACATGAAGTTATATTATACGTATCGAAACCTAGTGAGCGTTCCGCTGTTTATTTGTGGATTCTTTAGACAAGTTAAACAATAAACTTGAAAGCCATTGTTATCAATTGCCAACTTTGAGCGTAATTGACATGCAGAGGAAACTTTTAGGAAACGCGAGGCTTATAAAGCAGGGCAATTTTTTTTTGGTTTCACACGGAGACATTTTCTTAAGAAAGTGATTGACCATAACAACAACACTATGTATTTGAGCAAACGCTAAAATGTTCTCTATTTTAACAAGCTTTAATAAGCACTGAAACAAAGTTAACAATGTCTTTAAAGTAATTTACTGTGAATACTATTTACAACAACCGAAACGGCCATTCATCATTCGAAAAGTCTACTTTCCAACTAAAAGCCTTTTTCTGCGGTTCGATTAGAGAATCAAAAAAACGCAAGGCAAAGGTACTCACTGATAACTCGAGTGGTAATGCATCAAATGGTTCCGTTGTTATTGCTGATCGATCCATTGCCAGAGAATCAAATCAGCCACACTGACTAGGGCACAAAAGTTAGTTCCTGCAAAACACCAAAATTTAAAAGTTACTGAAACGACAAACAATAGATTGGAGTCATTCAGCGCGAATTCAAGAGCAACTTAGACCGACCCCCTGGAGTAGCTCACTGTAACTCAGAGCAACTCAGAACATTTGAGTGAGAAACTCAGAGTACTTGAGCGAGCAACTAAGACCATTTGATTGAGCAACTCAGAGCGGTTGAGTGCGCAACCGACTTAGAGCAACTCGGAGCAACTCAGAGTAACTCAGAGCAACTCAGAGTTACTCAGAGCAACTCAGAGTCAGAGTAACTCAGAGCGACTCAGAGTAACTCAGAGTGACTTAGAGTAACTCAGAGTAACTCAGAGTAACTCAAAGCAACTCAGAGCATTAACTCAGGGCAATTCAGAGTACTAACTCAGAGCAACTCAGAGTATTAACTCAGAGCAACACAGAGCAACTCATGCGATCATATTATAGGGTCGATAACAGATGCTTCTTTTCGATCTGTGTCTGGTCAGTTTGACATAAGACGAATCACAACAGAGGCCAAAAACTACAATTCTTAATATTTCAAGAATGTCATTTATTATTGACAATTGCAAAATAATACATTTCAGAAAATCCACTCGCATTCTAATTCATTTTCCAAGGAATTGATGACGTTGTATAAAACCTATCGTAATGTTTTCTCTTTCTTGCTGTGTTAGTCAAGTCTGTTCAAACGTCTTTGAATCTCAGTCCTTGTAAAGCCTTGTCCAATTGTTGGATGTCCTGATCCAAACAAAAGGTTCTTCGAAAGAGATCTCCTAGTTCTTGCTTAGTATTTTCTCCAATGTAACGGGTACCAATTACGGCACTGGATTTATGTAGGGTTGGATAACCATGTAGCGGTTGAAAGCCAAATTCTTTTACCCAACGACCTTCACCGTTCCAGCGAAAGAAAAAGGGTTGGTACCACTTCGTACTAGGAATGTCGTAGACATATACCTCTTTGTTTAAATCCAACGCCAATTGGACAGACCATCCCGTTCCACCTTTGACTTGATTTTTTTCTGCATTCAACTCGCCAAATGCATACACGATGCGAACATCCTTGACAATGAAAAAGTTTCTTTGAAAGAGTTCTCGCGCGTAACTGTTCTCGGTCATGTTTAATGGTCTGTCGAGTGATTTGCTGGCATGATGCAAATAAGGGTTCGCTTGGATCAACGTTTCTCTCGGTAACGGTGTGATAGTTTTGGCCCTGAGATGACGTGGCCCTATCTTGACCTCTACTTGAAAACCATACTTTCGACCCAATCCTTCCGCCAAAAGATCTAACTCACCGCAACCACCAGTGTATAACACATAGCTTGTTCCAATTGGACAGTCCATGGGTTCTTCCTTCATCTTTGGTGAAAATAAAATGAAATAACACAACCTATTTATCTAAACTAAGAACCAATCAGAAGATTGTGCAAACCAGATGAACGGCGTCATCTTACCACAAAACAGCTAGAAAACCGGATTTAATAACATAACTCTCATGTCGTTTTCACAAAACTAGTTTGACCGCGTCATCTTACCTTTATTTTAACAAAGAGTTTTTCCTTATTTGCTCAAACCATGTTATTATGAAAACTAATAACTGTATAGGTAGATCATTCATATGCAAATAATACCTTCCGCGTCCTTTAGGTAACAATAGACATGCCCAAACTTGCCCGCTCTGTTCACACCCTGATTGGATCTCAAGATTTGTATTGTCTGTAGGAACAAAAACAACGCAATTTCTTGGAACGAGTCAATCGAGTAGTGGATTCGCTCCAATTTGTGGATTCAGTGCAAAGATGAAACAGTCCAAAGTTGATCACGCTACGAAGAGAAAGCCCACTCGTCCAGCCAAGGTTCCCTCAGGAACCAAACCTAAAAAGAGAAAAACAGACAACCGTATCACGAATTATGGTGACACAATTCATACTGTCTGCGAAGGCAAATGTGAGGGAGTCCACTTCAATGAGGATGACGATCCCAACTTTGTAGAGATGGTTAAGCAGGGTCTTGATTATATACCTTTCAAACTTGATAACAGCTCAGAAAAAACAGATATCGAACTTATCGAAACAGGAGAGATTGTGACTCAAGAAGAAGAACAAGCTGTACACGGTTTGTTGTGCGAGCTGATGTTCATGAATCAAGCCACCCAGACAGATTCTCTTCCTCCATTTGAAATGCCACCAGGAGAACCGCAATTCCATCCTGTGGTTTCTCATACCCTGTGTTGCCCTAATCATGACGTGGAGATGGGCGAGTTTGTGTCCAAACAAGGAGAGGAGTACGTGAAGTACCCCTATCATGATTGTGATCAATATTTCTATAACGATGGCAAGTACCCTGGTGAACTCCTGCCGTCTGACGATGGCATAGACCTCATTTGTGGTCCTCTAGAGCTGAAAGATCTCCATTACCGCCAGACGCCCGAACAAAGAGATCAGTTTTCCAAAGCAGTAAATACCTTGAAAAAGAAAAACCAAGAGCGCGTGGAACGGAACGGGTTGTTGACCAGTACTAAGGAAGAAGAGTCCCTTGATCTTCCAGGAGGCGAGCAAATTGATAGTGAATGCCTTTCACGCAAGCAAAGACAGAAATGTCTTGACAAGGAACTGAAAAATGCTGAACAAGCGACCAAACCCATCACACTGCATCCGTTTCCACCTCGTTGGAACCCAAATTTCTTTAATGGGAGTTTAGACGAAAGCATTCAGAAAAGAAATTTCAAAACCGAGGAAGAGCCTGATTCCAGTAAATTTGACCGTCCAGGAGAATACTCTAAGACTGGCAGGCAATACGTTGTCACCGACCGCAACAATATCATCATAACCCCTTCTCAGTTGAAAGGGCATGTTTATGATGATGCGATGGTACGCAGTTGGTTGAAAGACCATCCTGATGAAGCCACCTTCAAACCTGGCTGGGTGAACTTTTGAACAGTATTAACCCATCCGTTGCTTGTTACTAGCTTTCTTGCATTGTTATTATAAATGTTTGTAAATGTTTTTCAACATTCAATATTAAAGATGCTTGACATACCTTCCATCCTGTGTGATAATATGTAGAAATGGGTACGATGGGAATTGATGTTTCATTTTTATTTTATGGAGACGTCTCTAAGCACAACGTTGATTTCCGTAAAACGTTTTCTGTCCTGTATCAGGACCACTTCGTATAAAATTTATCTCGTTAAATCGTTAATGGTTAGTTGTAACCATAGGAAATCTATCAGATACGGTAAATAAGATAGTGGCAGTTATACGTTTGATAACTTTGTCTATTATATTTTTTTTTGGAACGAGTTGTACTGGTTTTTCGTGTTTGGTAAAAGGTTTCACAATTTTTATTTTAGGCTTATGTCAAGTCAATTGACCTCGTTTGTAACAAAGGGACATACTAAATTAACAAAAACCCTTTTGAGTGACTCAGCTATATAAATGAGCAAGGCGATGTCGCCGTACTTATTTTACAACAAGTCAACATCGAGTAATCATCGTGGATCAACATGCATTCTTGTCAATTCTGTGAAAGAGTTTTCAGCCGAAAATACAACAGAGATCGACACGAGAAGCAAGGTTGTAATAAACGTCCAGAGCAAGACCAAGAAGAGATGACTAGCCAGTATAGAACGAGAGAGACTTCTCCAGATAATGTTTATGATGGAAACGAATTTGAGGAATATGAAAAGGCAATGCGTCGGATGGACAAAGAGAAATTAAAAGAAGAAGCAGCAGAAGAAGAAGAAGAAGAAGAAGAAGAAGAAGAAGAGAAAGATAACGGTGATAATGATGTTGGTGATGATGATGATGATGATGATGATGATGATGATGATGATGATGATGATGATGATGATGATGGAAAGGGTGATGATGACGAAGACGAAGACCAGAAAAGCATAGCTAGTGACGCCGAAAATGATGATACTGATCCTTGGGATAAGTTACGTGAGGAAGTTATTAATGATCTTAGCTCTACCTGGGAAGAGCAGGTGAAAGAAAACATGATGCAGGGTTTGCCACAAGACGTTGCGGAGGTTCAAGCATCTAATCTTTTACTCCCTGTTTACAGAAAGAGGCTGCGAAGGTTGTATCTGCACAATCTAAAGTGGTATCGCGATCTTAGAACTGACCCACTGCATAAAAAGATCATGAAAACATTGCATAGCTTTATGCAAGATGATGATATGGATTATTCGGAAGCCGCTGAGGCAGCAGTCAATACACGAAAATATTTATTGAACAGACTGTTTGACCAGGAGGACCTAGTACCTAAAGAAACGTCGAATGAAGATGAAGACTTGACTTACACAGCAAGAAAGAGAAAATATTACGATAGTTTTTATACAACGTCAGATCAATTCCATTAAATTAATCGGAGACGGGATTTCCTGTAATGCATTGTTTTGCAATTGTCTTTAATAAATGTCATTCTTGAAATATTGAGTATTGTAGTCTTTGACCTCTGCTGTGATTGGTCTTATGTCAAACTGACTTGACACAGATCGACAAGGAGGTCAAACAGCAAGAGTGTTTTTTAGATTACTCTTAAAACAGTAAGTCTCATCTGTTATCGACCCTGTATCATCGTGTGAATTGCTCTGAGTTACTCTGAGTTACTCTGAGTTACTCTGAGTTACTCTGAGTCGCTCTGAGTTACTCTGAGTCGCTCTGAGTTACTTTGACTCTGAGTTGCTCTGAGTTACTCTGACTCTGAGTTGCTCTGAGTTACTCTGAGTCGGTTGCGCACTCAACCGCTCTGAGTTGCTCAATCAAATGGTCTTAGTTGCTCGCTCAAGTACTCTGAGTTTCTCACTCAAATGTTCTGAGTTGCTCTGAGTTACAGTGAGCTACTCCAGGGGGTCGGTCTAAGTTGCTCTTGAATTCGCGCTGAATGACTCCAATCTATTGTTTGTCGTTTCAGTAACTTTTAAATTTTGGTGTTTTGCAGGAACTAACTTTTGTGCCCTAGTCAGTGTGGCTGATTTGATTCTCTGGCAATGGATCGATCAGCAATAACAACGGAACCATTTGATGCATTACCACTCGAGTTATCAGTGGCATTTTCTTAACGAAAGAGACGTTTATTTAGTAAATGGGCACCAACACGATTTTACATTACGTTTATTACTAAATAATGATCAGTTTGTATATAGTTTCGACAGCGGGGCCGTGATTTTTTAAGGAGAAAATGTTTGCGGGAATATAAATTAGAAAAATTAGAACCCGCAAAAATTTAGTGCGAACGGTAATACGGACCAACAAAATCACATATTTTTACACAAACATTACGTAATGTCTTATTACAATCTCGTGCTTTCACCAGTATGCAAATACAAATGAATAGTTCAATTACCCTTGAGACAGCTTAATTGTAGTTAAAAAGAGTATTTTGAACTCGTGACGCTTCTCTTTAGCACGCAAATAGCGCTGCGCATCCAAACAATCTTCGACTTTAAGAAAAGCATTGCTAATTCGTCCCTAAACTGTTATCATTAATTCACCCTTAATTCGTTACCGCTTAAAAGAATCACAGCCCAGTTACTTTTCTGTCGCGTAAAGCAAACTTGTGATGTGTATGTTGGTAAATTACAAAGCAGTACATTGTTTGCTGTTATTCGTTTGAACATGTAACTTTGCCTTGCGTTTTTTTGATTCTCTAATCGAACCGCAGAAAAAGGCTTTTAGTTGGAAAGTAGACTTTTCGAATGATGAATGGCCGTTTCGGTTGTTGTAAATAGTATTCACAGTAAATTACTTTAAAGACATTGTTAACTTTGTTTCAGTGCTTATTAAAGCTTGTTAAAATAGAGAACATTTTAGCGTTTGCTCAAATACATAGTGTTGTTGTTATGGTCAATCACTTTCTTAAGAAAATGTCTCCGTGTGAAACCAAAAAAAAATTGCCCTGCTTTATAAGCCTCGCGTTTCCTAAAAGTTTCCTCTGCATGTCAATTACGCTCAAAGTTGGCAATTGATAACAATGGCTTTCAAGTTTATTGTTTAACTTGTCTAAAGAATCCACAAATAAACAGCGGAACGCTCACTAGGTTTCGATACGTATAATATAACTTCATGTAGCATATATTTTTCCATTCCATGAGAACATGCTTTCGATATGTTTGAAGCAACGCTTACGTTTACACGTTGTTTAAACAGAAGTTGTTTTAGCTCATTATGTTTTTATAAATAGCCGCTTAAATTCAACTGACAGAAAAGGTTCGCCGTTGGTACGCGAATAGCGCTGCGCATTCAAACAATCCTTGACTTCAAGAAAAGCATTGTTAATTCGTTCCTAAACTGTTATCGCTAATTGAACGTTCATTCGTCACGCTTTAAACAATCGCAGCCCAGTTACTTTTCTTTCGAGTAAAGTTGTTAAATTTAATATAAAGCGGTACGTATATTGTTTGTTGTTATTCGTTTGGACATGCAACTTTGCTTTGGTTATCTGGTTACTTTATTAAAAATAAATGTGATCAAGGATTTCCGAAAACAGCCACGAATCCAACAAGTTAATTTATTGGATGATAACTGTAAAAGTGCGAATCCGTTTTTTTTATTGATATAACCAAGCGTTAAAAGTATTTCAAGGAAGAAGACGATCGGTTCCATCGTTAAGTTTGATTTCCTTATCATTTGACTGTGCTGTGCATGGATTTGAATGGTTGTAAATAAAAACCGCTTTTGTCGACATAACGATTTGATATAACTTTGATGAGTTTTGTTATTATTAGACGTGTGGCTTTGTTGTCTAAGCATGGCTGTTTTGTTTTTGACCGAGGTGTTAATTTCTCATGCAAATTTAGTTCAGTGTAAGAGAAAGAAATTAATATATCGACTGAAGTAACGGAACGTTTTGTTTTGTTTTGTTTTGTTTTTTTTCGTTCAGTTTGTTTTCATCTATCGGAGAGTTGGCTGGGAAACTCAAAATACATAGCGTCTAGAGATGTAGCGGCTACAAGAACATTGTGGATTTTAGTAAAGTAAAAAGCGTTTATTATACTGCACAATTTTATTGAGATTTAGCGGTTGATTATGAACTTGAATGCTTCGAAACCCTCTTATTAGTTTTATCCGCTTATAGTATCCACTGCGTTGTGGCCGTAGTAACCCAGGTTCGAATCCTGGTCAAGGCACTATATTGTTTTTGATCTTTTTTTTACTAAATGTGTGTTTTGCATTCGATGATAAAAATTCTCGTGCTTCCTTTTAAGCCATGCTTGCATTGAGTTTATATTTTGTTTGCAATAAGCTTCTTTAGTTCAAACCATTGGCAAAGTAAATGCACTCACAAATTGAATTTTGTTTAACCGTTTAAGCATATTTAGTGTTTAAGCCAAGCGCATTGAAAGCACACATTTCGCTTTTTAAAACCAAACAATGCTTAAAACTGAAGCGTACGTGGTCATTAAAGATCAAAACAAGATCAAACGACCTAAACTTTAGAGACAATTTAACAGAATAGATAAATCAAAGTGGTAAAGAGACCTTGGAAAATTAATTGAAGATGGCGTGTAAAATAAACATCAACATCACAATCTTTGAAAACAGAACTGTTTGTAATCTTTGGTTTTGTTTACTCAATAAAATCATTATGATTCCATGAAATATTGTGTCGTGTCCTTTGTTATAAAACCTGATAAGAATCAATGTTCTTTGTTGTGAGTTCAACTTTCAGGGAGATGGGGTGAATAAAATCATAGCGCATTGGAAAAAACCTGTTAGCCCAGTCAATAAAACCAGTACAGATATATACATGACCAACCTGATTTAAACTGGTTTGACAGTTACTCCTTATTGGTTTACACCCTCCCCATTGTTCTTTTGGCTATATATTCACACCATGGGGTGAAAAAAATCATGGCGCAGGGAAAAAAAACCTGTTAGTCCAGTCAATAAAACCAGTTCAGATATATACATGATCAACCTGATTTGACAGTTACTCCTCATTGGTTTACACCCTCCCCATTGTTCTTTTGGCTATATATTCACACCATCACCCGGATGGTTGGGCGGAATCGTAGTACTATCATACCACACCCCTGACGTACAATACCTGCATCTCATTACCTCAAAACCGGTTTGTCCAGTTTCCTTGTTCAAACAGGTCCTACCTCATTAACTCATGGCTGCTGCATATATGAATAAAATTCGCCTAGGCATCCGTCACATACTACTCCAGACCTTCCCAAGACGAAGAAAAACAAGATCTAATCTGGGAAAAAGCGTGTGAAATGGAAAAAAACTTTCAAAAAGCTGTGGATATGGCCACTGGTTTTCTCCCAGTCCGATCGGAAGAGGATCGCGAATTTATTGCGGAGTGGATTTTTCGTGATTTAAAAAAACATTTTTATTTCACCCAAGAAAATGAATCCCGCGAAAATAACAATTTCTGAATGCTCTCTCGACAACCCCGTGAAAAAATCTTCCGGAAAAATCTCTTTCTGTCTCCTCCCATGCCTTCACAATGACAAATGGCTCAAAGTGAAACTCCAAACCAAATTCAAGATTTTCGCTCATCAAGGCGACTCGTTTTCTCTGGGAATCACTCTTCCGGAAGAAAACATCAAATTTTTCAAAGATTTGGAAAAACATCTCAACTCTGCTGCGATGAAAAAGAAGCAGGCAATCAAAGAGATTTCCCCGTCTTTTGCTCGATTTCAGGAGGGAGATTTCACTCTCGTGAAAATCGACAAATCCGAGCAGGAAAAGATTTATGCCAAGATTTATCCCTCCAAACTCAAGCACACGGATTTCACGTGTCGATTTTGGGAATTGTGCGACGATGGGAAGAAAAAACCAATCCTGAGGCAAAAAGAACTCATTGGCGTTCCTCTCCGGGGGCAAGTTGTGTTTTCAATCAAACATCTTTTCTGCGGAAATCTGAAAGCCATCACATGCATCGGGGATGAAGTTTTGGTGGAGGAAAAGGTGGAAGCTGCCTCGGAATTCGATGAGTTTGAGGACAAGAATGAGGATGAAGATTGAAGTTTGATCTCGCTGAGATCAGGGAGAAAATCTTTTCCAGAATTCAATTCTGGAAAAGGCAGAACTTTTTTCAGATTTGTGCAGATCCGCAGAATTTGCAATGAGTTGATTCAGTCATCATTTTCTCAAACAATTCAGTTTGTTTTTTCATATCTGCGGCAATCTCTTCAACCCACTTTTCCAAATTCACATAGCTTTCCATCAGCAGGTCAATGGAATCAATTTCGTCGTCACTTTCACTCAGTTTTTTTCTTTTCGCATTTGAATTTGAAGGCATTTTCTTTCCAATCATTTTTTTCCTCAGGGGAAATTTTCAAAATCCATTCAGGGGAAATTTTAACCCACTCCGGAAAATGAAAATGAATCCCCTCCGGAAAATGCATTTTGAATTTCAAAACCCCTCCGGAAAAAATGGATTTTTCTGGAGCAGAAAATGCCTTCCAGAAAAAATGGATTTTTCTGGAGCAGATATCTATTCCAGAAAAAATGAGTTTTTCTGGAGCAGAAAATGCCTTCCAGAAAAAATGGATTTTTCTGGAGCGGAGCAGAAAACCCCTCCAGAAAAAATGGATTTTTCTGGAGCAGAAAATGCCTTCCAGAAAAAATGGATTTTTCTGGAGCAGATATCTATTCCGGAAAAAATGGATTTTTCTGGAGCAGATATCTATTCCAGAAAAAATGAGTTTTTCTGGAGCAGAAAATGCCTTCCAGAAAAAATGGATTTTTCTGGAGCAGATATCTATTCCAGAAAAAATGAGTTTTTCTGGAGCAGAAAATGCCTTCCAGAAAAAATGGATTTTTCTGGAGCAGATATCTATTCCAGAAAAAATGGATTTTTCTGGAGCAGATATCTATTCCAGAAAAAAATGAGTTTTTCTGGAGCAGAAAATGCCTTCCAGAAAAAATGGATTTTTCTGGAGCAGATATCTATTCCAGAAAAAATGAGTTTTTCTGGAGCAGAAAATGCCTTCCAGAAAAAATGGATTTTTCTGGAGCAGATATCTATTCCAGAAAAAATGGATTTTTCTGGAGCAGAAAATGCCTTCCAGAAAAAATGAGTTTTTCTGGAGCAGAAAATGCCTTCCAGAAAAAATGAGTTTTTCTGGAGCAGAAAATGCCTTCCGGAAAAAATGGATTTTTTCTGGAGCAGAAAATGCCTTCCGGAAAAAATGGATTTTTCTGGAGCAGAAAATGCCTTCCGGAAAAAATGGATTTTTTCTGGAGCAGAAAATGTCTTCCGGAAAAATGTCGGGGACAAAATTGAGATGCAACTTTGAAAAATCTGGGAATGACAAATCTTTTCTCTTCCCCCGGAGCAAAAATTTGGCCTCAAATTCATCAAAATTGGAGCAGAATTTGACCTCAAAATTCACACAAAATTTGGGAAAAGTTGTCAAGGGGAGAATTTTTTTGCAATCAGGGGTCTATTTTGGGTCATTGTGGGGAAAAAACTGCCCTCTGTGCCCTGCTTTTCTGCTGAACTCAGGAGAAAATGGCAAAAACCCCACAACTGTCTGTGGGTTTGGCGAAATTCTATTTTCCCGGAGAAAAAAGGCGCGCTATTTCTGACCCCCATCGTTGAACATGTTTGACAAAAAAAAACATTGTTGGGAGGGTTTTTTTATGTTCTTTTTCTCCAGTAAATTCGTTGCATTTTATCCATTCCCAGGTTTTCTCTGGGAAATATTTCTCCAAACGATTTTATAAAATTTCAATCAAAATAAAATCAAAAAATTCTTCCAGAAAATAGTTTTCAGCTTCCCCACCCACGTGATGGGGGAAGTCAACTTTTTGGAGTTCATTTTGCTGCGAAAATGAACTCAAAAATTCAGGAAAGTTTTATTTTGTCCCCTGAATTTTGTCAATTGTGAATTTTTCCCCCTGAATTTGCATTTTATCCCCCTGAATTTGCATTTTGTTCCCCTGAATTCATCAGAATTTGTCCCTCTGAATTTGTCAAGATTTTCCCCCTGAATTCGCCAGAATTTGTCCTCCTGAATTTGCATTTTGTCCCCCTGAATTTGTCAAGATTTTCCCCTGAATTCGCCGGAGAATTCAGATTCGTCGAGAAATTCCTGATTTTTTTCCTGAGATTTGCGGCGTTGGCATTTCTCCTGAGAATCCACAAAACAAAGTTCCCCAGAAGATTCCGAAATTAATTTATTTTTTTCCACCTATCAAAATGTGGGTTTTGATAGATGCAGTTTCCAAAGAAAGGCTCAGCCAGCGATTTTCGTCCCAGGCGAAGTTGGCAGAATTCATGAATTTTTCTCCTAAAACTTTGAACAAAGCAATCAATGAAGGAAGAAACAAATTTCAGTTTCGCGGGAGGGAAGTGACAATTGTCGACCAAAAAGTCACTCGTTTTTCAGTTCATGAATCTCCCAGCGATCCTCCGCTGGCGAAATTTGAAACCGAAACCGAAATGGCAGCATGGATCGGAGTCACAAGGCAAGCCGTTTCTTGCGCTTTCAAAAGAACTGGCTGGTGCCAGAGTTGGAAAATCAGGAAAAATGGAAAAGATTATTTCATGAAACGAATTGCCGACAAGGAACCGGTGGGTTCTCTTCCCGAAGCGGCTGAAAAAATCCCGGCCATCACCCAAAAACCGCATGCGATTCCCGTCAGAGTCACTTCCCCCAGTTCAACCAAGATTTATCCCAATGTTTCGGCGGCAACATCTGAGTTGGGGATCGATGCGAGAACAATTCATGATGCATTGAAAAGCGGGAGAAATTCCTTCACCCGGAGAAGAGATGGGGTCAAATTCCAAGTTGAAAAAGCATCGCTGCAACCACAGAAGAAATCTCTTCCCCGCCCCGCAGATGTGGTGGGTCAGAAGGCGCTGGATGATGTGCAGCGAAATTGGGGAATGAAGTTTCAGTGGATGAAAAATCGCTATCCGGGATGGGAAATGACTTTGACCCCCGACATGGAAAAGTTTCAAACAAAGCGGGTGCTTTTCAACCCCAACACCGGCAGTAATTTTCCCGTGAAAGTCTGGCAGGATTTTATAGATTATTTTGACAAGCGGTATTGGGATTACCCCTATGAAACAGACTTTGTGAAATATTTCGCAGAAGGGGTTTGGAAGTTTTCAGCGAGAATCAGCGAGACTGAATTTGAGCCCTGGTTTTGTTTTGTTTTGCAAGGCCAGGAGAAACCAATCAGGATGGAAGTTTGGATGGAGAAAACCCCACCTGTTCCGGCTCCGCGGAAGAAGGAGGAAAAAGTGCCGCCTGTTCCGGCTCCGCGGACGAAGCGACAGGAGGAGAAAACCCCACCTGTTCCGGCTCCGCGGAAGAAGGAGAAAGTGCCGCCTGTTCCGGCTCCGCGGACGAAGCGACAGGAGGAACCGGAGGAACCGGACCAACTGGAACGAGCTCGCATCCAGATGTATAATGACCTCGCGCGGGAGAAGATAGAAAAATCTCGCCGTCGTGGTGATAATTGGACAAACATGAGGTGCAAGTATCCGGGATGGTTTTTGGACAAAGATGTGGACGTGGAATTTGAAGAAACCATGATGCTGTTATTCCACCCTGACTCAGGCGTTGATATTCAGGTGAAAGATTATGCTGACATTGCCAAGTATTTTTCCAGTCGAAACTATCTTTATTTCCCCGACCAAGCTGCGTTTGACCAAACAATCATGAACGGGACATGGAAGTTTGAAGCAACCACGAGTGGGTATGAAGAGGAAGAATGGGTTCGTTTGATTTTCATCTGGGGGCAGTGAGCCGTGATCCGCGCAAGTTTCAGATTTTTCATTTCCCAGAAATGAAAAAATCACTCAAATCTTCCTTCCCATTCCTTCTCAAACCGCTCCAAATCCAACCCCAAATCAATCACAATCCCATCAATCGCTTCCATTGAAAACAAAAATTCATCCCTGTCGAATTTTCCTCCCCGCAAAGCGAAGCGCAAATCACTCAATGTTTTTTCATAGGTGGTGAAAGCGAACTTCGCCATCTCAATTTTGCTTTTCAGGTTTTTCATTTCATTCGCGGTTTTGACGACCAAACCCAATCCTGAAATCACTCCCAAAACGATTGGATTCAAAGTCGCGGCTCCAGCAATCGTCCCGATTGCAACCAGGCCGGA
Organism: Cladopsammia gracilis; assembly: GCA_022457155.1. Lineage (NCBI taxonomy): Eukaryota > Metazoa > Cnidaria > Anthozoa > Scleractinia > Dendrophylliidae > Cladopsammia > Cladopsammia gracilis. Next base: position 1,014,035 of record JAJGOT010000113.1, read on the forward strand.
AGAGGTCAAATTCAGGAGCAGATTCATTTTCTTGAATCGACCATGCGCTCGTTTCAAACACCAAAATCTTTTGTGATAAAATCGAAAAAGTTTTTTGATCTCTTCCAGTTCTTCTTCCCGAATTGCGGGGTTGATGTGATTGAAAGCAAAAATGCTTTGTTTTCGCGCTCGCTTCATTTTTCAGGGAGAAAATCATTTTTCAATCAGAATTGTCGCTTTTGCTCTTTGAATGGCATTTCCATCCGAGAGAGCCAGATAGAAAGCTTCTTCCTGCCCAACATGGAGATTGAAGGTGAACTGCAGTGAACCAAATGAATTGGTGGAAGGTCTGACTGCGTTCCGAGTGATGCGATCTCCTTTAACAACACTTGTCATGATGATGGTTGCTCCACTCACTGGGTTGGATCCGCGTTGAAGAATGAAAACCGTGACATTCAAAATCCGGAAGTCAGATCCAAATTGTTGCCAATAATTTGTTTCATCTTCCGCTTCATTTGGGAAGATCAAACAATCACCGTGTTTTCCTTTCACAAATCTTGCAAAAATGAAGTGTTTTGACGGGCGAAGCGGCAAATTCAACAAGGAGTGCGAATTCAAATCCAAGTCAGTCTCCATGACCATCTTCCCCGCTTGGAAAACGAAAGGGGAATCATAAACGCTGCTTTCAACATCAGGTTGGGAACCAGCAATGCCATATATGATCAACTTTGCGGATCCTCCTGCAGCTGACTCGGCAGTGCCTCGCCATTTCAAATCCAGGAAAATAAATTCAGGTGGGGAAATCCTCCATTTGTGCATATGGATGATGGATCTGGAATACCCCGAAAACTTCTTAGTTGATTGCTGATTGATATTCAGACTGGCGCTCACAACGTTGACGCTCACGCCATCCATTGACGCGGGGAAGAATTCCACGCACACGGTGTATTCTCCCGCTGGGAGTTTGTACATATTGAATCCAAGTCTCCCAGAGTATTCATTAAAAAGATCTTTTGTGATTTCCAAGTCATAAGCCTTCTTGTTGAAATGATGCGGCGAATCTGGAAAATCACTTATCCCAGTCACTGTCATATGATGTTCAGAGCTGGATTCATCCACATCTTCCATCAGATAGCGGAATGCGTCCTTTGGGTGAGAGGTTGACGTGATATGCGATTCATTTACGTATTTTTTGATCTTCTCTTCTAATTCCATCGTGTGGGCTACCACACCTCCTATCTGGTTATCCACATAAGATTTTGGCGTGGGTTGTCGCTTCAGAGTTGGCGTTGCAATATTGTTGATTTGTTGCGAGTTCATATCCAGGTTTCCAGTCATTGTCCCGCCTTCCAACGAAAGCTTTTTGGCGGATTGGGCATCCACATATCGCATATTTGCGCCCTGATCGGCAACTTCAGGATCTTTCACGTTAAAAATGGTGTGATTTCCCATATCCAAAGCCGTCTCCATTGGAAACGTCTCTTTGCGGCTGAGAAAGATATTTTTGGCGTCATTATAAGAAACCAGGTTGTTGTATGCGGCTCCCAAATCATGCCATGTTTGTTGTTTTGAGTTTTTCACGTTGAAAAGTTCTTTTAAATCAATATCCTTCGTGACTTCATGAGTGTGAGCCGGAGCAGCAGGGTGGAATTTTTTCAGAGTGACCATATTCACCGCTGACAAATCCTGGTTTTCATCCGTGTCCAGATTGACGATCAATTTGCGATTCATTTCTATTTCCCCGGGGTTGATGAGTTTTTGCCCCCTGAGATCAAGATCCCCAGTCATATGGGAAGACCCATCCACCTGGAGAGAATCTGCCCGCAATTGCGTTGCAAGCGTGTCAACTTGGTGTTTGGTAATTGCATCCGAATTCCCCGTTCCTTCAGCGACATTTGTCAGGCGTTTCCTTTGCAGGTCGAAGTCCCCTGCCGGCGTCAGCTTGAAACCAACTCCTGGCAATCCATCTTTTCCATCTCGTCCTCCCTGGGAGGTGCTTGTTTCAGACAGCAATCCATTTGAATAACTCATTTTAAATGCTTTCATCAAAGTTTTTGGCAATGAATTTCCTCGGCTTATCCACATACAGGAAAGAGAACGGATCATGCGTTGCTTTCCGATAATCTTCTTTGCTGACATTGTTCTCCCTGCAGATCGCCGTAATTTCTTTGTTGCTTGGGAATTCAAAGATGCAAAAATGCGAGCAATTCAGGCGGATATCTTTTGGTGTTCCGAAATAACTTTGCGAAAGATAAATCACAGAACATTTCTTGTGCCTGCCCTGAATGAAATAATCAATCAATGGCTTTTGGTTTTTTTCGGAAACAAAATCATCGAAAACAACCAGTTTTTGATTCTCCCCTGACAATTCAGAAACTGGGATGATTTCATCCGGGGATGCTTCCACAACGTCATACCCAGCTTCTTTGCTGATTGGGCGAAATGTTTTCAGCAGATGTTGATATTTGGTTTGGTCAAGATTTTTCGCATAGAGGAAAATTTTATCGTAGAAGAGCAGGCGAAAAATCATATCCAGGAGAACATTTGTTTTCCCCGATCCTGAAGGGCCACAGATCAACATTCTGAAAGTTCGATCCGGCATGAACGGGTGAAGTTGTTTGAAATTCGTGATTGGATCCTGGCAATCATAATTTGGAATCTTCATTTTATTTGAACATGGCGTTCTTTATCTTGTTCTACATCTTGTTCTTTATCTTGTTCTACATCCCAAATTTGTGTTTCTGGGATATAAAATGAGTTTATTGAAATGGCAAGAAATGGCCAAAAGCAAATCTGCTTTGGGCAAAAAAATCAACTTTGTTCACAATGCTATCACCCAAAAAAAGTTGGGTGAAGAGACAAGTCAAATCGGACTTGAAAAAACATTCAAACCCATCACAGCGAAATTGGATGAGGTGATTGAGTCGAATTTGGGGTCGCTTCAGCCACTTCCCCGGAAAAAGAAAAAAGCCAAACCGGCGGAGATTGATTATCTCCCCGAAGTCGACGACCCATTTGAAGATATGGATGTCGAAGGTTTGTTTGATGAGGCCGTTCCATCCCGAACAAAGAAACAAATTCTAGCAAGGCCGCCAACATATGAAGAAGTTGTGGAAGAGATGGGGGAAGATCCACCTGAATATGAAGAAGACGACTCTCCCGATTATGCTATGGAACCGGGCGATGAAGGGGAATGGGAAGAGGAAGAGGAAGCCAATAAGATATTGGATAGCTTGGACCTCACGAATTATGATAATGTGGAGAAAAATCTCAGTGACCCAAATATCTCATCAACGAGGAAAATCAATTATCTCAAGAATATTGTAACCATTGCAAACTACAGAAGAAATCAGTTGAAGGGCTACAAAACATCTTGGTCCAAAAAGTTCCATAAAGGTGCAATAACGCAAGAGCAAAAGAATTTGCAACATAGCAGAATAGACCACTCATCCCGAATTTTGAGTGAATACATCAAACATTTTCAAGCGAAACAAAAGACATTGGAAGGTTCGGGAATCAGGAGAAAAAAAGGTGGATCCATCCGTTTTTTCTCCAACCCCGCAGATCTCCTCCAGAAACTTGAGGTCATTGTTGGCTCCATTCTCGCGGGGAATACGAATCAGGGGATCAGAAATACCGGGGTTGGTATTCTTGATCTTCTCCTGAAAGAGGGAGTCATCAATCGTTCCCAGCATGAGAAGCTTTTCAGAAAGTATTTCAAACTCTAAAATGGAAATCGAAAGAGAAATTGTCCTGTCATCCTTTTCCGTCAAGACTGGGGGAAACAAACCAGAAAATTTCACAACAAAATTCAATCGGCCCATTGTTTTGGATCCAAATTCCCAATATGTTGTTGGGTTGAACAGAATTATCAATATGAGTTTTACGTGGTATAACATCAATGCGGCATTGAAAAATCAGCTGATCAGATTCAGCTCTGACGGTGGGAAAACATTTTCCGATATCGCCTTTCCCGCTGGGGTTTGGGATTATTCCACTTTGAATGCGGCAATTCGAAACGCAACAGGCCCCCTCGCAGGCAGCACCCCAGGAAAGAATGAAAAATTCCCAATCAATCTTGCTTTCTCTCCCACAACTTTCAGAGTAACAATCACGCTGGAAGCAAACTGGCAACTTGATCTCGAGAAATCCAACTTTGGCGATCTCATTGGTTTTGAGAAAAAGATTCTGAAAGACAAAGTCAACATTGGCCCCAGAGTTCCAAACCTCAGTCAAGATACTGATATGTTGAACGTTCATTGCGATCTCACAAGTGATTCGCTTGTGGATGGGGAAGAGAGTGATATCATCTTCTCCTTTTCAACATCTGTTCTGCAGGCCTCCTATAGTTTCACTTTGGAACCCATGAGAGTGATGTTCAGCCCTGTGAATAAAAACAGAATAAGCTCCATTCGGATATGGATCACCGATGGGAAAAGGCGGGTTGTTGATTTGAATGGGGCTGATACAGCATTCTCGCTTATCTTGAAAAAACAAATAAAATGAAAAGTTATGAATTCTCTCGTTTTTTCCACCCCCAGCTGGGGCGGTTTGTCTTCCGGCACAAAGGAACAGGTGTCATTGTGGACAATATTTTCAAACCAATGAGGAAGGTCGCATCAGTCGTCTTCAATAAATTTGCGAAACCCATTGCGAAAAAAGCATTGGAATCAGGAATTTCTCACGCTGGGGATAAACTCGGCAAAAAAGTAGTTGAAAAATCTGGCGATTTGATCATGAAAAAGCTGGGAAATATGAGAAAGGGGAAGCCACCAGGCAAAACAAAGCCACTAGCTCGACCACAATCAGCCCCTGCGTCAACCTCCGGAGAAAGTTCTGATGCCATATTGAACAGGTTGATCTCTGGGCAGGGAGTCCGAAAAAGAAAAAAATAATATAAAATGGCTTTTCGATCGAATGAATATCTTCAAAGAAATGAATTAGTGCGCTTCCAGCTGAATGACACAATCCGAGCTCCAGCTAATGGGCAACATCAACAAAAAAGTGGTTATAAATTCACGATTAATGACCGATCCGCATTCTATGATTGGTATAATGCATATTTCGAGGTGCAGTTTCAACTCCAAAAACTGGCGGATGGCGCTGGGTATGCCGCAGCTGACAGAATCACAGTGATCAATGGCGCTCATTCCCTGATTAATCACCTGAAGATTAGTTCTGCTGGAAAGATTGTTTATGAGACTGATAATCTGCATAACGTTACTTTTATTAAAAATTTGCTAGAATACTCCGATGACTTCAGCAGATCAGTCGCCAAGAACAGTTTCTGGTATTTGGATACTGATGCAACAACCGCTAATACGAATCTTGGATTTGAAGCTCGGCGGGTGCAATCTCAAGCAGTGCAAAACGATGGAAACGGTGGTGCAAAGAACATTAACACAATCATTCCCCTGAATCGCTTTTCCTTTTTCGAAGAGTTGGAGGATAAGATGCTTGTGCCCATGCAGCTGCAATTTGAGATTAAGCTTCAACAGGATAATGAATTAATTCATATGGCTAATGGCACTGATGATGGAAGAGTTGTTGTGAATAGGTTTTTGCTTTGGGTCCCCAGATTGACACCGAAAGATTCTCTTTATGACAAATTTGTCAGTTCATTCCTGAAAGAAACGCAATGGAAATATCTGAGGGAGATGTATTCCGAATCAGCTCCTACGCAGTCATCAGGATTCTTCCAGATATCCGCAAGTATTGACAATGTTAAGCATATTTTTGTTTATCTCAAAAGAACCAATGATGACGCTAAAGAAGAAGATAGCCCTTATCTCATGAACACTTTCAAGCTGAATGCGGACAATGCAGACTCATCCTTGTCGAACTGCCGGCTGGAATATGGAAACGGAGTTTTCTACCCGGAAACAGAGTATGACAGTGAAAGCAAAGTAAGGATTTTCCAGGATGTCATGGCTTATGCAATGAGGAAAAATGAATATAACACTGGAACGCAGCTGAATCTGGCCAATTTCAATTCTCTTTTCCCATTGATCTATTTCAATCTGACTTATCAAACTGAAAAACCAACAAGAGATCCCAAGCAGTTGATATTCAGGTATCGATTGAACGCAGATGCAGCTGCAAACTTCAATGTACATGCGATAGTTCTCTATGAAGAAGAAGTGAAAATCGATAAGATTGGAAATGAGCTGGTTATCGTGTAGGGACTGAAAACATATCTTGTCATTTAAAATGACAACATATCACCCATATAAAGTAAATCTGTCGAAAGGGCAAAAAAGCAAGCTTGGAAGAGCATTCAAAGCAAACTGCGCTATCACCCTGAGGCTGAAAAAAAATCAAACACGCGGAAATGATGAACTGATGCTGACAGTCAACCAAAAGAACCGAATTGCCAAAGCCGCATCTCAGGGAAAGGGAGTTGAAATCACGATATCAAAAACGCAAATCCGAAAGGTAATGAAGCAAGGCGGAAGTCTTTTCTCTGCTATTGTTCCCCTGGCTCGTTCCCTGGCACCCACCCTGGCAAAGACACTTGGACTGTCAGCATTGGCTGGTTTGGCGAGTGAAGGAGCGAGTCAAGTTGTGAAAAAAATAAGCGGGAAGGGAGCGCAAACGGGCGGATTTCTCATTCCCCAAGATAAAATTCAGAAACTGATTGACAATAAACATTTGTTGACAGATAAGCAGAAACAGGATATTTTGACTGCCCTGAAATCAGGAGGACAACTGACGATAAAACCATCAGCAAAACAATCTGGTGGATTGTTGGGAACTGTGCTGGCTTCCATCGGAATTCCACTGGCGCTGGACATGGTGAAAAATTTGTTTGGGAAAGGAGCGCCTAGAGTTGGTCGCCCCAAAGGAAAAGGAGCGCCAAGAGTTGGTCGCCCCAAAGGAAAAGGCGCTCCTAGAGTTGGGCGCCCCAAAGGAAAAGGCGCGCCGAGATTGGGCACTCCCATCCAACGCCCGCCTCCATTCATCGAAACCTGGGGACGAAAAATTGGGATGGGAAAAAAATCCAAAAAAGGAACGGGACTTCTGCTGGGATCGAAAAGTCCATTCAACAACATCCCAGTTCTCGGGGCAATATTGTGAAGCTGAACGAAGCGAAGCTGAGCGCAGCGAAACCCAAATTCGTGAACAAACCACTGACCAACCTTGATCTTCTCCAGTGGATTGATTTTCTGAAAATTCCCAATTTCAAAGGGATTTTCGCCAGGGATGAAGCCATGCCCCGAGAACACAGCCCCTGCATTATCAATCTTGATTCGCTTGAAAATGCCGGAACTCACTGGGTGTGCTGCGCTCCCTCTGGGAAATTCACGTGGTATTTCGACTCTTTTGGGATGGGATTTCCCCAGGAATTCAAAAGTTCCAAACCGGTGATTTGGAACAGCAGTCAGTATCAAAACATCAACAGCGTTCTTTGCGGGTATTATTGCCTGTTTTTCCTCCATCAATGGTTGCAGGGGAAAGATTTCTATGATATTCTCAAACCTCTCAGTCTGACTGACTCGGGGGAGAATGAAAAATTCATAAAAGAATATTTCGATTGAAAATGAAATCATATTGCGTGAAGGAAAAAAAACAAACTGATTGCGTGAAACCAGCTGGATTCCAGACTGCAAAAAATGGCAAAATGATGTGGTTTTGCCATTGCGCTTCCTGCGGAATAAAAAAGACAAGATTTGTGAAAGCGAGCAGAGCGAGCCGCGGAGCGAAATCGGGAAACTGAGTCGGCCCCCGCGTGGCGGGGGCATTGGTGAACTTGCGCTGACTGGCGTCGCGCATGCGCTGCCTTGGTTGTGAAAAAAGACAGTTGAAATGGGTCGTTATGGAGCCAGTGAATTGTTGCGAAACAAAAACGCTCAAAAGAAAGCATTGGATTTTGCCCTGGACAAGATGAAACCATTTCTTGCCAAAACCTCTGCGGATATGATGAATGAGTTGTCCACGGCGATTAGGCCAAACAGAAAATATAAGACAGATCGAGCAGATTTGGATGGCAGCGGGTTGGATGTTCATTCCCTGATTGGGAAGCTGCCAAGACCAAAGAAAGGTTTCACTTTGCCTGGACATAATTATACCGGCCCCTGGAACCCACTCGAAAAACAAGTCCGATTCGATGAAAAGGGAAAAATTCTCGAAATTATGCAGCAGCCCACAGGAAAAACAGACGCAGTTGCTATGCAGCACGATGTGGATTATTCAGTCTGCGCGAAGGAAAAGAATCCACGTAAATGCAAAAACAAAGCCGACAGTAAAATGGTTGCCGCTTTGGATGCCATTCCCTGGAAAGAAAGACAGTGGGGTCATGCTTTGGCGAGAAACGTGATTGATGCAAAACAAAAACTTGGTCTCGGCGCTCCAAAAAACGGGAAAAGATTTTGAGTGAAGGCCAGTGGACTCAAAATCTGGCAAATGAATTACACCGGCCAATCAGGCGGCGCTTTCCAAAGAGGCGAGTCATAGCATATGGGATTGACAACATCTGGGCGGCTGATCTGGTCGAGATGGGGAAATTTTCGAGGTGGAATAAAGGGATCAGATACCTGCTGATGGTGATCGATGTTTTCTCAAAATTCGGTTGGATTTGTCCCCTGAAAGACAAGCGAGGTCAAACAGTGGCTGATGCTTTCCGAGATATATTCAAGGGGCGAAAACCGAAGATGCTCTGGACTGACAAAGGGTCTGAATTTTTCAACGCAACAATGAAAAATCTGCTTGATAAGAATGGGGTAAAATTGTACACAACACAAAACGAAGAAAAGGCATCTGTTGTTGAGCGCTGGAACAGGTCTTTTAAGGAGAAACTCTTCCGGATGTTTTCTGAAAACAACAATACAATATACTGGGACAAACTTGGCAAATTACTGGATGAATATAATCATCGTTTTCATTCGAGCATTGCCATGACCCCCGCAGAGGCGAGCAAACAGGAAAATGAGAAAAAGGTTTTCGCTAATTTATACGGAGATTTAATTTATGCTAAACACAACCCGGCAAAATTCAGGGTTGGCGACAGGGTGAGAATTTCAAAGTTTAAACGGCAATTATTTGACAAGGGTTTCACCCCGAATTGGACAGAGGAGATATTTGTGATTGACGAAATAAAGAACACAAACCCTGTAACGTATAAATTAGTCGATCTGTTGGGAGAATCAATCACCGGATCATTTTACGAAGCGGAACTTCAAAAGACAACGCAAGATGTGTTTCGAATTGAAAAAGTTATTCGCCGCGATAATAAGCGAAAACTCGCGCTTGTAAAATGGAAAAGTTACCCTGACAAATTTAATTCTTGGGTTCCACTGAGTGATGTGGAAAAGCTGGGCTAAAAAAGTCAATCATTAAGTTCCGCTGAAAAATTCTGGAAAATATTTTTTCTTGACTGAAAAAATATTCCGCTGAAAAACTCTGGAAAATATTCCGCTGAAATCTGGGAGAAATTCATATTTCTCCCCCGAAAAACTGGCTAACGCGTTAGCCGGCAAAATTCCCCGAAAAACTGGCTAACGCGTTAGCCGGCAAAATTCCCCGAAAACTGGCTAACGCGTTAGCCGGCAAAATTCCCCGAAAACTGGCTAACGCGTTAGCCGCTAAAAATAAATATTTTTCCCCGAAAAACTGGCTAACGCGTTAGCCAATTTATTCCCCGAAAAACTGGCTAACGCGTTAGCCGCAAAGCCGATTTTGATTGGCCGCCATATGTCAATAACCGGGCAGCTGGGCAATGTCAGAATATGAATGTTTCACATTAATATTCACAAAGTCTGTTATTTCAAAACACCGCTTAGCATCGCTTTCGTTTCGCTTCGCTTGGCCCGTTTTGCTTCGCTTTTTTTTCTTTCAATTCCCGGTGGATTTCCCACAGGAGGCAACTTTGCTTTTGGAGTTCCTTTTTGAGAATCTTGTGTTCCTCCTGGAGATTGACAAAAGATTCAAAAAGGAGTTCAATTGAGTCTTCGATTTCGTCGCTTCGCTCAGCTTCCGCCATCTCTGAATCAGACACAATAAATTCATCATCCGATGTTGTCGGAGTTTCATCGTCGCTTCTCTCTTCTTCCTCTGAACATGTGGAACAATCTTCATGGTCACTGGCTTCGCTTCGCTCAGCTTCACTGGAAAATGCTTTTTCAAGATCCATTTTCTTTCCAATGACATTTTTTGAAGATTGTTTGGATTATTTTTTCTTGTTTCGCCCGGCTGGATGGAAGTTTGAGCAGTTTGAAATCATCTTCATTGGGGCTGAAACCGTTCTTCTTCAACAGGGCGAAAAGAACTTGATGGCAATTGAGAAACTTTTTTCTGCTGGGATGAAGGTCATTATATGCAAGTGAAAAATATTTAAAGTCGTCGATGAGGAATTTTTCCAGGTGTTCATAATCATTTCCGTCGTGACCTGTTATGTGATTAAAAATGCCGTGATCGTTGCCGTTGACTTTTTTCCACTTGGAAGCTTTGACGAAATCCCTGACTTTTTTTCTTGTGATTTCATCACGGGGAATTTGGGAGAGAATTTCTTTTTGATAAAATTCGAGATCTTTGAGTGGAATTTGATTTTTCCCCTGATTTTTGCGGATGATATTTTTGAAATGTTCCAGCCTAGGATTTTTGTGAGATTGCCATGTTGTGCGGATTTCTCGAATAATTTCAGGAGTGAAATCGATTTCTTCTTCTTCGGAATCAGACATTTTCTTGCCGGAAGAGATTTTTTTGAGTTTTGGATGGAATTTGGCCGCTGCGGAATTTAGGGAAAGATTTTTCAGAATGCCTAATTTCAAGATTATTTTTTGTGCTCATTTTTAGCAGTCAGTAGTTGATATTAGCCACTTTTGAGACAGTCCAAATTTCTCCCAGTTTTCACACAATTCATTTCCTGCTGATTCAAGCAATTAACAAAGAATTTTTCACCAGCTAAATTCAGCAGAATCATCACAATTCTGTTAGATTGAGCAGATTTGAAGAAATTATCAATTGTGTGAAAAATGGCGGAACTCGACGAATTTTTGAGGATTTTTTAGAATTCTTGTGAACTGCTTAAACTGGGAGAAATTTGGACTGTCTCAAAAGTGGCTAATATCAACTACTTCAGTTACCTCTTTTTATACATACACCGAGTTCTCTATTGTGTAAAATTTATTGAGACTAGTAGTCAGAGTCGTGTTTGGCCAACCTGTCTATTTTTATACATCTGTGTGAATATTTTTACAGAGCTCCCTCCCGCCGCGTTGCACGAGACTAAATCCTATTATAGAACGCATGAAGCACAACACTACTACACGAGAATTGCACGTGTATTGTACAAAACATACTAGTGTATCTCGAATTCACTGAGACATACACGAGACCACCTCCGTACAACTCTGCAAGAGCTTTTCTCTGTGTCAAAAATATATTACGTGCTAAAAAAAAAGTCTCAGTAAGAAACACAACATAACGTCCGATGGAAACTGCAACAATACTATTGACCCAATTTAATAAACGAAACGGGGAGAATAAAATAAAACATTGGTTCCTCCCCAAAAGTACAAAAATGGCAAACATTTCATTTGCAACGAAATGATTTCATATCATTCCCCAAGACCTTTACTTATGGGAGCAACTTATGAATTCCACCTTAGAACTGAAACTCAAACTCAATAAATCACTTGCTCCGTGTGATTTACCAAACAGATTATAACATCTAGCAGTTCGATGCAGTGACGCCATGATAAAACAGCTCGACAACAGAATAAACTAAAGAGTTAAAAATAACCTCAAGTAATGATTCCAATATAGACACAGAATGTTCATTCTTGGATCTTAGACTACACCTTGAAAAACCACTTTCTTACAAACCTTGCATGCCATAGACTATTTAAAATTTATTAAAAATAGGCACCAAATCACGGTCTAAGAAATTTACTAATCCTCAGTAACATTCCAAAACGTTATCAAAAACTTCAGCAGCTTTCTTCCTATCTTGCAACACGAACCTGAGCCAAAGAAACCTTAATATACTACGCCAGGAAATCAGAGCTAGTGCAACGAAGGCATAGAGAAAAAAATATATAATTAAAATTGCTATTGTCAGCATGAAACCCTGCTGAAATTTTCCCAAAGATAAAAGGGCTAATATCATCAACAAAAGTAGTTAAATAATTGTGACATGTCACATATTCCTAGTGGTGATATTCTTTTAAAAGGCTTCTTATTCTATTCTGGAAATATATCTAATTAACTGTATCAGAGTACAACGTCATAGGGATGCTCAACCCATCTCGCAGCTTGTTCCCTTTCCGTTTTTATCAATTATCTCTGCTTATCTTTACTCGCTTAGTATAAGTGTCCCTTTGACCACTTAGCTGTTTTGTGATCTTGCATACAAAACTCAGTTCTCCCTTAGCTGCAGCTGCCTCTGCTTCAGTTGCCAATTCCTCAGCAAAGGCTCTCTTGTTCCTTCGAGTATTCCTCTTTACTCCTTTATCTTTGGACTTGTAATCTTCTTTTGAACGTTCAGTCAGTCTGGCGGACTTAACACTTCTCTTATCGATTTTCCTCCATGTCTCAGGTGTTATCCATTGCTTATCTCTCTTCATTCTAAAGCCTAGGACACTCTCCACTTTTTCTTTGTACACTTTCGTGATGTTATCCCACGTTGTTTCACTAATGTCCTTGTCTTCTCCATCTGCATCTTCACTTTCAAGCGCACTGGAGAGATTTTCTAAGTTAGATCGTAAACTCTCTTTTGACCACTGGTGCACGAAGCTTGTTGATGTCGAACACTTTGCGCCGCTGTTTGGTGGTTGCTGTTGCTCGCAGTTTCAGCCTAACCTTGGCTATTACCAGATGGAGGTCGCTGTCTACATCTACCCCACGGTGGATTTTAAAATCATGAAGAGATCGCTGTCATTTCTTGTTGACGATAACGTGGTCAATCTGGTCGACACTTTGTCCACCTGGAGATCTCCAACTCAGTTTGTGGATGTCTCTGTGGGGGAAGATAGTAACACCTATCTTACAGCTGTTGTTAAGGCAAAATTCGACAAGCCTCTCTCCATTGTCGTTGATGATTCCACAACCATGCCGCCCCATTGCATCCTCGCTCCCAATGTTATCACTTCCAACTTTAGCATTCACATCTCCGGTTATCAGTAGCATGTCGTATTGTGGGACTTTAGAGAATGCATGTTGCAGTTGCTCGTATCTGTCGTCCTTGTCCTCCTCCTCCGCCTCGTTGGTAGGGGCGTAGCACTGCAGGATGGTCAGTCTGCAGTAATGGGATTCAAACCTTGCCCTGATTAGTCTATCACTGATGGGTTCCCATTAGGCTCGATTTCCGCCGCTTTCTCGCGACCGGTCTGTGAGCCTCCCCGTGAAGACAGCTGGACGCGTGGGCCACCGATCGTGTCTGTGACATAAATTCAAAATTTAATTTATGCGTCGCTACTGGTCACCGGATATGTCAAACACACGTGATGTAGCGCCAGATCTTGTCAATATGGGTGCTTACCATTTAGCCAAAAAAAACCGGAAATTTCGGTTCAAAGTCAAATGGTTCAGACAATTTCCGGAAAATCCGTTCGGAAATTGTGGAGTACCTCCAGAGGTAGTCCTGTTTTTCCGTTTCGGAATGGAACGTTGGAAATTACCTTACCATTTGAATTAAGAAAAATTTCAATCGCTAAGTCGAGTTAACGGTCTTGGTACCATGATGGGTAAATAAAATATTTAATTGGTAAGGGCAATCTCGTCGGTTGGTCGGTAAATTTAGAAAATCGCTTACCATTATGTAACGGTCACCCTAACCGGTTTTTTCCTACAAATGGTAAGCACCCTATGTCTATATGAATGTAAGTGTGAAATACAGTGAGCTTCATCCACAGCAATGAGGCACAATCTCTCTTCAAAGACTTCACTTGACAACATCTTCCTCCATCGATCAGAACGCAAAAATGACTCCGGTGATCCAAAGAGGATCTCGCAGTCTCCCCTTTCAACGGATTTTTTCGCCTCCTCGTCCTTTTGATCTTCACCAATAAACTCGGCATCAATGCGTATTGATTTTAGTAATTTTATTTGATCTTCCATTAGCGAAGTCAGAGGTGAAATAACGACAACAATGGACTTAAAACTCGTCTCTTCTACAATATCGAAAATCTTTATCGGTGCGGATTGGAAAATAAGGGACTTTCCTGATCCCGTAGGTTGAATAACGAACAAATCTTCACAGCCATCCAGTTTTTCCAGCGTTGTCCGTTGTAAAACTTTAAAAGTTTCAAGTTTAAATCTCTCTACAACACGATAGCACTCCTTCGCATCCGCCATTTTGAAATTATGCTCTAGAAAAATAATTTATTCGCCCGCTCGATTTGAGCACGCAAGCTTCTGATTAACAATAACAAGTTCACGCGTCCAGCCATCTTTTCGTGGAGGAGCGCGGGCTCGTTTTCAGAACAGCGGCTGGTAGTCGAGCCTAGGTTCTCATTCCATAAGAGATTTGGCTGTTTGTTTGTTTGTTTGCAATGGCGGCTACACCACTGGAGTGTGCATCGTCTTTTCAAGAGAAAATAATAGTTGAGCCATCGCTTGTCACCTTACGTCCTGAACCAGTCCATCGGCACTTGCTCACACCGATGATGTCCAGTTTATAGTTCTGCATTTCCTTGATGACGTGCTCTCTACGACGTTTCGAACACGGTGCGGATATTCCATGTTCCAGGACGGATCGTAATTTGGGGTCCTAGAAAACTTTTGTTCAAGCTCCCGACTTAATGTAGTTTGTGTTGTTGCAGTTTCTGTAACAGGATGTTGTTTTCCGGTGTGGAGTTGTTAGCCCTACGCCCAACCCCCAACCTGGAGGACCAGGTGCTGCTTTTCGTCTGACCTCTGCGCTGTAGGGCGGCACGGTGGTCTAGTGGTTAGCGCGTCGGACTTTCAACCTGAAGATCGGTGGTTCGAGCCTGGTCTCTGCCGTCGTGTTGTTTCCTTAGACAAGAAACTTTACACCACACTGTCTCTCTCCACCCAGGTGTATAAATGGGTACCGGCGACAAAATGCTGGGGGTAACCCTGCGATGGACTAGCATCCCATCCAGGGGGGAGTAGCAATATTCCTAGTTGCTTCATGCTACGGAAACCGGGCTAAGCTCCGGCCGTGTGGGCCATCGTGGCCCGAGTGCGACTTTACCTTTACCTTACCTCTCCCCTGTAACCTGCCCGGCTTGGTTAAACCTGCCGGGTACTTCAGCCTCCGCTGGTATGGCTCACAGGGTCCTTGAGGCACACAAGCCGCCCCCCCCTTCCGCTACCCCCCCCCCCCCCCCCACCTCGTCAAGGTAGTAGCACAGGGAAGAAAAGGAGTCTGGTTAGCTAATTTTGTCTATCCGTATCTACGAGCGTAAACTGTTCAATTCATAAGAAAATATTATTCAGAGAAAACCTTGTTTAGAAAAACAAAGTCACTTGGGAATTTGAGATTGACAGGCTGAACACGTACTTCTTCATATCACTTTATAGCCTCGCTCCGGGTTTAAAGTATTCGCTGTCAGTCGCGCTTCAAGGAAAATTGAAACAATCAAAAGACGAAATCAGATCGTGCTCAAACTAAATTTATGAATGAAGAAAAAACAAAGAAGTGTGCAATGCAGTATCATGCCCATCACGCTTCTCCTGTTGTTTAAACTGGTGAATCGTACAAACAAGGCTGACTAATTGATGCAAATGGAAATTTATTGCAACCAAAACAAATTCTCCTACCTTCGCTCCACTTATTTTGTTTTCTGATGCCATTTATAGTTACCTACTTAGCCACTTCATAGTATTCAACTTAAACACAAATACATTCGTTCATTTCATTTACCATTTACGAGAACAGAAAAAAAAATTGCAAAATTAAGTATACGACCTATGTACTATGCCATCGCAACGCTCAAACATATACTGGAAATTGAAATTTCTATTTACTTTTTAGCTTCTAAAAAACTGGCATGGACGACATAAACAAAGTTCTACAAGTAATTCATGTTGGCATTGTGGTGGCAAATTTCCTTCTCAATACCAGTCGTGTTCTAAAAGCGATCGACTTCTTAAAGGAATGTTTGGTGCTTCTCAACAGTAAAGCCTTGGAAAGAGTCAAGAAATTTACTATACCAATTTATACTTCAGTATGTTTTCAAATTTTTGATTGTTACGATCGCATCAATGACTACACCAAGGCAATAGAATGCGGCAAGAAGCTTCAGGTAATACTTTGCGAGCGTAGCGAAAAAGAAAAAGAAGGAATAATAATCTGCAAAATGGCATATTTATACTACCGTCATAGTAAATATAAAGAAGCACAACACCTTTATGAGAAAGCAATCATTATCACGATTGAAACTGGCGACAAAGCAGGAGAAGCAACATCCTACGGAAACCTAGGAACTGTGTTTATGTCTCTCGGTAAATACGCCAAGGCTGAAGAATATCTTAAAAGGGCACTCGCCATCAGGAAAGAAATCGGCGACAAGGAAGGCGAAGCAACAGATTACGGAAACCTAGGAACTGTGTTTATGTCTCTCGGTAAATATGCCAAGGCTGAAGAATATCTTGAAAGTGCACTCGCGATCAGGAAAGAAATCGGCGACAAGGAAGGAGAAGCAACAGATTACGGAAACCTAGGAATTGTGTTTAATTCTCTCGGTAAATATGCCAAGGCTGAAGAATATCTACGGAAAGCAGTAACGATCAAGCAAGAAATCGGCGACAAAGCAGGAGAAGCATCATCCTACGGAAACCTAGGAACTGTGTTTATATCGGTCGGTAAATATGCCAAGGCTGAAGAATATCTTGAAAGGGCACTCGCGATCAGGAAAGAAATCGGGGACAAGAAAGGAGAAGCATCAGATTACGGAAACCTAGGAACTGTGTTTATGTCTCTCGGTAAATATGCCAAGGCTGAAGAATATCTACAGAAAGCACTAACGATCAAGCAAGAAATCGGCGACAAAGCAGGAGAAGCATCATCCTACGGAAACCTAGGAACTGTGTTTATATCTGTCGGTAAATATGCCAAGGCTGAAGAATATCTTGAAAGGGCACTCGCGATCAGGAAAGAAATCGGCGACAAAGCAGGAGAAGCATCATCCTACGGAAACCTAGGAACTGTGTTTATATCTGTCGGTAAATATGCCAAGGCTGAAGAATATCTTGAAAGGGCACTCGCGATCAGGAAAGAAATCGGCGACAAGGAAGGCGAAGCAACAGATTACGGAAACCTAGGAACTGTGTTTAATTCTCTCGGTAAATATGCCAAGGCTGAAGAATATCTTGAAAGGGCACTCGCGATCAGGAAAGAAATCGGCGACAAAGCAGGAGAAGCATCATCCTACGGAAACCTAGGAACTGTGTTTATGTCTATCGGTAAATATGCCAAGGCTGAAGAATATCTTGAAAGGGCACTCGCGATCAGGAAAGAAATCGGCAACAAGGAAGGAGAAGCAACAGATTACGGAAACCTAGGAACTGTGTTTAATTCTCTCGGTAAATATGCCAAGGCTGAAGAATATCTAGAGAAAGCACTAACGATCAAGCAAGAAATCGGCGACAAAGCAGGAGAAGCATCATCCTACGGAAACCTAGGAACTGTGTTTATGTCTATCGGTAAATATGCCAAGGCTGAAGAATATCTTGAAAGGGCACTCGCAATCAGGAAAGAAATCGGCAACAAGGAAGGAGAAGCAACAGATTACGGAAACCTAGGAACTGTGTTTAATTCTCTCGGTAAATATGCCAAGGCTGAAGAATATCTAGAGAAAGCACTAACGATCAAGCAAGAAATCGGCGACAAAGCAGGAGAAGCATCATCCTACGGAAACCTAGGAACTGTGTTTATATCGGTCGGTAAATATGCCAAGGCTGAAGAATATCTTGAAAGGGCACTCGCGATCAGGAAAGAAATCGGCGACAAGGAAGGAGAAGCAACAGATTACGGAAACCTAGGAACTGTGTTTAATTCTCTCGGTAAATATGCCAAGGCTGAAGAATATCTATGGAAAGCACTAACGATCAAGCAAGAAATCGGCGACAAAGCAGGGGAAGCATCATCCTACGGAAACCTAGGAACTGTGTTTATGTCTATCAGTAAATATGCCAAGGCTGAAGAATATCTTGAAAGGGCACTCGCCATCAGGAAAGAAATCGGCGACAAAGCAGGAGAAGCATCATCCTACGGAAACCTAGGAACTGTGTTTATGTCTATCAGTAAATATGCCAAGGCTGAAGAATATCTTGAAAGGGCACTCGCGATTAGAAAAGAAATCGGCGACAAGGAAGGAGAAGCATCAGATTACGCAAACCTAGGAGCTGTGTCTCAATCTGTCGGTAAATATGCCAAGGCTGAAGAATATCTACAGAAAGCACTAACGATCAAGCAAGAAATCGGCGACAAAGCAGGAGAAGCATCATCCTACGGAAACCTAGGAACTGTGTTTATGTCTGTCGGTAAATATGCCAAGGCTGAAGAATATCTTGAAAGTGCACTCACGATCAGGAAAGAAATCGGCGACAAGGAAGGAGAAGCAACAGATTACGGAAACCTAGGAACTGTGTTTATGTCTGTCGGTAAATATGCCAAGGCTGAAGAATATCTACGGAAAGCACTAACGATCAAGCAAGAAATCGGCGACAAAGCGGGAGAAGCATCATCCTACGGAAACCTAGGAACTGTGTTTAGCAGAGTCGGTAAATATGCCAAGGCTGAAGAATATCTTGAAAGGGCACTCGCCATCAGGAAAGAAATCGGCGACAAAGCAGGAGAAGCATCATCCTACGGAAACCTAGGAACTGTGTTTAGCAGAGTCGGTAAATATGCCAAGGCTGAAGAATATATTGAAAGGGCACTCGCGATTAGAAAAGAAATCGGCGACAAGAAAGGAGAAGCATCAGATTACGCAAACCTAGGAGCTGTGTCTCAATCTGTCGGTAAATATGCCAAGGCTGAAGAATATCTACAGAAAGCACTAACGATCAAGCAAGAAATCGGCGACAAAGCGGGAGAAGCATCATCCTACGGAAACCTAGGAACTGTGTTTATGTCTGTCGGTAAATATGCCAAGGCTAAAGAATATCTTGAAAGGGCACTCGCATTCAGGAAAGAAATCGGAGACAAAGAAGGAGAAGCATCAGATTGCGCAAACCTAGGAACTGTGCTTTTCTTTCGCGGTGATTATGCCAAGGCCAAAAGATTTCACGAGAAAGCTCTTGAATTAAGTCATGAGATAGGACACATTGAGTTGCAGTTTAACAGTTACCTTAAGCTTACTTTTGATAC
Organism: Cladopsammia gracilis; assembly: GCA_022457155.1. Taxonomy (NCBI): domain Eukaryota; kingdom Metazoa; phylum Cnidaria; class Anthozoa; order Scleractinia; family Dendrophylliidae; genus Cladopsammia; species Cladopsammia gracilis. The sequence continues at coordinate 1,033,290 of JAJGOT010000113.1, forward strand.
TATACTGTTAGGAGGAAGCATAGCAGAGGCCTCTTTAAATCTCTTTGCAAGTATTCAAAAATGCGAGGAAATGCGCGATTTTTTAAGAGACAATGATCAGTTCAAGATATCCTTTTTTGAAGAACACGTGTCTCCCTATCATTTTCTCAGTGCACTGTTTTATGCTACTGGGAATCATAACGAAGCTCTTTACCTCGTAGAGCTTGGACGGGCTAGAGCCCTGGCAGACATAATGTCAGCTCAGTACTCTGTGGAAAAAGATATATCAATCAACCCAATGTCATGGGTCGGTATTGAGAATATCATGGAGAAAAATGGTAACTGTACTTGTCTATACATCTCCTATTTCCATCAAGAGATAACGTATTGGATTCTCACGGCAAACAGCACAATAGTCTGTCGAAAGAAACAACTTAACGATTGTATTAGTAGCAAAGACCCAAAGAGGTCTGTTGATGACGTATTTGGAAACCAAAAATTTAGAGCCTTTCAAATTTTACCTCAAGAGCAATGCGAAGATCGATCATTGTTATCATACGCTAGCCAGCTGCCACGTGCATTATCTCAAGAAGACAGCTACGGAGCACTGCGTCCTGTAATAGAGGAAGAAGACGAAACTCAGGATCCTGAAGAGCCAACTCTTGCTCAGTGTTACAACATGATCATCGCTCCTGTGGCTGACTTACTCGAGAAAACAGAAATCATCTTTGTTCCCGATCGCTCCTTCTACACAGTCCCGTTTGCCGCATTAACGGATGAAAACGGAAAGTATCTATCAGATAAATTCCGCATCCGTATTGTGCCTTCTCTGACGACTCTGAAGCTCATTCAGAACAGTCCAGCAGACTACCACAGTCAAACGGGTGTGCTGGTAGTGGGTTAGCCGAGTATTAGTGAGGTGTATTACAAGGGAAGACGTGAGAAATTAGATCCATTGCCCGCTGCAAAAGAGGAAGCAAAGATGATTGGACGACTGCTGGGAGTTCAGCCCTTGTTAGGAGAGCATGCAACTAAACAAGCAGTTCTTCAAAGAATGCAGTCAGTCAGTCTGATACATTTCGCTGCTCATGGCGATGCCGACAGAGGAGAAGTTGCTCTTGCCCCCTCAGACCCCACTTACAGAATACCACGCGAAGAGGACTACTTATTGACAATGGGTGAGATTTCACAAGTTCGACTGTCAGCCAAACTTGTTGTCCTTAGCTGCTGTCATAGTGCTCGTGGTGAAATTAGAGCCGAGGGTGTTGTTGGAATCGCCCGTGCATTCTTAGGATCAGGTGCACGCTCAGTATTGGTGGCGCTGTGGGCAATAGACGACAAAGCTACCGAGCAGTTCATGAGTCGTTTTTACGAGAACCTTATTCGTGGGGAAAGTGCAAGCGAATCTCTTCACCAGGCTATGAAGTGGATGAGAGAGAATCGCTTTAATGAAGTGAGACAGTGGGCGCCTTTTATGCTGATTGGAGATAACGTGACATTTCATTTTGGAAACTAAAGGTAAGCCAACATTTTTTTCATGCAATTGAGTTTCTATTAATTGTTTTACAATTAATTTTGTTGTCCGCAACAGACCATTCATTTTAAATCTTTCTATTTCTGATGAGACTGTTTGTTAGTCCTATTCTTTACTTCCTTACCCCACCCTACACAAAGGTAGCAATTGATTGGTAAAAGCTTTCTCCTACAAGTTATGTACTTATGTGTTGGGATTTCAAAGTGTTTTGTTTCTTGGTCATGTTCTTTCTTCATTCTAAGTACATTGTCTTAATTATCACGTTCATGCTAAATAAATCACATGTAAATCGAGTGATTTAATTCTCAATTATTTTGTCACTCTATTTCAATAGTCAGTGCAGTGAGGACTGAGATATCGAGTTCAAAACGATATTCCTGACAATTTTCCAAAATCGTCCTAGGATTTCCGAGGGTCAAACGAACTTTCATTAAAGAAATTACGATATCAAAATGTGTATATTTGTCTGTTTTCGCACAGTCTTTAGTCTAGTGAATCTTGATGAATAAAACTTAAAAATAGAAATAAATAAATAATATGTTTACACGTGTAAAAGGCACCAGAAAATACATTATTTTCTATATTTGAAAAATGTCCAAAACTATTTGTGAAGTTTGTCCAAGATCACCAACGGAGATCCAAAGTTGTTTTCAACTCTACTGTACTGATACTTTAAAGGGAAACGATGTTAGTAATCGTAACGTCATAACTAATAGACCTCTTTAGCATGTATGTTTTGTTTTCCCAATGTAGTTCCTGTGATATTACCCTAGAGAACTGTTTCTTTTAAAATTTGTTTTCTTCACGTGCATATGTATGCATAATTTATGAAAAGACAAAGGACAAATTCCCTTGAGAACATCACATGACCTTCATTGGGAAAACAAAACATACAAGCTGGAGAGGTTTATTTTACACGTATTATTACCGTAATTTTGTCATTTGAAAGATGTAAAAATACGATTTTTGTCACAAATAGAAATTCTTATAAAAGACACATTTTATGTAACCTTTATAAAGCGAACTACCTCTTTTGTTATCTCAATCCGGTTGGATTCCAAAACAGATAATTAACCAGCCAGATGTCAAAGAAAGAATATTTTTATTTATATTTGCAGGTGTTGTTACCAAGACCAGACCAAAGGAAGGTGAATCAGCACTCATTTCTTCTGAATCACGGACCTGATAAACTGAAGAGTTCATCAAGATAGCAGGCGGAACAATCATGTTTTTGACATCTTTAAAAGATGTTTAGAGATGCCCAAATTTTGAAAAATATACGTTTACGTTTAACAGAGATGTTGTCAACTACGAAGTAGGGTTTTTTTTTTACATATGCCTGGTTTTCATATGACGTGAAAATCCCACACGATCGGGAATTTTGCTGTTTCCCAACCGTCCCAGACATTGCCGACTAATGAAAACACGTATCCTATTCCTGATCATCTGGGATGCTCAGGGTCAAATTCGGAAAATTGGAAGTGTTTCTATTTTCCCGACGCGTCCCAGATTTCTGCGAAGATCGGCGATTTTTCCGAGATATCAGCAAAATCTGGGACGGTCGGGAACAGCAAAAGCCTTGATCGTCTGGTCTTATGATGGGCTGAACTTACTGTTAATAAGTTTTCTTTTTTGGGTTTCCGACCGTTCTGTGCTGAATTGATATTTTTAGTGGGAATCACCGTCTTCTATTCTATAATCGAGTTCTGGGTGATAAGGGCAGTAAATCTCTCCGACTACGCTACAAACATGTTCGTAAATATCAAAATATGATATAAACAATTGTTTGTTGAAATTATACATTTAGAGCCTTCTTTTTAAAATGTCAGTTATTCAATCACAGCCGCAATGCACAAAGCGATGAATTCTAAGTTAAATTTCAAGGGGACTAGTCACAAGGATTTTGCTGCTTTATGGTCAAAGCTGTACTAATTATTTGACTATGTAAGTTTGCTTATAGACAAAATGCAGCACAAAAGAAAAATATGAAGTGATTTCCTCTAAAGATCACAATAATTCAACTTTAAAGTGAATTTTCCAAAACCCAAGGAAGGAGCTTGAAAAGATTGTGTTTGTCAAGCCATTTGTAGGCAAAGACAACCCATAATGCTTTAATACATTAGTTGATATCTTTTTAACAAAATTATACCATTAGTTTTTGGGTTTCCGTTGATACAAATATGGTTTTTGGTTTTTCGAAGTGACAATAAATAGCTGACATTGCCATTGCCATTGACATTAGCTTGGTATTTTTTGTAGCTCTTAACCGGTGCGCCTTATGGTTGCCTTCTTTACGACAACAATTTTTAACAAATTAAACGATATTTAGAAAAATTACCCAATTTTACAATATTAGAAAGGCTTTCATTAGATTAAAAGGCAACTATTTTAGTACAGTAGTTGTAACTAGTAGTGACGATACCTTATGAAGGATAAGAATAACTTCATTACTTGATAGCTGCGGCCGTCTACTTAAACGAAGTTTAACTTGGACCGCGGTTTAACCTTTAACTACCAAGAGTGCCAAAAATCAAAATTCAAGAAAACAAATGGTACCATGCAAAAGTTCTGCCATAGAGATTTCGTTTGAATGCTCGCACTATGGGATTTCGTAAACAGACTTAAAATTTAAAACAACACTACATGTCTCTATAATTTACTCTAGAAGTGCAAGGTTTAAGACAATTGATAGACCTCCACCCATATCTATAAGTGGGTCAATTCATTTTAGCTAGAAAAATGTTCTTCTAGTCTGCGCTATATACCCTTTTGACACTGTTTTCAGTAAAGACCGTGTTACCGCGATTTGTTGTTAAACATCGTCCAAACTTCGTTTAACTACGCGGCCCTATGTAAAATAAATTAACTTTCCAATTCTGCGAAACTTTGTACAATGTTGGCCGTTCTCGAAAGAAACCGAAATGTTAATGATGACGCCTGAAAGATGATAATGATGACGTTGCTAGTGTACATAATGCCAATATATTAATGAAACAAGGTGTATTGATAACCGCTTTAGTGTTCAGTCTTATCTAACAAGCAGAGCCCCTAACACTACCAAGCCTCAAATAATGATCATCCTTACAAGCTGGAATGCACTCAATTTTCAAGAAAGAATAAAATGAGTGTACATAAAATGTTCAAAGAAATGCGCGTGCTATTATTGCTTGCTATTATAACTCCATAAAGCGTGCGCATAACGTCACGCGCGTAGTTTATGGAGTTTATAAAATGCCAAGGGAAATGCGCGCGCTATGATTGGTCAGACAGAGTTCATTTAATCTCGATAAAGCACGCACCTTACGTCACGAGAATTCTTGTCCCTTTGTGGTCGTTATTATTTTATAAAAGAAAACAACTTGTTCCTCGTGCATTGTTGAGTTGTATAAGCACTTGGGAATTTTTAAGAACACTCGAGAAGTGCACGGCTCTCGTGTTAAAAATTCCTGCGTGCTTGTATAACTCAACAATGCACTCAGCGCGTTTTTTATTTATTTAATAATGCACGAAGTATACGTCACCAGCATGAGCGCGCGCAAATCATGGGACACTTCGTGCATTTTTGATAGTTAGATATTAAGCACTTGGGAATTTCAAAAAAAATGTATGAGTGGTCAAAGAAGTATTCACCTGTGGTTTTTTTGAGCACTTCTCTCGTCTTTTTTAAAAATCCCACGTGCTTATGTAACTCAACAATGCAATTGGTCGCATTTACTATTCCCTTAACGTTTATGACCGTGAACAGAATGTAATCATAAGGAAATGAAAACGGCCTTCCTGCTGATATTCTCGAAGAACAAAATTTACTGATCTATTTAAATACATGCTTTCTTTCTATAAAAAAAAACTTTTAACATTGTTACCCTTTAATTTTATTCATAATTTTTTACAGTTGCTGCGTTGTTTGTATTGACCGAATTTTAAAAGGGAGTTGTATATCATGTACTGTTTAAAAAACGAGCATAATTAAAACAATCGCCCTTTTGTGCGAAGAGGAAATTAGCATACAAGAAAAACAAGTGGACTGATTACCAAACAACACATGTGCCACGTCTTCGACGAAGTGACCATTGCTTCCCGGCTCCTATCGAAAGTTTTGGGATTTTACAGTTCTGAGGAAAGAATAATCTACTGAAAAATGCTATACCAAAGTTGTCAGGTAGGGTAGATAAAACGTCTGACATTTTTTTCCAGTGGTAGAGAACGAGTAGAAATAAGCAGCATGCATCTCCGAACCTGTCGCTTACCTGGCAATTTACATGAGGGCGCTGGTGTCATTCAAATAACGGCTCACTTGTTAAAATGTTGGTTGTTTATTTTGTTGAGAAGATTCCAAATAGAACATTGGCAAAAGACTAGATATCGTAAAACAATACTGAACAAAAATATTAAAGTCACCATTTGTTGTACTAAGAATCCTGAATAATTACTACCCATATTAGTATTCTTTATATAAAGATTACGTGTGATCTTTATATAAAGATCACGGTGGTCATTTTAAAATCATTCTCATTAAAAATGTAGCGATAATTGCATTGTTAGCACATTCAGCCCCGCACTCCCCTGTGACTGAAATCAAAGCCGCCACCAGATTACCAGGTATAAATGTTCATAAACGTGATCGATTTGCGTCGTGTGATTGGCTGACATGCTCATGAATTATTAATGACTTTTTTAACTATGTATAGAGCGGTTTTCAATTGAGTGTCGTAAATCCAAAACCAAAGTAATTACTCTCACCAATCACAGCAGTCGTAAACAATCCAATGAACCAATCAGAGCTCGAAGCAATTACATGTCGGCGGCGCCAAGCGTTGGAAAACGCGTGCGAGCAAGTCACGATTGGTTTTGGTTTTACTTCTGATTGGTCGAGAAAGTGGCGCGAGATATTTTTAGCCGATCACAAAGCGTAGCAATGCAAAACCAAAGCAACTGTGTAATTGCTTTCGACACTCAATTGAAAACTGCTTCCACGCCAATGATAATTTGCCTCAAGTTACCTTTATTACTCAAACTCGTTTATTATTAATCACGTTTGAACAAACAAGCGAGAGGTGGTTTGGAAGCCCAATTTACAATTGTCTGCTTAGTGACCTGTCCTTTGAGTGGAAGTGAGGCTACAGTTGACTTTGTTTTGATACAAACCCTCCGTGTTTATCATAAGTAAATCATGTCGTTCTTATACTAACTAGTTTTTGTTGAACTGATTTGCATACGGAAAGCAGATAAATTTGTATCAAAACAAAATCAACTCCATCCTCACTTTCACTTGTAAGCCAAGGTACTACGGGTACTACGGGTACTACGGGTACTGTGGGTACTGCGGGTACTGCGGGTACTACGACTACAACTCGAAGTCGGTTAAAAAAGATCGGCTGCGCCTCGTCAGTTTTTAACCCTCTTCTCGGTGTTCGGAAATCCTCATGAAACACTCTTCCTCGCGTTTGATGTACAACACAGACAGCGTATATACATTGTAACGTCATTAATGTAAGCTTTGATAATCGAACGTGACCTGACAAAAGCAGCAAAGGTTCTTGCTGTTGTTATTTTTAAGAGAATTTGAGCGCTTTATCATCGTTTAATAATTTGTTTTGTAATTGTTCTTATTTCCTTCTTAGAAGGAAATGTAACGATAGCTAAGCTACAACACGTTTTTAAGTTTTTAAGATAGCGCTCAAATTGCCCACGACCAACACTGCAACCTAATGCCGCTTTTGTCAGGTCACTTTTCTGCTGTAACGACGAAATAATTAACACCCAGCGATTGTAACTGATCAAAAAATAACTTGACACGAATTGTCATTGCAATAGCGTATGTATGGGGAAATTGACTCTTTCATTATCATCTTCTCTTTGCTTTTTTAAACTTAGGTAATGAGAATATGGTGACGTTTAAAAATTATTCACAATCAGGGTCAAAGTGTTGGGAATGAGCCACTTTTCACTAATCTCTCTTACCCCCCTTCCCCCCCCCTCCCCAATATCCCGTCTTTACAATGTTGCGTATGAATGGATTTTATTCCTTCTTGGAAGTGGTTCACCAAGGGACCTGCTCTAGCTGTATCCGCTTTGATAGACGTGACTGTATTTTACGTTTACTGGACGATAAATAATTGTTATCTATATACAGTGAACATGTTGTTCTGGCTTGAAAATAAAGGAACTTAAGCAGCCACGATGGTTACGGGAACGAGAACGAGAACGTCACAAAACAATTGTTCTAATTAATAACACAAAGTCCCCCGCACGTGCGTTTTACATTTTGGTTCATTTTCTCAGCCATTCTCTGCAAAATAACGCCAAATCGCAAAAGTCCAGGTTTCGTGGAGAACGTGAACGCACGACGGTTACCTTTTCTTTCTCCACCTCAACTTGAAATCCGTACCTACAAATTCATCTTCTGGGTAATTCATAGTTATTAGGCAAACTACAGTTGCAAATTGGAACAGTTGTGAAGTAGTTTGAAAGAACGTTTGAAAGAACTTTAATGCTTTTTTAACTAAGGTTTTCGTTGGCGTTGCCGTCGTGGTTGCTTCAGGTCCCTGGTTAGTTTTTCTGGACGCTTCTACACCGTACCATTAATAGACCAATCCGTGTTAGAGGAACGATCGTACCAGACGAGCCCATATGATCATTAACTCGCCACACTTAAAATGTCCGTTCCTTGTGATATGCGTGTGAACACTAAAGCCGTGGCCTTGAATGGTCTGTGATTGATTCCTGTCACGGAGTCCAACTGTAGACTCGATTCCATTTAGTGTGGACACAAAGCAATGATCAGCCGAGGAAAGCATGGATCATTTTCCCAGTGTAACTGAGGTCTTTCAGCATGCTGCAAAGTAAAAAATACGACATTGTTCGACAAGATGAAATTAAGTTAACATAAATGTCAATGCACAACTGTTGTACAGCTAAAAATTAAAATAAACTAGAAAGCACATGAAAACAAGTGATTGTCAAAAGCAGTGTTGCGTGTGCAATATACATGTCCGTGCTGTGCAACTTGTCTCGCAACGGCGTTGTACAAATTGTGAGACAAGTCGTCGAAGGGATTGTTACACTGTGCTAATAGCGACCTTTAGATTTGACTACGAGTACGAAATCGAGTACGAGTACGACTTTGGAATTTCGAGATAATTGTATCCCCCGAACTATAACTCTTTCCAGTTGCTGACTAACATATAAATAAACGTTAGGGATAAGATTGGTGTGATAAGTCATTATATGAGGCACACGAATTTGGTTTAAAAACTCGTACTAGTACTCAATCTCGTACTCGTAGTCCAATCTAAAGGTCGCTACTAAAAAAGGGTGACTGCAACCATTGCAGAAATTAGAACTGGATTCTACTTTAATTTACCAAACGCAAACTACTTTGCAGCATTTGTCAAACGTCATTTCGACAATGTTCCTGTAACTTGTCTCACAACACCGTTGCACTGTAGCACTCTACTTTGTACACAAATTGGTCTCTCACCTGACCATGTGCTGTGTGAAGGCGTCAGGACCACACACGCCAATCAGCAACTCGTGTTCATGACCGGCGCTAGGGGGAGGGGGTAAGATTTCTAACAGCATCTCCATAGAAACACGGCCTTCATAGCCTTCCCACTCAGGGGTGGGCTGTGACACTGTGTAGAACACTTGAAATCTACAAGAATATTAAAGCATCCTGTGAGATGCAGTTTTCTATGGGGCGCCAAATGTAAATTTTTTATTTAGCAAAAATTATAACGTTTTATACCTTATTTATAAATAATTGGCGAACTTAATTTATTGTTTATATATAATGAAAGATGCCTATTTCATGATGTACATATGTATAAAAATTTAATTATCGCACAGTCTGATTTATGAATCATGTTTCTTCGCTTGACAATTATTTATAAATAATAAGTTTATGAAAGTGATTATTTATATATCACTGAAGAGCGAAATTCATGATTTATATATCATGACTTTTGTAACATAATTTGACTGTTGCTCGAATGTTCCTGATGACATATTTTGGATAAACTTCTCACCTTTGGCCAGCAGATTCAGCTAGCTCGTCTAAGTGTTGTTTCCATAAGATGTCTTTTTCCGGATGATTTGCAAACAACAGCTTGATGGACCTGTAAAACAAGAACAAAATAAATCAGGTAAACAAAACGAGTGATATGGTTTCGTTACATACTCATCAAGAAAGCATATACCACTGCCAAAATCTTTCTCAGTCGTTTCTCCGATTCACAGGAGCTCCCAGGCGACCAACAAGGCTTTTAGCGCAAAGGCCCAAAATATGGCCAAACATCTTCTGATAGGATCCTTCTTTAATTGGACACTCCTTAAATGTACTCAGTCTGTGTGTGGCTCTATTAAAGACAACTTACATACAGCTACATCGATTTAGTTCCAGACACCTTTCGCAAGGCAAAGTTTGCATTGAAAGCTCGCTATAAAATGTATACGTTTTTGGTTCAGGGACCAATAAAGCCAGGCTGCTTGGGGCAAGACCAACGCAAGCGATTATCTTGGACAGAAGTTCAAGAGAATGCTCCAAAAGTTCTTGTTCATCATTTTGTCTTACTTTAAATTAAGAACTATCGAATTCCATGGCAAAGTCCGTAGAAAACCTGGAAACGTATTAGCATTTTTTTAATGTTTTGGCCAAACTTGTCACTTATACGATTTCTTTCACTAATCAACAATTGTAAATTTTATTTTGTAATTGTCATTCTAAACTCTAATTTATAAATCAACATTTATTACCGACAGTTACTTACTTTTGAGCTGATGAGTTCTCCAGGACTGTTTGCCGAATAAGTCTCACCATTGGCGTGAATCCTGTCAAACAAACTCCAATTAACAAATTTTGGATAACCAACATTTCTTTACTGTTTTTCCCTATGATGACAACAAATGTTTGAATACTCCAGCAAATAACACAAAGCAACAGAGGCCGTCAGTCACCATTGGTATGACGAGCTACACTATGACTGACCGATTGACTCAGTGACTTATTGACTGACTGAGTCAGCATGCGAACGATTGACTGATTAGTAAATCAATTTAAAAAAATAAAAAATAAATAAATAAATTTTTAAGTGTCAAAGGTATTTAGCATGTGAGTACTAATTGGGGACACTTTCCAGATCTAGGTAAGTATTTATCTATTTAAGTAATAGTTGATTGACTATCTGGTTGACTGATTGACTGACCGACTGAGCATGTGAATGGTTGATGGTTAGTTGATTCACTATCTGGATGACTGGATGACTGACTGACTCACTGACCGACTGAGCATGCAAATGATTGACTGATCAGTTGATTGATCGATTGACTGTCTGTCTGTCTGACTGACTGACTGACTGACTGACAGTGTTAACAAGTGATCTCTATCTTGCATGTATCATAGATAACATACCTGTTCCTGCTGCAATAAGAACTATATTCTTCGCTTCACGGATTCGGGATTCTTGAAAATCTCCAGAATAATCACTTATTTGAAGAATATCACCTGCAAAAACAAACAAACACGTCTTACAGTTTGACATATCCAGTGCAAAAAGCTACTAAAATATTGAGTGGAATACCACGAACAACATGTTGCAGACTCGGATAATTGGGATAATTAAGAAAGACAAACAATTATGACAAGGATCATTTAGCTTGTCTGTTTTATATTGCAAAATGTTACTTGTGGAATTGTTTTTTGGTTTTGCTTTTGTCTTTGTTTTTTTCATTTAGAACAGTTGAGCTCGTGGATGTAATTGTGATGTGACCACTTAAATGATAGCTATGGAGCAAAAATAAATGTGATCCTGTTTGTGGTTCTGTTGTGCTGAAGCAAAAATGAATAACATGCAAGTTCTTTGTTCCGTGAGTTCAGTAGTTTTTATACAATAACTGAATATGATACACACGCTCTGATTGGTCAATTGCTATTGACTGTTATACTGGTAAACCACATGGATAATGTGGTCATTATATACCACACATTCCTATGGTTGATCGATGTACAAGTAATAAGCCACTAGGGATGTTGGAATAACACTCGGAAAGCTTGTAAATCACTTGCCTTCAGCTCATGACTTACAATCTCTTTTCCTGTTCTTTCAACATCCTGCAACGTTCAAACCATAGAAATGTGTGGTCTATTGCTTTATAAGGAAACTATATATATATATATATATATATATATATATATATATATATATATATATATATATCTTGCAAGTAGTAGGAAATCTGAAAAAATGGCCGTTTTTATGCTAGAAACTTTAAAGTCGTCTAGACGCAATTAACGTCTCAGACGTTAAGTGCGTCTGGTATAAAAACGGGACGCATTAAAGTAGATGGCCATAGGGAAAAACACAAAATTTTCTAAAAACACCTATTCTCGGAAGTGACTGGACCCGACTAAAGTCGTCCCCAAATAAATTTTAAGAGTACGAATATACAAATAGGGCTACATTCGTCCTCGTTAAGGCCGTCCCGTTTTACACTAGACGTATTTAACGTCTGAGACGTTAAAGTCGTCTGTTAAGCGCGTCTGAACGACGCACTTAAAAGAAGACGTTAAAGTCGTCAGACGTTAAATCCGTCTGGCTTATTTTATAATAATAATAATAATAATAATAATAATAATAATAATTAAATAATATATTATAATTATAATAAAAACCTTCCCAGCACCCTTTGCACCAGAAAAATTTTAGATGCCAAATAACTCTGTCAATTTTGAGTGTATGAGGATACTACACCACATGCTGTTTACACCTACCATGAAATACCTATTTTAAATGACTAAGTGCGATGACGTCATGAGTCACGTGACTATGCCCCCAAGTGCCTTTTAGCGTTTTTTAGAAACATGCTTTGATAAATGCAAATACAGTCAACGTGGCAAGGAAGGCATTCGCTTGCAACATTTCGTCATGCCCGGGATACTTCTGGATTTTCAAAATTAAGGGGGCTATACACATGAGCAAATAGGGGGTCTGGAGACTAGTATCTTTGTATACATATATCTTTGAAAGGGTGAAATGCAAAGTTAAATTATTTCGTAGGGTTGGTAGATATAAGTCTAAAAATAAGTTCTTTATGAACGTCATCAGTATGACGTCATGAAACACGTGACCAGAACGCACGGAAGTTGACTGATTTTTGGAACTTTTTGGAACCATCAGACATTTTTATTAACTTAAATAAATCTCCGTTTTTCCGCCCAGGTCAAAATAATGTTATTTTTGTGTATAAAAAGGGCGATTATTACTCCTCTAGTAAAAATGAAGGTGACGAAAAAAAGTTTTACACGTTGGAAGACCTTGAAAATCCATCCTTTCCTGATCCTGCTCAGCGACTTTTCAGTTTAGAACTATAAACAAATCTGCATAAGTGGTTTTTATCTAACTTCTTACCAATGGCGTTGGCAGTTTTTCTGTAGCATTTTTCTTTCATACCGATCAGGGGTTAGATTCGTTTTTATTCCCCCACCCTCCCCTCCCCTCCCCTTCGGTCCACTTCCCTCCCCTCCCCTGCTCGGGTTTGCAGGACATGGTCAGCGGGAGGACTGGTTCAAGTTTTCACACCAACTGTCTTTTACTCGCCATTTTATTTCGTCGATTCAGAGTCCTGTTTAGTGAAAAAAGGCTGGCGAAATTGCTTTGCAAACTGTTCTTTTCATGGCTAACTTACGATATAGCGCAAAGAAGTCTGCTTAGAGTGTACATCGTAGTTCGCTGGTCGCGAGAGGATAGTCGAGAAAATTGAAAAAGGACAAGAAAACCTGGAAAAGGTAGGTGACTTGAGTTTTAAATTACATGTAGTATTAAAGACTTAAGTTTAACTTTCAACCTAATGTCCAACTGGACAGGGTTCAGAGTTATTTTAGACCGTTTGGGGCGATTGATTAAGCTTATTAGTTTCTATTTGATATTGTGCACATCTAACTAGTTTACAATTATTATTAATTAATAAGCGATTTTGTTTACAAACAGATTGGCAAAAGTCCGCGACTCTGCAGAGCGCTGAAAAAAATTAAATATCACAGGGCGTAACATGTCGATCATCGAAAACGTAGTCGATGAGTCGATAGTACTCGATGTTTGTCGATAATTGTCAATCGACAGGTTTAATTTGTCGATAAAAGTCGATAATCACAAGATTTTCATGGCTACGAAATTAAGCTTAACCAAACTAACAAGACTTAATAGCTCGAACGACTTTTCAGGTTGAAGTATAAACCGCTCTGAAGTAAATCGTTACGGCAATAAACTTACATTAAAAAAAAACTGAGCGACCAAGTGGATTGTTATTCAATGTACTGTAGAATGGAATAATTACCTTGAGAAATGATAAACCAAGATAAACAGTGGTTCATTCAGGGCTTGATGGACCCCAAAAAGCCGTTAAATTCTGTTAAAATTGATAAACGCTGGAGTTTATTCAGGTTTAATGAGTACAGGACAGAAGCAGTGTGACACAGCATGACAGAAGGCGGCGATCAAGAAGTCAGCATGAAAAATGAGATGCATAAATCACGGATAAGACGTACATGTAAAATGATATGACATGAAAATGAATCACTTTTACTGGAAGAAAAGAGTAGTTTCTGATTTCAGCTTGTGCTTATTTGAGCTTCCTTTTACAGTGTAAAATCGGTAAAATAAAGTCTTGACATCCCGTACGAAACGAGCAGATCTGTTTTTAGTCTGCTGCAGATCTGCAAACAGGCCTGCAACAGATCTGCAGATAGTCTGCTGATAAACTGCAGATCATCTGCAGAATGTCTGCAGAATGTCTGTAGAATGTCTGCAGAATATCTGCAAAATGTCTGCAATAAGTCTGATGAATTATGGAGCCTAGGCTAATTTTAGATCATGCTGCAGATCTATCTGCAGACGAGGATAACAATTAAAAAAGCACGCAAACTATACCAATCAAAGACCGTTTATTAAAGGCACCAAGGAAGAATCTGTTTTACATCAACGCCTACCCTACTTTTCTAGGCATTATTCTACGCATACATTGTGTTTTAGATTGCTGACAGTAATTTATTGTCGAATATAATCTTTCCGTCACGTTCCGCAATTGAAGCGACTGCGCTTCAGGAATAGACAAAGTGTAAAATGTCCTGTCTGTACCGATGCACAAAAATGGTCTAAACACATGGCTTTCAAGATTCGATATAAAGCTATTGAACAAACATGTTTGCATGAGCATAAAAGCGAACACATTCAAGAAAAAAACTTAACTTACCATCGATGTATAAACCGTAAACGTATGATTGAGCGACGCGAATATAAACATGGATCACTCACAGTCAGATTTTTCTTCACTGGCCATCCAATGCTCCTGTTGAAGGCTAGTAGCTTGTCTGTAAAACTTTGAGAATCCTTCATGTTCCACCAAACGTTGAACTTGCGATTTAAGTTGATATTTTGTGGCTGAAGTTCATACGGCCATTCGGATACAAAGCACGAGCCATAAAAAAGCCATGATTGTAAACAATGCGGTTTCCCACGCAGAGTTGCTTACGATGGAGTATTACAGGTAAACTCATATTTATGCAGTTTTGACGGCTGTAAACTGTTTGATTCTGCCCATTTAAACTTCACTTCTTCATGACTTCAAATCCTACCATTTGCGACACAACAGTGAAAGAACAACATGCTTTCAAATGACCGCCAAAACAGAGTAAAAAATTTAACGATCTACAACATTCCAGAGGTATCAGTTTACGGCCAAATCACGTGAAACACTTATGTCCAAGCTGTTCCCGATCCCGGTATTTTTCGTTTTTATAAGCTAGAATAGACTGAATTTCACGGAAATAATTAAATAATAACCTACAGATATGGTAAATATTGAGTGTCAAAAAATAATACTTTGTATATAAAGTCGGAAAACGATTGCGTGCAAGCTATGAGTGGGCTGATCGATCACGTGCTCTCGTCTCGTGTTTACAGTAATACTCCGCGCGGGTTAACTTACGTTTCAACCTTCTGTCTCGGTCCTTTTATTGAAAAAAGTTTCTAAAATTAAACTAAATTTTGATGCCTGACAAAAGAAAGATGCAGGAACATTGTTTTAGTGGATTCGACACGCAAACGAAGTAAGGTTGTCACAAAAAGGCGATCGAGAGCCACGAATAGACCACCGCCAGATCGTTCGTGATTTTGATGGAAAATGAAGCAGCGTTGCGTCGTTCGTATGGGCGAAGATTGTTCGACTTTCGGAACCTAAACTGGTTGCAGATTGCTTGCAGACTTAACAGATGATCTGCAGATCTGTTTTTCATCTGCAGTAAAGAATAGTTGCAGACGATTTCGGTACATCGTCTGCACAGACTGAAAACAGATCATGCAGACGAAAAATTAGTCTGCACTTAGTCTGTTTTTGTCAAAACAGATCTGTTACAGATCTGCTGCAGATCTGCTCATTTCGTACGGGATAGCCGATCCTGCTTCGTTTATCCGCAGTCGCCAACTTTGTTTTTTATATTTCGATACTTGTTGATCCAAATCGATCAAAATCGAACTGTAAAAAAAAAAACACGATAATCACAAGAAATAGTGTGATCGACTTTTATCAAATTCCAGTATTTGTCGATTGATTTGTATTGAATTCAATCTACAAGGATCGATTTTTATAGACTATTAAAAATTATTGACATGCCCTGATATCAGCTTGATAGTAGCTTTTGCGGTAATTTTCAAAGCGAACACGTAATTTATGCTATACGGTAAGGTTTTAAGCTTGCTTTCGACATGTTTTGTCCACAGTTGAACTTATAAGAGGTTTTAAATATGACGTGTACATGTAGCTAGAAAGATGTTTTGTTGCCTTTAGTTTCAATTCACCTGTTTCACTGTATTTCAAGCGCGAAGATGTACAATAGATCTTTGACAGTGGAAATTAGAGGTGGAAGTAAAACAAAAACCTAAGGGTCTGCATCTTGCATCATGCTCTAGAATTAAATTTGTTATCAATTTATTTCTATTTTGAAGTTTTGTTTACATGTATTTTTGTTCTCCTAAGGTAATCAGACTTTCAAAAACTACAGTCACATGTACATATTTTGGTTAACATTCCAACGAAGGAACAAGTCGGATAAAGGTAATGGATCCATCAATTCCAAGCCCGCCCATTGCCCCCCCAAATGGCTCCATCAATTCCAAGCCCGCTCTTCCCCCCTCTCCCCCGGGTATTTGTCGGACATTTGTCTCTTTTTTTTTTTAAATAATGTTGCAAATGCCCCACGGTGAGGTCAGCTTATACATGTACCTACAAATCCCCATGGTGGGGCTTCTGAAAGAGTGCAAATGCCCTGGGATAAGATCAAAATTTTATTTTAATAATTAATTTAATAATTAATTATTTTATAATAATTTATTATGGCAGCAATAATTGTTCACAAATAAATGAATCTTTATTCATGCTAGAAATTTTCATTTTTCCTCAGTATTACTTACATCCGTTCCCTCATTCGTTCTAAATATTTGTTTTACTTTATTGTTCCCGCAAAACGTTTGACTCTGAGATAGCCTTCTAAAATTCCTGATCGAATTGACAGTTTACCATGATATTATCTTCTGTGGCACTTGAAAGGTAAGGCACTAGCCTGCCTGCCATGAAAATTGTGTGAAAGCCCAAAATGGAATATGACTGCGTTCACTCTGTTGCTTGTTGTCCAGTTCTCTTGAAAAGTGTGGGACCAAAGCAATGTTTATCGACTCAGTTTTTGTATTTATATTAGGGAAATGTCACTGTATTGCTGTCATTGCTCGCTTACTCGGCTCATCCAGCTGTCTCGTTTCACACAATGGATATTGCTGTCATCCTAAGATGTGTTAATTATCACAGTGACGCTGCTAAATTACAAAACATCAAGAACAACTAAAATTATTCTTACGCTGTTTCATTTATGAAACAGCGTAAGAATGAGATGAGATGGCTCATGAGATGCATGGCTCTCAGAGCCCTTTCATTGGACTGTGCATTAGGGGATTCCCTCTGTCCTCCCATGTAATATAATATCAATAGTATTAGAGCTGTGACAATGAAACTTGGATGGTATAATTAAACAAGAAGCTGTACACAGCTTGAACTTGTGGTGTCTTTAACCCATTGCAGTATTTAATTCCCAAATGTTTTGAGTGCTTTTCTAGAGAAACATAAAATTGTGTCTAAAAAGTAAAACTACATTCAGTAGCTGACACTGGAAACCACCATCGCTAACTGAAATGCAAAGTTATATAAAACACAAAACTTGCTGGAACAAAATTCCCATGTGGCAATAAGCGGTGAACACAATATCAAACAGTCCTATATCCATCCATGAATGCCCCGCATTGTCTTGAAAACTTGTATGCTGTTTTTCTTCTTTCTGCTTCTCAAGTTAACACACATGAGGCCACAAGATCACAAGGCCTCAATTGCCAATTATTCAAATCAGTGAGACAAAAATATGCATGCACAAAGCCAAGTTTATAACTTCTTCCTCGGCTATGCCATGAGTAATAAAGATTTAATATAGGTCAAGATAAGGTTAAGATACAGTGTAGGTCATATGATTGTGATGGTATCAAATCAGCCAAGAGTTCACAATCTTGGATCTCCATACAGTATTAACCAAACTTGACTCAAAATTAATTTAAACCAATACAAGCTAGGCTGCTACATGAAGAAAGATCAAAAATTGTAACTGGTACTTTATAATAATAGAACTACAGTTTCAATTCTGCAAGACATGTTTCATCAGCCTTGTTCTTCTGTCATTGTCAGTTACAATGTACATGTACATGTACAATTAGGAATCTGAAGATGCTTTTTTTCCTCACCCTTGTGTTCTGCAGTAAGGAACTTGCTTGCTCCACTCCTTGGAAAAAATGAAATGCTTAAATGTAAAGTGCTTAAGTATATACTCAAACAATTAGTTCTTTGTTTACCTGTAGAAAGGCAATCAAATTGCAAACTGTTTTTACAAGCCCCAGTGCCTTGCTTAAAGTGAAGGAATAATTTAATGTTACTATAATACATGTAATTACAATAGTCAGCTAGCAGGGCTGTCACTAAGATTCAAGTTGTTGGGTAAATGCAATTAGTAGGGGGGGAATCAAACAGCTGGGGAGTTCTTTTGGTTCTATTTTCCTTCTATTTTCCTATGAAAGTATGGGGTCATGCTCATAGTAGCCAGGGGAAATCCCCCAGTGCCCGGCCCTTAGTGACAGCTCTGAACTAGGTACATGTATACCAGCAGTTAATCCTTTTTTTTATGTCTGAAAAAATTATCAATCAATTCAAGATGCTTACTTCCTATATTAATCAAATTGTTTCTCCCAGGAAACATCATTTACTCTACATGTACTGTCATGGATTATGGACATAAAAGTCTACACCACATTGTAAACCCATTGCAAATGTGCGATCTTTCTAAGGTATGTTAATTTAAAATTGTTAATACTGTATATTAGTTTCCATGTAAATAAGAATAATTGGTTGTTGGTTTATATTACATGCATGTTTATATTATGTTTTCATCGTAAATACTGAACATTTACATGTACATATTTTGGGCCTCTTCATGCATACTGTACGACTGCTCCAGCACAGTGTTAAGAATATTATTATTGTTAAGTTATACTGTACTGTGCCTTATAGACTACACATGCTCAGAACATAACCTGCAAGAAATTGTCTCTTTCATTGCATATTGACAGTAATTGCATTGCCAATTTCATTCAGCCAAAACGTTTTGATCCATGAGTTCTTAGGGGGGGGGGGGGGGGGGGTTTGGCCAAAAATTTTCTAACATTGATTTTTTTGTAATACTTTTGCTACAGCTTTTGCTACAGCTTGGTAATAAGTAACCCAGGGTAGTGTTTAAACTAGCCTCAGTGTGTATTTATGGTAATCAAATGTCCCTGGATAAATAAAATAATGAATTAAAAAAAATGAATGCAAAAAAATGGAGGTGACACCAACTTTTATTTAGCAAAGTTAATGCAATGGCTACCAACCGTTGATGTTGTTAGTTTTCTTCCTTTGTGCACGGCTGAGTTGCATGATGTAGCATGGTACTGTGACATCAACTGTACATGTATGTGCAGTAAGGATGCACATAATTAAACAATAAGTGCGAACATGCAATTAAAAGTTTTCTATTTCAACAGACTGTTGAAGAGGCATCCCTTGGTACAGTATATTCAGCATAAGGTGGATTTTCTACTACTGAAACAGTAAATGGATTTTGTTTTACAATGACTAAAAATATTTTCAATTAATAATGATACTGTCTTTTTGTAAAAAGCGTTGTAGTGTAATTATCTGACTTTCCCTTTAAATCATTAAAGGGTCAGTCTCAACCAGGGTACATTGCTTTCTGAGGTTCTGTTTGTGGCCATTTTTGGGGGCTGCGAAAAAGGCCACCCAGTGATTATTGCAAAAATTTAAGGTTTTATTGAGGTGCATGTACATTGAAACATTGGCAAACTGGATTTCTTTCTTTCTTAAAAACATGAAAACAAATAGTAAATTAAAGTAATAAACACTTGATGGATAGGACATTCTTCTTAGTGAATTGGTTATATACATGTACATATACGGTTTGATCACGACAATGTTCTTACTTTTTTCTAAAGCTTTGTCATCTTCCAAGTGAATGTACACTGGTTGATATAGGGAAGATATGGAAAGTGGCAATAGTTTAATAATAATGACCAGTACATTTTGTCAAATCAATTACCTTTTATGTGTGTCAGAAAGTCTTTTTAATGTATTATCATTGAAATTTAAATAAATATGTATTTTTTCAAATACTACTGTTTTATAAATCAATGTATATGGTGTTATTTTGCAACATGCATGTAGCATTTGACATTACAAATACATGTATGTACCAAAAGGAGTGAAAATATGACACGTTATTACACTCATCTCACCGTGCAATAGGAAAAACAGCTACAAAAACTTAACCTTCAGGAGAATATTTCTGTCGTATAATAAACATTCATTCAGTAAAAAGTTGTGTAATACAGTTGCCGTGGGCATTTTTACTATAGTCAGTAAATACTCAGCCGTATTACACACCTTTACGCTGAGGGTAAGCGCATTTTTTTTGCTGTCCCCTCAAACTCTATATATTTAGTATGAACCCTCCCAACACCACAATTAGCACCATTGAAAAGCAGGCGCAGATTTTGCTTCAACATTGTTGAAGTTCTTTTCTGGACTATAGTCTATGGAATATGTTAAATGAATTATAATATATTATTTCCGGTTTCACTTGTAATAATAATAATAATAATAATAATAATAATAATAATATGCATTTGTATAGCGCAAATTCTATATATATATATATATATATATTCAAATGCGCTTCACAATCAATCAGACCCACCCACCCATGAACAAGTACTGACACTGAGGGTGGTCACAGCCAGGGTTTGTTACGTCCTCAGTGGTTCTTTTACGTCCCCATGGGAGACGGGACCGCCATTTCTACGTGGTCATCCGAGCCACGTGAAGGTCTAACCATTTGCCGATGTCATAGCAAAGGCAGCACCTTCATCCTCAGTTATTTTAAGACCCTGAGTGTTGGTCCGGCCGGGGTTCGAACCTGAGACCTCCCGCTCTGCAGACCGGTGCTCTATCAACTGAGCTAACCAGGAGGCGGTTATTTTCCGTTTTTTCTAGACGTTAAAGTCGTCTCGAGACGACTTTAACGTTTCAGACGATATTAACGTCTGTAGCATAAAAACGGCCAATGACCTGATATTACACTCGACAGGCTACTGATACATTTGGGTGTAAATGATTTACTAAAAATTGTTTTCAACTGACCTGCTACTAAAGAAGATAACGTTGGTGTTAGTGTTCCATCTGGGTAGATTTTTATCATTAAATAAAAACGCCGGCCATCATATTCTCTTTCAGTTGGACCAACTTGCAAGGATGGTAGGACTACTGTGTAAGGACGACTGATCTGCATGCCTGCAATGACAGGAAAATGCACAATCAGTATTTCTAAAATTCGGTTCTCATCATGAATGATCAGGTTAATTGTGTAAATAATAAGGGGCACCCTTCAATTGTTTTGCTAAATAGCTGAACATTTGGAATGCCCATACCACCCTCAGATTTTCAGATTACAATTAAACGAGAAGTTAAGGCTCTCAAACCGGATATGTAAACTGTGGGGATGGAAAATGCTATTTTTGGTTCTTGAAAAGTCCAGATAAAAATTTCGGAGAAAAGGATTTTGTTCCTTTCAGCCGGTTGAATTTTCAGCTAAGTCATCTGAACAGATCAAAATTTGGTAGCTGACAGAAATATCCCTTTAAACGGTAATAAATCATCAAAATTAAGAAACATAAACAGACTTTCTAAAGCCTTTGGTGAAGCTGGCTCGTTGGGTGCCACTGATTTATATCTTGAAGAGATAATTATTTTGGTTGAACATGTACATTTGTATAAAGCCACAGAAAAATGGTCATTTTGTTTTCACAAAACTTGATGCCACAACCACCACTTTACATTTGTAGGAAGATTTGAAGAATTTAAAAGTACTTAATGTCGAGAATCATTGGTTAACATCTACATGTACATGTACACGTACATTAACATGTAATACTGGGTTATTAGTTTGTTTTTTAGCCTGTGACTTACATGTACTGCAATGCCTGCTATCGGCTAGCCACTATTCAATTTTATGCTAATTCTGGGGTAACTTAATGTGATTTTGACTGCTGTGAAATTGTTACTTAAAACTAACAGTTAAAATCATGCTTTCAAGAGATCCTGTTGGTTGGATACTAGTGTAAGACTGAGTGGCTCTGTTATGGAGTTACAACTCAATTTTAGTTTTGAAGTATCAATTTTAAAATTATTTACTTTGGCCCCTTTATCCCCAATGGGACATTAAGGGCTGCATGTAGATATGTTGTACACTGTAGGTTAAAATTATTTCAAACTAGGTTAATTTTTATTTTCCTTCCTCTGAGATTATGTTAATGAATCTGGGACAAAGGAAAATAAAAATTAACGTAGTTTGAAATAATTTTTAACCTAAAATAATTTTAACCTAAAACAGATACATGTACCACATGTACCACATGTATGAGTCAAGTTTAGTTTCATTAACATTATTGACAAAATTACCCTAGAGAGATTATTCTGGCCTATTATACCTTCGACATCCCTGTTCATGCGTATATGATGTCCTATGGGAATTCTCATAATGACGCCTTCTGGCAGCTCACAACAAAACAGTTTACAGTTATGTGTAATCAGTTGAACAGAGACTACTCTGTACTAATCCCATAACCTGGACTCTGTAAATCAGACAAACATAAAATTTACGAAATAAAATATGTGCAACAGAGTGAATGTACATGTGACATGTAATACAATGAAGGTTGTCTTTGTATTGACTAGGAAGCAACAGTTGAATGATTCAAACGAAATAGTTGAGTTGCACCTAATTCAGCAACCCTTTTTTTGCACGCACCATAAGCTTCATGTTTGATAAGTCATGCCACAGGGCTTATAATTTATTGTGTCACTAGGTTTGCCATGCCTTTTAAGTTTGCTGTACCTACACTGTAATTCCAATCTAGCTACCAAACCAAATTGATTGTGATGCCATACTACTGGAAAACTACTGTCGTCAGCCATTTACATGTAGTTCAGTGATGGAAGTCTGAGCCAGGACTTTAAACAAATTGGACGGTCAATGACTGATCATGGTCATAATGTACTATGAATCACATGATTACTTTTTTTTCCACAATCATACAAATAATACATGTTCATTACCTCTGTCCTTGTGCAGCTTAAATGAATTATTGCCATGCAGACCTTTTACCAAGTCTGTCCACCGTACCCCAGCAGATTCTTTTGTTAAAAGAAGGTTGACTTTTTCACTTTCTCCAGACACACGCACTGTTATATCAGTAAACAAATAGACTGCAATTAGTTTTACATTGTATTTATCTAATATTACCTCCAGAACCAGAAATCTCAATTTTGGGAGACTGATCACCGGCTAACAATAATCTGGATAAAATTTTATTCCTGTTTGGTGTTTTTTACTTTGTCAAAAATGCTTAATTAAGAACATTATTACCATAATCATATTTTCTGGGTCATATCTTTTTATAATTAACATTTTTTATAGAATCATATCAAAGGTCATTTGTCATTGCTGAGTTCTACAAAAGAAAATGAAGATAATTCTGTTGTTAGGCATTAGCCAAAACATTGGATCAGGTTACAATGTACATACATGCAGTGACAGACAAGTTCAAATTACTCAATATGTACCGTATTTGTTTTGAGTTCTGATTGGTTCATTGCATTGTGTTTTTAATATGACCATTTTACAGTTGTGTGCTAATGGTGACCTGGCCTTTGAATGCATGGAAGCGAGGATGGAGGTGACCTTGTTATGATACAGAACTTAGTGCTCTTCATATGTAAATTTAGCTAGTTAGCATGAGAAAAACATTATTAACACATGAAAAGCACTATGGTCTGTATCAAAACAAGGTCACTCCCAGCCTTGCTTCCACTCAAAGGCCAGGTCACTAAACACACAACTGTAAAATGGTCTATTGGCCAGTGATTACTTTTCACATTGGTTTTGGTTTTATGACACTCAATTGAAAACTGCTTTAAATGCAAAAACACAGGGAGAGTAATCTGGCACACAAGCATATCCACTTCCAATAGCGCTGCGCACAAATGACGTCACAGACTTTTGACCCCCGTTGTGACTCAGACAAACAAACTCCTCCTGCACAATAATTTTGTATGGGAAAGTGGTGTTGGCGAACACTTTGATGCGGCTTTTATCGATATTTTCGCAAGAAAATCGATCACCCGGGTCAATGTTGAATAGCAAACCTAAACATTATTCTTGGAACATCTCAAACTTTGGTGAAAATGCAAAGAATTGATAGAGAGCGGCAATATTATTGTCTGAATGATTTCACTCTCGAGAGGTCCAGTTTGCAGTATATACAGCTGAGCCGTTAGAAACGTAGCATATTGAACCAAGCAGTTATCAAAAGGGATCCATCGCAAATAAAAGGCAGGTTTCAATAATTGTGAAAAGAAAAGATAATCTGTCCATTGCTCCACTGAAAGGATAGGTTTATTTTTATGTTGTTTATGCGACCGCAGCGCCCGGGTAGTAACAGAAAAGTTTATACTCGTTGGACAAATACTCGAGAATAAGCAGCTCTCTATTTTCCAAATTGCGGCCTATATACTCTCCAAGCGTTACAGCATATATTCAGTATCCCTTAGAATATATACGCAAAGACAGCATTTGTCATTCTCTGGACCTTTTGCCGTTCTGCATTGCTCCCGTCGTATTCGCGGGTCGTAAACGGTATTTGTATCAAATACATATTCTGGATCATTTGGAACCTATTTACGCATCTTTATCCAAGCTAGTGATGCACACATCTTAGTCATACAAGGAGAATACAACAATTTACTTTTGGCTTAATTTTGGACGAAAGACGTGAAATGTTTTCTGATCGCATGAGAGCTAAGAGCCTAAGAGATTGGAATTTCACTGTTATGGGTCTGTTATGTGCAGCCTCGTCGCATAATTTATTAAATTTTAAGCCAAAATCTACATTTCTTGAATCAGTTTTTCACTCCCGAATGTAACATTGCCTTTTATTTAGTAGATTTGAAGTCCCAAAGACGTTCAAATCACGTTTACCGCTAATTTTACCGATTTTTCGTATCCAAAACACATCCCGCTCATACAAAGCCTTTGAGCTGACAGTAAACTTTGTCTGAGTCACGTAGGGGGTCTATCTATTTTTAGTATTTGTGCGCAGCGCTATTAATGTCTAGGATTGGACACAGAAGGGGACCATGCTACACCATGATAGGTATCACAAAGTGTCCCCATCTACATGTATGACAAAATTCGGAACATATGTACATGTAAATTTTAGTAACACGTACACATGGTTTAACCACGGCCACCCACAATCAATATTACATGTATGTCAAAGAGATAATTCAACCAACAAATAACAATTTAATTTAAATGTTCAAAAAGACAAAATTTAATAGACATAATTATACGTATTTTGATATTTATTTTGATAATATTTGTCTTTAAAATTAGTAGCCAAATTGCACATGGTTATAATAAAATTATGTAATAGTGCATGTGGCTTTGTTTGTACTTGAAAAAATAGAAAACCTTAATGTTTTATGGAAAATTAGAATCAATTTTTAAAGGTAATATAACACATTTTCGTGATAAGATCACAAGTAGCCATTTTAAAATCAAACATAAAAAGCCTAAAAACAGTATCAATGCAAAAACAAGCAATAAAAAAAAATAAATTAAAACTGACATTTCACTGACTCATCATCACACCACTGTCAAGGTATTAATATTGGAAATATTTTGTGAGTATAAATAGCATAATATAGAATGCATATTTTGTAAATAAAAGAGTATTAGAAAAAAGAAAAATAATATATTTTTTTATAATTTTCACCTCAGGAAAAAAAAATCGAATTCAATTACAGAAGTCAATTATAATTGTGATCCGCCTGCTATTCATCATGAATAACTGAGTTGCAAATTATCACGTGCAGTGAAATTCAACAGTTTTATTTAAAAATACGGTTTCTGCAAACGGCAGCTATTCTTTTTGTTTAATTAAACTGGCTTAGAAATCAATTTTGATTAAGTTTACCTTCTCTTAGCCGGTACAATTGTCGATCGTTTAGCTCTGTTTGCTTGAAAACCTGTCAGGATGCAAAATAATTTTAAAGGCTTTTCTTTGATTGACGTCCACTAAACCTTATCCGCCTCTTTTAAAGGAGAATCTTTTAAAGGAGTTATTGGTAACCGCTGTAAGGCATCAGTGGAATTATACATAACGTCGGACTGTAAAAATTGTTTTTGATAAGTTTGCAATTTTGCATTCTGCACCTCCTATTGTTGACAGCAGAAAGAGGCTATCTCGCAGAAACGAAACTTACGAATCATAGAACTTATTGCTCAATTGTAACGTCTTATCACAGCTCGGAGGATGGAGTGGATGATAATGTTTTTTCCAAAGGAAACAGAAAAGCTCTGGGATCAATGCTACGGCAAGACGTTACATAAAACGAAGAAAAGAAACTAATGTATGATTCTACCGAATATGGTCACGTTAGTTTTGTAAGAATTATATGCTTAAATCGTAGACAATTCTCGTCTTGAGGGGGGGAAGCTTTAGACATAATTTGGCTGTTGCACGAATGTCCCAGATGACATATTTGGGATAAACCTCTCACCTTTGACCAGCAGATTCAGCTAGCTCGTCCAACTGCTGTTTCCGTAAGATGTCGTTTTCCTGATGATTTGCAAACAACAGCTTGATAGACCTGTAAAACAAGAACAAATAAATCAGGTAAACAGAACGAGTGATAATGTTTCGTAACATACTCATCAAGAAAGCATATACCACTGCCAAAATCTTTCTCGTTTTTCCGATTCACAGGAGCCCAAAATATGATCAAACATCTTCTGATAGGATCCTTCTGTAATTGGACACTCGTTAAGTGTACTCAGTCTGTGTGTGGCTATATTAAAAACAGCTTATATACAGCTACATCGATTTAGTTCCAGACACCTTTCGCAGGCAAAGTTCGCATGAAAGCTCGCTAAAAAATGTTTACGTTTTTGGTTCTGGGACTAATAAAGCCAGGCTGCTTGGTGCAAGACCGACGTATGCGATGAACTTGGTCACAAGTTCAAGAGAATAATCCAAAAGTTCTTGTTCATCATTTTATCTTACTTTAAATTAAGAACCATCGAATTCCATGGCAAAGTCCGTAGAAAAACCTGGAAACGTATTAGCATTTTTTTAATGTTTTGGCCAAACTTGTCACTTATACGATTTCTTTCACCAATCAACAATTGTAAATTTTATTTTATAATTATCGTTCTAAATTCTAATTCATAAATCAACATTTATTACCGACAGTTACTTACTTTTCAGCTGATGAGTTCTCCAGGGCTGTTTGCCGAATAAGTCTCACCATTGGCGTACATCCTGTCAAACAAAGTCCAATTAACGCATTTTGGATAACCAGCCTTTCTTTATTGATGACAATAGATGTTTGAATACTCCAGCAAATAACACAATGCAACAGGCGCCGTCAATCACCATTGGTATGACATGCTACACTATGACTGACCGATTGACTCAGTGACTGATTGACTAAGTGACTGATTGACTGACTGAGTCGGCATGCGAATGATTGACTGATTAGTAATAGTTGTTTGGCTATCTGGTTGACTGACTGACTGACGGACTGAGCATGTGAATGGTTAGTTGATTCACCAACTATCTGGATGATTGAATGACTGACTGACTTAGCATGCGAATGATTGACTTATCAGTTGATTGATCGATTGACTGTCTGGCTGTCTGACTGTCAGTCAGTCAGTCAGTCACTCAGACAGTGTTAACAAGTGATCTCTATCTAGCATGTATGATAGATATAACATACCTGTTCCTGCTGCAATAAGAACTATTTCCTTCGCCTCACAGATTCGGGATTCTTGAAAATCTCCAGAATAATCACTTATTTGAAGAATATCACCTGCAAAAACAAAAAAAAAACATGTCTTACAGTTTGACATATCCAGTGCAAAAAGCAACTAAAATATTGAGTGGAATACCACGAACAACATGTTGCAGACTCGGATAATTGGGATAATTAAGAAAAACAAACAATTGTGTTTTGTACTGCAAAATGTTACTTGTGGAATTGTTTTTGTTTTGTTTTTGTTTTTTGTTTTTTTCATTTAGAACAGTTGAGCCTGTCGATGAAATTGTGATGTGACCACTTAAATGATAGCTATGGAGCAAAAAATAAATGTGACACTGTTTGTGGTTCTGTTCTGTTGAAGCGAAAATGAATAACATGCAAGTTCTTTGTCTTGTGAGTTCAGTAGTTCTTATACAATAACTGAATATGATACACACGCTCTGATTGGTCAATTGCTATTGACTGTTATACTGGTAAACTACATGGATAATGTGGTCATTATATAAACGTAACAACCACACATTCCTATGGTTGATCGATGCACATGTAATAAGCCACTAGGGATGTTGGAATAACACTCGGAAAGCTTGTAAATCACTTGCCTTCAGCTCATGACTTACAATCTCTTTTCCTGTTCTTTCAACATCCTGCGACGTTCATTGAGCCAATAAAACATAGAAATGTGTGGTCTATTGCTTTATAAGGAAACTATATATATCTTGCAAGTAGTAGGAAATCTGCAAAAATGACCTGATATTACACTCGACAGGCTACTGATACATCTAGGTGCAAATGATTTACGAAAAATTGTTTTCGACTGACCTGCTACTAAAGAAGATAACGTTGGTGTTAGTGTTCCATCTGGGTAGATTTTAATCATTAAATAAAAACGTCGGCCATCATATTCTCTTTCAGTTGGACCAACTTGCAAGGATGGTAGGACTACTGTGTAAGGACGGCTGATCTGCATGCCTGCAATGACAGGAAAATGCACAACGAATAAGTATTTCTAAAATTCGGTTCTCACCATGAATGATCAGGTTAATTGCGTAAATAATAAGGGGCACCCTTCAATTGTTTTGCTAAATAGCTGAACATTTGGGATGCCCATACCACCCTCAGATTTTCAGATTACAATTAAACGAGAAGTTAAGGCTCTCAAACCGGATATGTAAACTGTGGGGATGGAAAATGCGATTTTTGGTTCCTCAAAATTCCAGATAAAAATTTCAGGAAGCAAATAGGTCAGACCTTAAAAAAATCTTGGAAATCATACTTGAGATAACTTTTTCGGAGAAAAGGATTTTGTTCCTTTCAGCCGGTTGAATTTTCAGCTAAGGCATCTGAACAGATCAAAATTTGGTAGCTGACAGAAATATCCCTTAAAACGGTAATAATTCATCAAAATTAAGAAACAAAAACAGACTTTCTAAAGCCTTTGGTGAAGCTGGCTCGTTGGGTGCCACTGATTTATATTTTGAAGAGATAATTATTTTGGTTGAACATGTACATTTGTATAAAGCCACAGAAAAATGGTCATTTTGTTTTCATAAAACTTGATGCCACAACCACCACTTTACATTTGTAGGAAGATTTGAAGAATTTAAAAGTACTTAATGTCGAGAATCATTGGTTAACATCTACATGTACATGTACATGTAATCCTGGGTTATTAATTTGTTTTTTAGCCTGTGACTTACATGTACTGCAATGCCTGCTATCAGCTAGCCACTATTCAATTTTATGCTAATCCTGGGGTAACTTAATGTGATTTTGACTGCTCTGAAATTGTTACTTAAAACTAACAGTTAAAATCATGCTTTCAAGAGATCCTGTTGGTTGGATACTAGTGTAAGACCGAGTGGCTCTATTATGGAGTTACAACTCAATTTTAGTTTTGAAGTATCAATTTTAAAATTATTTACTTTGGCCCCTTTATCCCCAATGGGACATTAAGGGCTGCATGTAGATATGTTGTACACTGTAGGTTAAAATTATTTCAAACTAGGTTAATTTTTATTTTCCTTCCTCTGAGATTATTGTAATGAATCTGGGACAAAGGAAAATAAAAATTAACGTAGTTTGAAATAATTTTCAACCTAAAATCATTTTAACCTACAACAGATACATGTACCAAATGTACCACATGTATGAGTCAAGTTTAGTTTCATTAACATTATTGACAAAATTACCCTAGAGACATTATTCTGGCCTATTGTACCTTCGACATCTCTGTTCATGTGTATATATATGTCCTATGGGAATTCTCATAATGACGCCTTCTGGCAGCTCACAACAAAATAGTTTACAGTTATGTGTAATCAGTTCAACAGAGACTACTCTGTAATCCCATAACCTGGACTCTGTAAATCAGACAAACATAAAATTTACGAAATAAAATATGTTCAACAGAGTGAATGTACATGTGACATGTAATACAATGAAGGTTGTCTTTGTATTGACTAGGAAGCAACAGTTGAATGATTCAAACGAAATAGTTGAGTTGCACCTAATTCAGCAACCCTTTTTTTGCACGCACCATAAGCTTCATGTTTGATAAGTCATGCCACAGGGCTTATAATTTATTGTGTCACTAGGTTTGCCATACCTTTTAAGTTTGCTGTACCTACACTGTAATTCCAATCTAGCTACCAAACCAAATTGATTGTGATGCCATACTACTGTAAAACTACTGTCGTCAGCCATTTACATGTAGTTCAGTGATGGAAGTTTGAGCCAGGACTTTAAACAAATTGGACGGTCAATGACTGATCATGGTCATAATGCACTATGAATCACATGATTACTTTTTTTCCACAATCATACAAATAATACATGTTCATTGCCTCTGTTCTTGTGCAGCTTAAATGAATTATTGCCATGCAGACCTTTTCCCAAGTCTGTCCACCGTACCCCAGCAGATTCTTTTGTTAAAAGAAGGTTGACTTTTTCACTTTCTCCAGACACACGCACTGTTATATCAGTAAACAAATAGACTGCAATTAGTTTTACATTGTATTTATCTAATATTACTTCCAGGACCAGAAATCTCAATTTTGGGAGACTGATCACCGGCTAACAATAATCTGGATAAAATTTTATTCCTGTTTGGTGTTTTTTACTTTGTCAAAAATGGTAAATTAAGAAAATTATCACCAACGTCAAGTTTTTTTTTTCTGGGTCATATCTTTTTATCATAAACATTTTTTTTTTTTATAGAATCATATCAAAGGTCATTTGTGGTCTCTCTTTGCTCGTTTGGTAAGCAAACCTCTACAATTTTATAAAAGAAAAATAGAAATC
The DNA here is from genome assembly GCA_022457155.1 of Cladopsammia gracilis. Taxonomy (NCBI): domain Eukaryota; kingdom Metazoa; phylum Cnidaria; class Anthozoa; order Scleractinia; family Dendrophylliidae; genus Cladopsammia; species Cladopsammia gracilis. Next base: position 1,064,683 of record JAJGOT010000113.1, read on the forward strand.
AATGAAACTATTTGTTACACACCTTTTTGATGACTTATAACATTGCTGAGTTCTACAAAAGAAAATGAAGATAATTCTGTTGTTAGGCATTAGCCATAACATTGGATCAGGTTACAATGTACATGCATGCAGTGGCAGACAAGTTCAAATCACTCAATATGTACTGTATTTGTTTTGAGTTCTGATTGGTTCATTGCATTGTGTTTTTAATATGACCATTTTACAGTTGTGTGCTAATGGTGACCTGGCCTTTGAATGCATGGAAGCGAGGATGGAGGTGACCTTGTTATGATACAGAACTTAGTGCTCTTCATATGTAAATTTAGCTAGTTAGCGTGAGAAAAACATTATTAACAAATGAAAAGCACTAAGGTCTGTATCAAAACAAGGTCACTCCCAGCCTTGCTTCCACTCAAAGGCCAGGTCACTAAACACACAACTGTAAAATGGTCTATTGGCCAGTGATTACTTTTCACATTGGTTTTAGTTTTATGACACTCAATTGAAAACTGCTTGAAATGCAAAAACACAGGGAGAGTAATCTGGCACACAAGCATATCCACTTCCAATTAATGTCCAGGATTTTACACAGAGGGGGATGCTACACCATGATAGGTATCACAAAGTGTCCCCATCTACATGTATGACAAAATTCGGAACATATGTACATGTAAATTTTAGTAACACGTACACATGGTTTACCCACGGCCACCCACAATCAATATTACGTGTATGTCAAAGAGATCATTCATTCAACCAACAAATAACAATTTAATTTAAATGTTCGAAAAGACAAAATTTAATAGTACATAATTATACGTATTTTGATATTTATTTTGATAATATTTGTCTTTAAAATTAGTAGCCAATTTGCACATGGTTATAAAATTATGTAATAGTGCATGTGGCTTTGTTTGTACTTGAAAAAATAGAAAACTTTAATGTTTTATGGAAAATTAGAATCAATTTTCAAAGGTAATATAACACATTTTCATGATAAGATCACAAGTAGCCATTTTAAAATCAAACATAATAAGCCTAAAAAACAGTATCAATGCAAAAACAAGCAATAAAAAAATTAAAACTGACATTTCACTGAGTCATCATCACACCACTGTCAAGGTATTAATATTGGAAATATTTTGTGAGTATAAATAAGCATAATATAGAATGCATATTTTGTAAATAAAAGATATATTTTTTATAATTTTCACCTCAGGAAAAAAATCAATTCAAACAAAATAACTATCCCTATAATAATATAATACTAATAATGTAAAATTAATACACTACGTGGCAATAATGACTTAATACACTACAAAATTAAAAAATAACCAGTTCAATAAATTATTGTAGTAACAATAAATAGAGGTTATTCAGCATGAAGTTGTGTAATATGGCTGAGTATTTTTACAAGTTTTCGCTGAATAAATTGTTTATTAGTATATACTGAAACAGTGGATAGCATTGTTGGCGCGCTCTGATTGGCTACTGAAACTCGGAATAGCAAGTGCTATTCACCTCCCAGCAATTTGCGTACGGACATTGTAATCATTGACAGGAATAAATGAGTTAAAAAGCATCATTTCGTAATATTATCTCACTGTTTCAATATATACTAAAACAACTATTCACCTCAGTGTAGGTGGGAAGTGGTGGATATTTACCGAGCCGTGAAGCGGCTAATTATAGGACAGTAATCCTCTCCTAAAACTAAGTTTTTGAAACTGTTTTTCCTAGCGTGCGGTCAGAAGAGTGAAATAACATGTCATATTTGCACTCGTTTTTGCACTCTAGAATGCTTATATGCCGAATAATAAATGCATTATGAATCATGGTTGTTAATTAATATATGATTTCTTTTAACATTTATAATAATTATTAGTATTAAACTGTGCATTGTATCATACCTAAATGCATTTGGAAGCTTTTTTCTCCTAAAATAAATATTGCATTGAAGTCTTTTCCATCCTTCAATTCCAGTATGACATCTTCTATTCTGATACCCTGCAAGCCACAAAATAAAATCTTATATAAATGGTGTAAAAATTAAACTACTTTACTCTGACTATCAAAAACATAAATGGACCCAAACAAAAACTATATGGGGGCACCCAAAGTAACTGAGAATTACAAAATAATGTATTAGTGTCCTTGGCAAACTATGTTTTTATGTTTTCTTTCAGCCTCAACTGGCAACCTTTAACTTATTTTTATTTAAGGCCTGATAATTAATGCAATGCTGCTTATTTTCACATTAATTAAACTCGTAGGAAGTTATCATGACATCATATACTACTTAAATTTTAAGACTTTATAATGAAATAAAAATAATTTTGTACTCATTACAAGTATATTTTTATCTACTGAGTACTGCTTATTAAACCAGAATTAGCACGTACTAAAACAGAGAAAAACATTCACCTTTTTCTTGGTAAAAACCAAGATGGTGACTATTTTGTCGTTTTGATAGAGTGGTTTTACTTCATCCGTGAAATAGATAGTAGGATTTTACGCCGTAGTACTTCGTATCAGTTTCTATTATCCTCAAATATTAGAGCGATTACAGATAACCCGTGAAATAGTTAGTAGAATATAGTACGCACTATTAGACAATAATTCCATTGTTTTCTTTTGTTTAATTTGGACTATCACACACTAGATTGTGTTTCACGGGTTAACTGTAATCACTCTATCAAGGTCTAACGCTAGTGTAATAGATAGTGATAGATAGTGTTACACACTACTTCCCTGCATTTTTTCGCGGTTTGCTACTCAAGACAGGGATACTAATTAAGGGGTACTCAGAAGCCGCTTTTGTGTGGGCGGCACGGTGGTCTAGTGGTTAGCGCGTCGGACTTTCAACCTGAAGGTCGGTAGTTCGAGCCTGGTCTCTGCCGTCGTGTTGTTTCCTTAGACAAGAAACTTTACTCCACACTGTCTCTCTCCATCCAGGTGTATAAATGGGTAGAAGCCGCTTTAGTGGAAAAAGAACTTTCGGGGATAAAATCTTGCTTCGAGGAACCATCATACGTTTTTATCAATGCAGGAGCAATGCGGAGAGATGCCTTGTTTTTATAACGGATTTCACAACCGAAGAAGCGGAGTTTTCAAGCAGTCCAGTGCTTTAAAGGTAAAATAAATCACATTTTTCGATGGGAATTTATGTTGATATCAATTTTTGATTGACTTTTCCTTTGTGTTCTCTTAAGGTTTGGAGACATGTTTATGAAACGTTCAAATTAAGTCGTGTTGTTAGTTTGAATTTCAACGAGGACAGCTCTGCCTTGATACGCTATAAATGGTACGTGTTCTGCTTTTAAACATAAATTAGTGGAGATTTGAATAAAATTTTTCGAAAGAAGATTGTGTAGTCCGTTTTTATGTCTTTGTTCATTCATTACATAGATTAAAAAGCGATTTTATGTAAACAAAACAAGACTTAGATTTTCTATCTTCACTCGCGTCGCCTTATGCAAATATGTTTGTGTATTTTTGCAATTTTGATTTCCAAATCAGTTTCTCGGGCAATTTTTGACAAACAAAAACTGTATTTTATTCGGGAAGTAGTCATACTAGTTCTTCTAGACAGAGAAAAGTTGTTTTTGTGAACTTTTGTACGGTCTAAGTGTACGGTGCAGACGGTCGGGTAATATGCTAAAATTGAAAATAGCCCGTATGTCAATCTTAATTCTTGTGCTTCCAACCTTTCACCTTAGTTAAGTTTCACGTTAGTTAAGCTTGTTTAAAGTGCTTCGCTGTTAGGCTTCGCCTATCTTTATATTAAATAAAGCAAAACAAATAACATCAATACACATGTAAAATGCAACACCTGACATGTAACGGCACCAAAGAACAATAACGCACCGGTTTTTTTAATTAATTATCAAATGTTTTAAACATGTGTGTAGTAAATTACCGACCATCTTTTTCCGAGTGATAGGCGTGAGAATTTTGTTGTGGGAGTGCCAGGATTTCCAAAGGCAACCCGATCTATTCCAAAGATGTTCGAAGTTGTATTTTTATGAACGGTTAAAGCTGATAGCTCAAATCTGTAAGTCAGGCATGAGAAATTGCTCCACAGGCATGGGTTGGTGTGAGATCGGAGTTTTGGACTTGCAGGCGTGAGACTCACGCCTAAGGCGTAAGACTTGGCTGGTACATGTAAAGATCTTTATTATTATTATTAACAACTTCCAACCCATAGACAAACGTGCGAGTTAACAAATCAATAACGGTAATAATATCATACATGTATAGTGTAGTCACTCTTACTATGGGTCTGGCGAGTTTTGTGGGGGAACCGGGACAGATAATCCATCTACTGGTAAATAAACAGAAATAACAAGTATAAGCACGCCTGCTAAAATACATGTACATGTAGTTATTGTTAGCATCGTTTGCAAACATACAACAGTATTATTGTACGTACAATGTAGGAGTAGTGAAGGTAAATTCAAGACTTTGTAAAACAGTAAGTCTTGTAGGATATTTTGCTGGGAACCCAAGACTGAGCCCAAGACCTCAGGTATATTAAGGCCTGGGTCAGTTACGGTACATCCAAAAATTAAGGGGGGTTGGCTATCTCATAAAGTACGGAACATATTGATATGAAACTTGGGCAAAGGCTTAAACTTAATGCAAAAGTTGATTTTGATATGAAGATGTCCAGAAACGGTCACGCAACTGACTGACAAAATATCGTTTGGATATTTTTAAGAGCGCAAAGTCATACACGAAACTAACTGGAAGGCGTGTCCAGGTCACGTGATGATTGAAACGTCACGATTTTGTTGTCGCGCAAACACAGGGTAGAAATAATACCACTTAAAATTCTCAAAAAAAAATTCCCTTGTCTGCAAGAACACCGAAGGAACAAACCGGAAATAAAAGCTTAATTGGTCACGTGATAGTTGAATGCCGTTGCCAAGTTTCATACTAACGACACGTTTCCTTTTGAAGATAGACCATCTTCTTACTCTTTTGATAAAATAGGAACAGACCCAGTCCTTAACATACCTGAGATTGCAAGATAGCCTTGCAAAGACTTTGCAAAGACTCCAACCTACCTTGTGCACCAGGAACAAAAAGACTGTTGGAAGATTTCACAGATGCAGGTGAAACATTCAGAGATCTTCCTGATCCTAAACATAAAACAAGTTTTATATGCAGTAATAAATGAAATGCTTTATTCAAGTCCAGTTACTGCATCCTTGCCGTTCGAAAAAATTATCCTTTAATAGATGCTAATATAAGCAGGAAAACTACAGTATACTCGAAAACAAATTATGTTTGTTTATTTTCTTTAAGCCGTAAGTTTTTTCATGTAGTGTTTTGCCATAAGCTAATTCAGCGGTACAGTAATTAATTTACTTGTGAAAAGCTCATTTACGCATTGGTGTCCGTTTATTAATTATTAACTACAAATTGTAATTTCAAAACTTCACTAAATCTTCAATATTTCTTATTTCTCTTGATTATACGAATCCTTCTAGAAAAACTATCTCCTCCCAAACATACCCAAAAATTCACAAAACACCCCACAGCATAGCTTTACGGGATGAGCATAGAGGTTTTGGATTGCTTGAAACGTGAACGAGATATTTCCATTAAAGCTATGTCAAGTGGCGGGAAAATGGCGTTTAGGTTAAGTCCACCTTAAAGGCCCACCTTCACCCAAAATGCAGTGCGCGCCTTGATCACTTTCTACGCTGAATTGCATGTTAAACGAAATTTACGCTTGAATGCGTGCAACCAATCAGATCACGCGTATGAACAATGGAGCATTTCAAAACAAAAACAAACGACCGCAACGTCTTTTGGGTGAAGGTAGGCCTTTAAGGTGGCTCCTTTGTTATTTCGGATGCACTCACAAACAAACTTTGTCTCATAACTTTTCCGGCTCTAGAGCGATGCTTCTAAAACTTTGCGAAAAGTTACAGTTATTACCTAGCAATAATATGATAGAATTCGATTTTCACGGGAAAAAATATATTTAGTGATAATCAGGCTTAAATGAACCCCACTTTTTTAACAAAATCGCACCCTGTGAAAAATTTTGCTGTTATATTTGTGTTAAATTTCTGGAATCAGCTTACATTGACTTAGTACATACCCTTACCAAGTTTCAGCAAAATCGTTGGAGCAGAAATGCGGAAGAATTAACGCCATCAAAATTTAGCCCTAAAATTCTCTTAAAATTTTAAATAGTTCATGCTCTATGACTAAACAATCTACGAACTCAAATTTCTGGGAGAAGCCTTCCCAGTGCTTGCTAAATCTGAATTATAAGCCGATTGCATATCGTGCCAACCGTTAAAAAGTATTCACTAGTTCTGTAAATATTATAAAATGCTCCAAAACCTGCTCAAATCTCCAATGCTGCGTTTTCCGTTATTTTTCGAAAATTATCCTGCAGTTTGGTGTCAAACTCCTTCCACATGAATTTCAAGGTACTGCAATACTTTTACATCGATCGTTTTTTGCTTAGGAGGGCTAGAAATTGGCAAAATAGTTGTTTTTTATAAGCTGCTCCGCATCTGAGCTCAGGCGAAGCTGACAAGCAGTTTTCAGAGTTTTGTTTATGAATAAGAAATGAGCACATGTGGAATTTATTCTAAGAATTCGCACCTTTATAAGGGGGGCGAACGAAATATGCGCGCTAGTTACCCCAGGAGGGCCAGGGTGCATTCCGCATAGACCCCACGCCGAAGTTACGCCGAGGGCTTTGAAATGTACGCCGAGTAGGCCACAATTCTACGCCGTTGGTAGCATACTACGCCAATAAGTGCCCCCGGGCCCAGATCTTTTGCCGCGGCACCGCCGCGAAAGAGAGGCGGGTAAGAGAAATCCTGGAGACTAGTTTGTTGAAAAAGAGCAAAAGCATTTACTTTTCATCATTATGTGTTCAGTGGTCGTGCTTTATTTTATATAGCCATCGCAAGAAATCAAGGACATAAGAGCCGAATAATATTTATTCAGGTTTTCGCTTATCGTTGACAAGGAACTATGAATTTCCGTTTTTATCAGTTGTCACTTCCGCCCTTATAATGTTAGAAACAATATCGTTCATAGAAAAAGATAATATTTAAGGTGTGCACTTTAATTTTCGCACAATATGCATTAAATACGTGTGCGCGCGTGCCTTCCCTAGCCCCTAGTTTCCACTTTTCTGAAAGCGAACAAATTCGCCTTCGAACGTGCAGATATTAGGTCAGTGGTTGCTTGCCAATGCTTGCTGGATACAAGCAGAGCTCTCAAGTTGATTTACTGGGAAAGAGTTAGTTTTTCGACGGCGTAGCCGTCGATTGTGACGCCGCAGGCATAACTTCCCTAGGGGGGGTCTGGGGGCATGCCCCCAAAAAAATTTTGAAAAAATTTAAGTAGCTAAGACGCATTTTCCTTTATTCTGAGCGGAAATGTGACCCTTTAAAAGTGACTATCCGCCATTGTCACGTTACCGGTGGTCAGTGAGTATATGCAATATTCATTAAACCCACTCACCGGTGTAACGCCGGCTCTGCATGAGAATTTTACACTGTTGAAAAAAGTTCGAAGCGAGTACAATGGAAACAGGGACTAATTATATCAAGAAATATAGTTAATTCACGTAGGCACTTACTTAAAGCAGCAATTTTCTACCTCAAAATCAACTGTTTTAATCAGAAACTTTAAATGCGTGAGAAATATTAGCTTTAGCGTGAGAGCGTGAGATTGGATTCGTATGCGAGTCTCACGCTCAATGCGTGAGGCTTGAGAGCTCTGTAAAAGTATTGTACTGTGAGAGGCGTTCTGCAAAGATATATGCACTCAAAAGGATCGTAAATTTATTTTTTTTATTGGCCACAGCCGCCACAGGTCAAGTAGCCTTTCGTGGCTACGCCAGGTTAGTGAGAGCACGCCAGTTACGCCAAATATTGCCTTGATCACTCGCTTCAGTACGCCGACATCTTGTCGATCGCACGCCGGTACGCCGCAATATTTTGAAACCCACGCCGAAGATCTTCGGCGTAACCTAAACTAAATGCACCCTGGCAGGAGGGGAGGGAGCATCCATCCATCCTCCCTAACCCTAACCCTAACCCTCCTAACCCTACCCTACGTACGCCCCCCACGGCTCGCGTGCTGATTAAAAAATAATTCTCAAACTCATTAATAATTCATGACGAGAACACAAAGGAAATCACTACCGTGAAGGAGGTTTTGAAATCGTTTCTTAATTTGCATAGATTTTGGCGATTTTATTCCTTCGTTTTCTCCGCATTTAACGATCAGTTTGAGAAGCTATATCAAACACTCGAAACAGTGTTTCATCAGATTTCCAAACACCTTGAAGTGGTTTAAAAAAACTCGGCTGCGCCTCGTTTTTCCAATCCACTTCTCGGTGTTTGGAAATCTGATGAAACACTGTTCCTCGTGTTTGATATATTACATCAAAAGCTCCTGCAAGGGAACTCGTGAATACGACATGCTCTATATATTGCTGGCTCATATCTTAGCCACCCTTTACTACAAAAAGGTGTCGAAATGTAGTCAAATACATTAAAGAATAAACCAATCAAAGACCAAATCGAACTGTTGCTGCAACTGGTCGTGTCCTGTGTAATATAAAGTTAGGTACGCAGATGATTCCTTGATATTGTCGGCCCTATTTCTAAGCTTTGCAATTGAACCAGTCTTGTTTTATTTCCTCCATTGGTCACTTATTATACCTCTCTTACAAGAACTCATGAAGCCCTTTAGTGATCATTGTCTCTTCTAACAGTTATGACTAATTTAAATGTGGAATCATTTCCTATGACAGATCTATATATTTATTTATTTTCGACCTATAACGTAACGAATTTGCTTTTGGTTTGTCGGAATGCAGGGAAAGTCCCGGATTGTTCTTAGCAACCAAAAAAAAAAATAGGACCACAATGCGAACGTGTGGGGGCCACTATTAGAATCATTCTTCAAAATATCATTGTTCAAATAACTGGAACCCATTCAGTACATAGACAAATTCGGCTAACGCATTGTTGTACCCAATTCAAACCTTTTGGGATTAGAACTCTTTGTTTATCATATTTCCATATCAATGAAGCATTGACATGGAAATTATATGGAAATACTGTGAACAAAGGATCCTATTCCCAGAAGGTTTGAATTGGGTACAGCAATGCGTTAGCCGAATTTGTCTATTCAACAATACACTTAGTAATAGCGGAGCACTCGCCAGGCCGAAGGCCTGGCTGCGCAGCCCCATACTCATAGAACCTGTGCCGTCATTTTTCATGGTCATGGATAGCGGAATGTTTCGCGGGCGCGAGTGTGTGTGTGTGTCACACAGGACCGCGCGTCACATCGTGGTGTGTCACACAGGACCGCGCTCCGTCGCGCAGGACTAGCTCGCGGGCGCGTATGACGTTGCAAAACATGCGCATACGACGTCATGTAGAAACCAAAGCGAGGCTTTGTTTTTTGCGCGGTTACACGGCCGAATGTCACGTCAGCTAGAAAAACACTTTGATTGTCTGCTGTGTTTACTGAGCGGAGAAAACGGTTGAAATTATAAGTCGTTATTTTCCTGCATTTTTTCGCGGTTTGCTACTCAAGACAGTGATACTCAGAAGCCGCTTTAGTGGAAAAAGAAGAGCTTCCTGGGATAAAATCTTGCTTCGGGGAACGTCATACATTTTTCAAAGCGGGGAGATGTTTGATTTTATTACGGAATCCAGTACCACAGGAGCGGAGAAAACGGACACTAAAACTCTCGAACGTTATGAATATGACGGCAAACAACCTTTGCCGAAGAGGAGAAACACTGGACATCGGACAAACAAACATAAGCAGAAAAGCAAGTAACGTCTAAATGTGATTTGCAAAAATTGTTTAGTTTAATAATAAGACTTAAGCTTAAGCTTCAGTTAAATATGTTAATTTTACCCGAAGAATTTTCTCCAAGTTTTTGCATTCAGAGCTAAATTTACAACTTTGAATATCCGTGGTTTTGGCAATGAAGCGAAACAACGCTCTGTTTTTGATTTTGCGAAAAATTCCCGTTCTGATTTTATTTGTTTACAAGAACCTTTAGCGACAAGACAAAATGCGATAATTCTCTGACAGCTACATGAAATGGCGCGGTAAAAGGTTCTGGTCGCCCGCTCTTGGTAAACAAGGCGGCGTTGCCATTCTTGTCGCTGAAAATACTGATTTCAAATGTTTACAATGGAAAAAAGATTCTTCTGGTAGAATTGTTAGTGTTTTAACTGATTTCGACGACACGAAAATTAATTTGGTTTTATACTTATGCACCCACGAATCCAAGTGAACGTACTTTTATGACACAATTCATGAATATTTTTTCCGAACTCTTTTAAAATTATTGCTGGCGATTTTAACTGCATTGAAAACGTTTCTGATAAGTTTGGAGGAAATCCTACAATTTCCATGGATTTGAAAGATCTGCACAGTGTTCTCTGGCGCAAAAAAAAAAACACGGCCGACTGAAAAATACAATGCACATGGTAATAATGCGGATAAAACTATCGGTACACGTTTGGATAATTTTTTTATTGCTCAGGACTTGTATGATTCCTTTTTAAAATTTGAAATTTTGCCTTGTGTTTTTTCCGATCATGATTCTGTTGATTTAAGCCGCAATTTGCATAATTCATTTTCCCGTGGACCAGGACTTTGGAGGCTAAATTTAGAATTTGATGTTTGCGATATGATCTCAGAAATTATTAAGAAACATGCATTGTACTGGAAAGCATTTACTTTCATTCAAGCTTTGTGGGATTTTCTTAAAGAATCTATAAAATTAGTTGCTATAGATTTTGGTCGAAGTAAACAACGCGCAACTATAAATTCTTTGATCGAAGCTAAACGGGCTCTTATTGAAGGAGATAGCTCAGCGAAAACCACCATAGAAACGCTTGAAAGAGAAATTCGGGCCATTAATTTATCCCAAATGAGAGGAAGCCAAATTCGTAGCAGAGTCAAATGGCTTGAAGAAGGTGAAAAACCTACCAAATTCACGTGCTCAGAAAAATACTGTTCAATCTATTTATAACTCCGCCGGTGTTGAAGTCTTTTCACAAGATTCCGGCCCATTTCGATTTTTACCGTAATTTGTACTTGCAAGAACCTGTTAATTTAACAGTCCAAACCGAATTTTTTAACAATCTTGTAAACAGATTAAGTGAGAGCGAAATTTTATCCTGCGAAGGATTTTTATCTTTGGCTGAAATTACCCACGCAATGCGTGGACTTTCTTCAGGGAAAACCCCCGGTTCAGACGGATTACCTCAACAATTTTTCGCTAAATTCTGGGATCTTTTAGGCCCTATTCTGTTCGAAATTATAAATTTAGTTCCGTCCAATTGGAAAATAATTCTCTCAGTGATTCAATGCAAGGAAGCGTGACTACATTACTTTACAAGAAAGATGATAAGAAAAACCTCAAAAATTGGTGGCCCGGCCATTTCGCTACTCAATGTTGATAACAAAATTTGTTCAAAAGCTCTTACAAACAGACTTTCAAAATTGTTACCCTCGATTATTTTCACAATGGCACCGAGAACTCTCGGGACACTGTAAGGGACATAAGGAATGACATCACAACACAGTTGCAAATTGCCCCCCCGGGGGGGGGGGCTGGGACTCTGAGACCCTTAACCTATACTAGACCATTTTAGCTGCATTTTGCAACCCTATTCTAGAATAAACACCGAAAAATCCTACCCTATCCTAGACCTTTTCTAGACTCACTATTTTGCAGAAACTTGTTCACTATCACAGTCTAAGATACCAGGGGTCAGTAAAAATGTCGTACAGCACACCTTGCCGATTTTTCCATTTGCCAGTAAACCTCGTCTAGACTAAATTCTTCATGCAACTGATCAGTTTTGTGGAAAATGATACCCTATTCTAGACCAAACATTTCTGATTACTATACCCTATCCCAGACTAAACTGCTTGAAAACCATACCCTTGACAGCGGCACATACCTATATAGCTCATATATGGGAGTACCCCCTCCCCCCGGGCAAATTGATTTCTCCCGAATGACCAAATAGAAATTTTCTGCTTTGTGGTGTCATCCGAATATTTGTGAAATACAACAGTCAAAGCTTGTGACTCTATAATTTAGCTACTGGCAACTCATCATTCAATACCAGAAATGACTAAAGTAATCATGTGCAAACCAGAAAGGACTTTCAAGTGGACCAAACGACCGGAAATGAACTTTATAAATAATCCCTTATGGACTAGACTTTCAAGTGACTCATGTAAACCGGAACTGACCTTGTATTATTGTAACCGGAAATGACTAGCTTTATAATGCAGGATGCCTTGTAACCGGAAATGACTAGCCTCTCAGGATAATATTGTAAACTTTAGGGATTTGTTATTGATGAATAAAACATTTTAAAACGAAAAAAAACACTTTTGTTTTGTTTAGCAGAGAAAGCGGTTTGCAAAGTCGTTTTTCCCTGCTTTTTTTCGTGGTTTGCTACTCAAGAGAGGTTTCACATTTCAGAAACAGTGAGCTTTTGTGGAATTTGTGCAGTCTAAATGCACTGTGCAGACGGTCGCGTAATAAGCTTACTGTTTTTGAGAATTGCTAAAATTGAAAAATAGCCTGGTCGTCAATCTTAATTCTAATTATTCTTGTGCTTCCGACCTTTCACCTAGTTAAGCTTATCATCATCGTTTTTGTTCAGAGAGCTCCGCTGTTAGGCTAAGCCTATCTATATATATTAGTAATTCGACTGAGTGGAGTAGACTTCAGGGAGTAATTGGGCGAGTAATTCCAAATAAGCCGACCACTTAGTGCGAGGACGATTTGAAATTACGAGAACGATTACTTTGATTTGTACGACATGAAGTTCAATTACTAATTAATCGCTGATCAATAACAAAATTCGAGATTAGAAAGTCTACGTGGAGGTTTTTGTACTATTCAATTACAAAAAGTTGTAATCGGATAGCCTTAATTGGACAGCCATGTGCACTAATTACATAACAAATAGGCACATCATCGTGTATAAAAGGAGTGGTTAAATTGTTGGGAACAACTTGAAGTGGATGTAAAAAACTGCGATTATAGTTAAAGTAATTAACAGAGAGCTCATCATCTTCACCAGTCCTGAATTCGGAGTGTCAGTTAAATTAGCCATTAGGAGTTGGGTGTTTAAAGTTATTTTTCCTGTTTTTATTTGTTCAATTCCAACTTCGGCTAGAAAGTAGATGAAATGTTCCAACTTCGATTGCCGGGGTGTACAAGGTTGTTCTGCAGACGCTTGTGAAATTGTTTCTATTACGGTTGTTTTTCTCTTGCAAACATGCAAACATTTAGCAAGGGCCAATCTTGAATAGGCCCTGAAATTGCCCGTTCCGAACTTTATATGAGGACGGGGGTGATGTTTTAAATTATAATTCAATTAAAAATTGGAGGCCATATCACAAGAAAGATCGCATTAAAATTAGTCTGTTTACCAAGTTTGGGGTTGTTCAATGATTGAACAATCCCAATTGTAGTTTATCTGAGAAAAAAACCTCTTGAAGTGAATTTTGAAGAGACATAAATGGGCCATTGTTAGATGCCATAAACACACTTCCTGTTAATGAATCACTGTATTGTAACGTATGCACTTCCTCAAAAATTGAAACAATAACTGGCATATCAGTTAAGAGCAAATAATCATTTGTTCGCACAGAATATCTTATAGAAGTGTACCGCGGTTATTTCCAATAACCAAAGTATTCTTCAAAGTGGAAGTAGTCCACAAATTAGTCAAATTAATATCTTCTATACGATGGTAAATAATAGCAGTAAGTGACATTGGCACACATTGGTTACCAGCATTTTCTCCAAAAGAGCGATTTATTTCCTTGACTGGAGTGAGCACATACTGTTGTTGTTGGGTCAATGACATCAAATATTATTATACATTGGTGTCACTAGCTCGATTTTGATTGGCTATAAGCACGCAGCTAATTATTGCTTGCTGTTTCTGTTACGTCATACCTACAGACAATAGTTTTATGCATGCAGAAGTGACGTCATACCTACAGACAATAGTTTTATGCATGCAGAAGTGACGTAAGTTGTTTACTTACAATTTGACTGCTGTGCATTGATCACTTTTTTGTGCGCGCTCTTGTCTTTACAAGTGCAGCTCAGGAATATGCATAATAAAACAATTATTGGATTCGGTTTTCGCATGATAGCGATAATTATCAAGGCCTCAGTTTGTGTTATCCGCCTCAGCCTTCGGCTTCGGCAGATAACACAAACTTTGGCCTTGATAATTATCGCTATCATGCTCAACCTCATCCAATAATTGTTAATTGTAGGGCCTGGATTTTCCTCCACGTTATTCGCTTGTCTTATAATCAATGGAATATAAATATTGTAGAATGTCATTTGTGTGAACCAAAACTTCACTTCGTTCCACATTTTATATTGTCCATCAACTTGTTTCAACTTAGGTGAATAAAACACATTCAAATAAAACATCATTAACGTCATGTTTCAAAATCGTCCTCTCAGACGAGATAAGCGTGACTGCCGATCCTGGATCGATATTGTTCAACTGACATCCCCATAATCTTTTTAATCTTCAGGTACGTTTTTTAAAATATCGGTGACTGAGCAAGTGAAATGCTACTCAATATTATTTCCAGTGTCAATATCAGGCCGTGTTAGTATTGCTTTTCAGTGGCTATTTAACCCTATTCGGCCTGGGCTTTTTTTGAGTTCCTGAGCCTGGGGGGGGGGGGGCACATTGTGCCCCCCCTTCGTAACTTCAAGAACATTAAGGCTACAACAATGAAACCTAGAGGGTAAATAGTACGTCCTGAACTGTCTCCTTTGCGGTCCGCACAATGGAACAATGACGTCATATGACGTAGTTATTAGGTAATTAGTTATACGGCCGCCATCTTGGATCCGCCATCTTGGATTTCTGAAATTTTTTAAAACCTCTTAAAAACCATCCAAATTGACTCAAAATTACTCAAAACCAATAAATAAACGCTAAATAACGTAAAAATATAAGAGTTATACCAATAAACATTGTTTTTCTTCATTCAAAGGTACAAATATGCAAATTTCGAAAAACATGGCTGTCAAAATCTTGTTGCCATGGAAACATCAAGTCACGTGATCAAAAAATTGTTACATAAAATTGTTGCCAGATAAATTTTAGGAAAAGTCACAAAGTTTGATGGCGTTTGAATACATATTAAAGAACTTATGAACGTTTAAATGTTTTAAGTAATATCAAGTGCTTCCTCAGTGAACATCAAGCCGAGTGAATATTGGCTTGCGTATTAAGCGTATTAGCTTCCCTTGAATTAAAGTGCAATCTGCACAGTCTTCAAGCCAAACGAAATGTTGGCCTGTAGTGTGACCTCAAGAGCTGCTGTAACGATGAGTAACTACAGGAACAGCCGAAAATGTCAAAAACAACAAAACAGGCCTTTTTATCTCTAACGCAAACGTATCAAGATTTACGACGGATGAAAACAAATTGATACGGTATAGTACACCAGAACAAGCAATAACTTACCTTGAAAACTATAACGAAAATAAACGCCGTCATATTCTATGAAAACAGACCAAACGCTTTATAAACGAAAATCACGACACCCCAACATACCTCGTTCCCAGGCTCTCTCTGCGAACTCCTCCCAGAAGACCATGCGAGACGCGATCACGTAAACCCACAAACATAAACCCACAAATCAGTCGATAGCATAGTGGGCGGCAAGCCCCCACAAAAACAAGACCTCCCTCTGAGATATAGCGCAATTTACCCTTTATCTCAGAGGGAGGTCTAGTAACTTCTAACATGCCAATGTAATCGAATCCCTTCTGCTGTCCATTTCTGTTCCACGTTAAACGTGAACTTTTGCACCAAGGTGTTATAATCTTTAGGCGTGAAAATTAATTTGATGCACGGTTTTAATTAAGATTCTATCTTTATTTATGACGTTTTAGAGGTCTTGCTGCGGCTTGACAGGAATTGATTGTGAGAAGAAGCTTTGAAATAAGACGGATTTTATGGGCACAATAAATTTACGTTGTAAAAAGGGGTCCTGATATTA
The DNA here is from genome assembly GCA_022457155.1 of Cladopsammia gracilis. Taxonomy (NCBI): domain Eukaryota; kingdom Metazoa; phylum Cnidaria; class Anthozoa; order Scleractinia; family Dendrophylliidae; genus Cladopsammia; species Cladopsammia gracilis. The sequence goes on from JAJGOT010000113.1 coordinate 1,080,784, forward strand.
AATACAGCGCAATAACAGAATAAGTCGGCCTCTTAGATATCTGCAAAACAATAATTTAGATTTTTGTAGGTCTTGTACGACTGAAAAAAAGAGCGGTATGAAAATCAACTCCATCTGGACTGAAATTTTGTGTATTCAACCTAACAGAAATGTAGCGATTCGGTAATTATCATTCTAGTCGCTAAATTCAGAAGTCGCTCAGAACGGAAACACCGCAACCTAGTTGTAGGTACAAATGTGATTTTTTTTTTTTTGCGATAAACAAGACACTTCCATGTGGGCTTTCTTTACTGATGATCATTGAATTTGGAGTTCGGTGAAATGCGTAGTTCGTATTACAGACGGCTATGACTAAATGTGGATTCCCTCTGTCCGGTAAATTTTTACCTGTGTATGTACGGCTCACACGAAGAAAATAGGAAGCAATAAATTGCTGACAGCAAGAAAAAAAGCTGGGCTGGTGTAAACAGAGAAATGTCTAGCACTCGAAAATGGTGACCATTTGTGGGCCGCTTGCGTAAACGGTAAGAGAAGTTAAATGTTTGCACAAACTGTTCATACATGTAGATTGCTTGTTATGCAATTTACTTACTTATGTTTATTTTCTATACGCACGTAAAGTAAAATAAACGACGTTGACTTTCTTCCCGACTTTCTTGTGATGTCTTTGAGTTTCTAATACTCACTACAATAGGTACTGCTGTTGTTCAATATGATGCAAATAGGTTGCGGGGTATTCTGCAGTTTAGCCAAAATTACGGTTACTCAGCGTCCCGTAATTTTTAACTGGTTACTGTATAATCTTTTAAAAACAATTCCCGATCCTGTTTGTAGATATTTTTTTTATAGCGTTTACACAAGCCACTCATAAAGCCAGTGAAATCTACGTCCTAAGCCACGTACAATTCAGGCGACAGAAGAAATGAAACGTATTCCACTGCCCTGGTGCGGTGAAGTATGTTGCACAGTATCCGGCCCAAAATGAATTGTTTTCCGTCTGTTTTTGTATTTTGTTTTCTTTGCCCAGAGTTTTAAGGAAAAAAAATTGTTTACGAAAGTTTAAGTACAATATAGCGACCAACTTTTCGTGAGTCATGAATGAGATTTTCTTCTTCGGACACACCAGATTTTCAAAGTGTTTTAGAACAACAACCGGGAAAATAACTTTCCAGAGCCACACGCTCCTCACACGCTTCTGAGGTACACGGATCTACAACCCTGGCCAAAACTCCTGGGACACTACCGAAACAACCCTGCAAAATAATGCATTCCCCCCCCCCCCCCCCCCCCCCTTAGTGCTATGTTGTCCTTACGGGTACAAAATGTTTACACGGCAATTAACCTTGCTGTGGGTGGGGACTGAAATAGCACGTGATAACAACATTCTGAAGCATACCGAGTACTAGGATAAGAATATATTAGGGAAGGGTATATTTTGCGTGCAATTTCAGTTAGTGTCCCAAGAAGTGTTGCTCAGGTTTCTGGCTGGTACTCGTACAAACAGCAGAAATTCAGCCAGGACTTGTGACCATGTCGCAAGCTTGATGTGACCGATTAACAAGGTCAAGATAACCTGCTTGTATTGTTTCATGACAAAGCTACATGTATTTCTTTGTTTAACTTATGTTCACATGGAACTGCATTATTAGAATATCTATATAACAAAAGTAAACTCCTGTAACAAATATATAACAAAAGAATTACTGACTTAGCTACTGCTTGTAGAAACTACTGCTAGCTACTGCTTGTAGAAACAATACATTATTATTATTATTATTATTATTATTATTATTATTATTATTATTATTATTATTGTTATCAAGAGAAGTGCTGACTCTACGATCGATGAAACAAAGGGCTCAATATAACTAGTACAATGTACATGACAGAACTTTTTGATATGCGGCTCAAAATATTAATCATGTTACATATCCCAAAAGTGCCCAGGCATACGGTGATGTCAAGTCTCCAACCTGGGTGAACCAGAAAAGATATACAATTGCCAAGATTTTCAAATGCAGCTCAAAATAATAATCATGTTATATATCCCAGAAGCGCTCAGGCATACAGCGATGCCAGGACTTCTACCTCGATGAACCAGAAAGCGTATACAACATTTGCCTAGATTTTCAAATGCGGCTCAAAATATTAATCATGTTATATATCCCAGAAGCGCTCAGGCATACAGCGATGCCAGTACTCCTACCTGGATGAACCAGAAAGGATATACAACATTTGCCTAGATTTTAAAATGCGGCTCAAAATATCAATCATGTTATATATCCCAGAAGTGCTCAGGCATACAGCGATGCCAGGACTCCTACCTGGATAGACCAGAAAGGATATACAACATTTGCCTAGATTTTCAAATGCGGCTTAAAATATTAATCATGTTATATATCCCAGAAGCGCTCAGGCATACAGCGATGCAAGGACTCTTACCTGGATGGACCAGAAAGGATATACAGCATTTGCCAAGATTTTCAAATGCGGCTCAAAATATTAATCATGTTATATATCCCAGAATTGCTCAGGCATACAGCGATGCCTGGACTCCTACCTGGATGGACCAGAAAGGACATGCAACATTTGCCTAGATTTTCAAATGCGGCTCAAAATAATAATCATGTTATATATCCCAGAAGCACTCAGGCATACAGGGATACCAGGACTCCTACCTGGATGGACCAGAAAGGATATACAACATTTCCTAGATTTTCAAAATAATAATGATGTTATATATCCCAGAAGCGCTCAGGCATACAGCGATGCCAGGACTCCTATATTTTGCCTAGATTTTCAATTGCAGCTCAAGATAATATACATGTACACTTACACTGTTAGGTGTGTGAAATCAACATTAATAATTATTTGAGAACTATGCTAGAAAGGCATCACTGCCTTTAGTTACATTTGACAAACATTGTTTTTACTTTCCCTATCATACATGTACTAAGGCACTATAACTCTTTTTCACTGCTCCGTGGAAGTATTTGTGAGTGCACCTGAACCATTTCCTCACAGAATGTAACCTGATGCAACAAGTATGTTACAGCAACATCTTTGTCTTTAACGAAGTTTTGCAATTTATCCACAGGCAGTGATTGAGTCAATCTCTTCAATGTTTTCCAGAAACCTATGTTCTGTTGACCCTGAAAACCATAAAGATTTTCTTAGTTCTGCTATTAAGATTTCAGTCAAATGTAGGGTTATTAAGGGTTATATAACTGTGTATATAACAGTTACATATACACATTTATGTTTTAAGACCAAAATCAAGGCCCATAGGCTGAGCACTGAGATATTTGTTTCACTATGAGAGTGCCACCCCCTCCCCCAACCCCTTCCTGAAGGTCTGGATCTACCACTGGTATACTGCAGTGGAGTTGAAAACCAAGCATTAATAGCATAGCATAAATTTCCAGCAGTAGAGGATGATTTGTAACCTTTACTTTAATAACTATTGCGAAACACTAAGCTATATTTTTGAATGTTGTGCCGCCCAATACCACTTTCCTGTCCAGGTTTTGTCTTCACTAGAATTCTGTCCCTCCCCTTCATAGTTCCTGTCATACTCGGCTAAAACTGTATTGCAATCTTTCAGGCTCTGTTGGTGAATGTGTTGGATATTTACCTCCACTTCAGTGAATAAATAGAGGTTACAACAGTGAATAAATAGAGCGCATATGATTTTTATTCATGAGTTAGGAAGAATCACAAATGAACGAGCAAGGCTTTGAGAGCGAGTGAGTTCTTCCCAACTCATGAATAAAAATAGTACAAGCGAATGAACTGTGAAGTAATTTGTTTATTATATGCATACTGAGATTTACACAACAGAAAAACAAGACGAAACGATTAAATTATCAACACTTTACAGTGTAGTAGAAGGGTTCTTGGTTTATTGTCAGACTCAACTTTCAAGTGGAAAAATTCACCAAATTCACACACCTAACAAAAATAACTATGACAATAATTTTTTACCAAAAGTATAACAAGACTAAAAATAATGAGTCACAACTTCAAAGAAACATGACTGAAAATTCTAACATGATTGAACAATGAGTCGAAGTTCGAGAAACACTTATTTTTTATATAAAAGCAGGCCCTGCTTAAAGTAAACAATTTATAGTTCACGAAATCCATGTAAGCTTACTTACTTACCCTGAATCGGAATCCAATGGACTAATTCGTTTGTATCTTTTTGTAAAGGAGCTTTCTCAAACTGTTAGAGTTGGAGATTGATTCAAAGTGTTCACTGAAACAGTTATTTGTCTTCCGCTGATAACAGCACACGTGAATAATGACAGTGGTTGCTGGCCTGCTTGTTTGTTTGTTTGTTTGTTTTCATGAAGCTGAGCTAGAGAACTCTCGACTTTTTTTGTGTAGCAGTCGGTTGTTGTCGAAGATGGGATGTCGACTCGGCTGAATGTGCTCATTTGTTTTCATTTTCTTCTTCGTCTATAAATTCCTCTACGGACAAAGCGAGATCTTAAAAATGACTCAAAGCCATTTTTCAACTAACAGAAATGCTGAGGAGGGCGAGGGCACACTGAATGGCGGGAATTTCCATGTACGATTTTTGTCACTAGTGAAAAATGTTGTATCACGATTCTGATTGGTCATACGATATTCTTCACTAGTGAGGAAAATCGTATGACCAATAGGATGGCTTGTCATACGTGAAGGGACGATTTTTAACTCATAGTTTTCTGGTGTGTAAATCTCAGTATGTATATAATAATTGTTAATTATGTGAAATTTTAATTTCATAAATAAACATAAACATTATCAAGCTTAATCTTTTTTACCACTACAGTAAATAAACAAGTTACAGTGGTTTATGAATGTATTTTGATATTTGCCTTGCTCTTAAAAAGCATTCAGCACAGGCTTCCCCATGTGGAACCCCTGGACATGCACATCCCTATAATAATAAGTACATGTTAATGGTTACTGTTACAAGAATAAAGGGTTCAATAAATTTGAGAAAATTGACAGTTATTTATTAATAATACTTAAATTGCCACTGCGATGAAATTTTTTATTTCGATTTCTTTACATCTTTCGTGTACAATTCAGACTTTCTTACTCATCTTGCCAAATTTCAATCTACACTGTAGTACGAACATCAGAAGTTATTTTATTTTAACATTTATTTCCGAGAATTTACAGCCGCCATTAATCAACCTTGTTCCAAGGCTTGGTTGCGAATGGGATAAAGTGACGTCAAAGGCTGAAACATACCTCACAGGTTGAAATTACAATAACAAACAGCATAGAAAATTGCACAAAGAACAAGTCCAATGTTTTTGTTGCTTTTCACGTGATTTTCAATACTTATTGTTATTATAAGTTCAACCCGTGAGGTATGTTTGAGCATTTGACGTCACTTTATCCCATTCGCAACCAAGCCTTGGAACAAGGTTGATTAATGGCGGCCGTAAATTCTTGGATATAAATGTTAAAATAAAATGACTTCTGAGTTCGCAATGGATTGAAATTTGGCAAGATGAGTAAGAAAGTCTAATTGTACACGAAGATGTAAAAAACGAAAATCAAAATTTGATTGCAGTGGCACTTCAATTATCTACCTTGGAAATGTTGCAGGTTGTGGATTACATGTAGTTGTCTGCCAGTCTACATATACATGTTTTCAGTGCAAAAAACTGAAACTTACATGTAAATATACAGCAATTGACAACATAAAATGACCTGTGTACATTTGGTGTGATATTGTAGACATTGAACATTGTATGCTAACTACACATGTACAATTATAACCTACCCTTATAACTTTGCAGAACACACAACATTCTGTTTCTAACCCCCTTTGCAAAGATCATCCACATATTCATTGGCATTGCTATTATCTTCCTTTTGCATCATGAGCATGACCAGTGCCTTATAATCAAGGGTAACTGCCATAAAAAATAATAATACATGTAGTTGTACTTTCATACACTAAAGGAAAGTAAGTTTTTAGTGCTCTAATTATCAATAATTTTCGACTGCCATTAAACCCCCATGTTCCTGCAGCCCAGCTACAAATTGCAGATGACTTCATATTGGCAATCAACACAGTCAAGTTCTCCAAATCACCATCCGAAAACTCAGTACAGCGTGTTTTTAAGTTTTTATTTTGTTATTGAAGTGATGGGAGTGGTATTATGAGCTTTCACTTGAAAATTCAAGGGAGAAAATGATGTCACAGCATTAAGCAATTTATCTTTGAGAAAACTCACTGATGGCATACTTGAAAAGCCCAAATTTTCTAAGCTCAACATTTGTGAAGCCTAACACAAAAGCTAGACAGGTATACATTGTACCTTATAGTCCTTAAGGCCGCAAGATAAATGATTTCTAGTTGTAAACAAACGTGTGTAGAATTATTCAAATATAATTTTACGACTTAATCAATGTAAAATGTAAGACAAGGTGACATATTTTATGAGTAAAAACTCAAAAGTCAAATAACAAAATCTCAAATAGCCTGCGTAGCAAGCGTTCCCGTACGAACGAATTTGTCCGCATTCTGGCCGCGCGAAGATTGGGGCGAGAGCAGGAAATCGGCGGATGGGGGTGGGAGTGGGGAGATGAGGGAACGCTTGCCTGCAAACCCCACGATTTTGAAAAACGCCGTTCGTCCACGAACGGGGCTCCTGATTGGTGCGGTGTGGTCACCTTGAGTGACAGGCTTGACAGGTAGCTATCAAATTATCACGCAAAATATTTTGAGCGTGACTTGCGAGATCAAAATGGAGCTCGGAGAACATGTGAAAGATTTTGAAACGTGTTTGACCGAAGTTTTGTCGGAGCTGAGAGAAGCGGGGGCTTGCTTTTACTTTGAAAACGGAACAAGAAAGGGCAATGCGCCATCATTTTAACGGCAACGATTTAATGGCCGTATTGCCAACAGGATTCGGCAAGAGTTTAATTTTTCAGTTGTTTGTTATGATGTGCGGAGTGCAAAGTAAAAGGCAAAGAGGTACAGGCTATTCCAGTATTATTCAGTGTTATTTCTCCATTGCAAAGCATAATTCGGGATCCAGTCGAAGAGGTAAATTGTATGGGGATGACGGCGTGCGATTTAAATGAAAAACTGAACTGCTTGGACGATATACACAAAGGGAAATTTGGAAGAACGCACGTATTTAATTTATAGTCAAAGTTACACAAGGATTTCCTCGCTTAAATGTAAAGGCACGGAAAGAAAACAATGCGTACCTTATTCCTCTATTAATAATAGGCCAGGAAATGTTTTTCTTAGACTTGAGTAGACCCGTTGAAAAAAATTATCGTGGTTTAGTTTGACTGTTGTCGTCCATGCCGGTTTGTAGTGATCGGTAAATTATGCCTATTTTAAATTAGTTGGATCGTTGGATCGATACAAAAAAGGCAAGTCAAAAGCCAAATAATACCCAAATCCAGTCATTAAGGTTTAGACTTTCTCAAAAACTTAATTGACTCCAATTGACACCACGATTTCATTCCAAATTTTAAAGTTGAAAGTGATCTATTTCGGCGGCTGTTTGTTTATATCGGCGTTGAATTGAAAGTGGCAAGTGTGGGAAGATCTATTTGCATTTGTGGACCGATTCGAGTTTTATTTTGGTTACAGCAAAATATAAGATGAAATGAAGCTGAATGATTAGTGCTCCTATCATAGAAAAGTCAGAAAATAGCGAGGAAAGCGAAGATTGATTTTGAACTAGAAATAATATAACCGTAAACAAACACAGCAGTACAGTCGCGCGCTGAGTAGTTGAACTGAGCAGTGTTATCTTTTTATTAGCGGGAATTATTTCACCGGCTCTGTTAACCGGTGTTGGATTCAATAAGTCAAAGCAAGCAAATATACGGATATTTCTTCTAATTTAAGTCGGCATTGTGTTGAAATGGCGAGAAGGTTTATTGATTCCATGAATCTGTGAAGCCGTTTACGAATTCGAAACGTTTTATCTTTTGAAGGAAGTACTGTAGTAAAATTCTACATCCGGTAATCTGTAATTGGCTCACTTGTTGACAAGCTGTCAATCGGCAAATGAAATCAACCGTGACAAATAGGTGGGCGTTTTTCAAAATCGTGGGGTTTGCAGGCAAGCGTTCCCTCATCTCCCCACTCCCACCCCCGTCCGCCGATTTCCTGCTCTCGCCCCAATCTTCGCGCGGCCAGAATGCGAACAAATTCGTTCGTACGGGAACGCTTGCTACGCAGGCTAAATCTCAAAAGATTGAGAACCATTCTTTATTCAATGAGATGCAAATAAGTGGACGGGTATTCTACAGTTTAGCCCAGATATCTTTCCAAAAGTAACTCGAGACATGAATTCCAAACAATAAGCAAGGTTTCAAATGTAAATCGCACATCTTAATATCATTTTATTGCCTTTCAAACCACTTGGGACAAGAGTATATTCGACCACGTGCTAAACTCGACTCAACTCTTATAAGTTTCTTACCTTGATTCTTCGCTCGAATCCGCTAGTTGCAGATCAATTTCCGACTCTTCACCACAAGATATTCCTTCATTGTCACTTCCTTCTGTAAATATCCGTTTCAAAACTTCCTCTGGACTCAAACTCAGACTTCTGGATCTCTTCGCGGCGGAAGACATCTTGAATTGTGTTTCAAGGGCTTTTGAAAACACGTCATGCACAGGCCTCCCGAGCTACATACGTGATGTATGCGACAGCTTGTGTATACAGAGAAATGTATGGGAAAATCACGGATTCTCTAAAATTGGGTAAATAACTATCTACTTTGAAATAAAGTTTACCTACTTCAAATGTGTTGTTTACTTGCGTCTTGTACCAAATTTGAAGCCATTCCGACGCCATTTAGCGAAGTTATTCGAAGTCGTTGTCTCCCCTTCTAAAAAGAAGGAAAGGCAGACCACTGCCGTCGATCGCTGGCCAGAGGTCACTCCACAAATCGCTCTCTCCTCAAAAGGAAAAGTCCCGAATCGCAATAAAACCAACAGTCCCATAGAGCCCAATAAATTTCACTCCACATACGTGCGCTTCGGCGGTCGAAAGACTCGTAAAGAACGAGATATTTTGCTTTAAATTCGCCTATTCGGCTTTCCAGATATGCTTGTGACCGACCTGGCGACAACGGTCGTTGCGCAACGACACGTACCTGGTTTCATCCTCAACTCTGATTGGTCCATTTGAACCAAGTCACGCGCTGACAACACGACCCTCCACCGGCGGGAAAGGTACATTTTCTCACGAATCAAGTGTCACACTGGGGCTCCCAAGGGATGTTTTCTGAAAGCTTTATTGTTCGCAAAAGCCAATCAAAGCCATGTTTATATATTCAAATTTGTATTCAGTAGTTTTCCCTGAGCTTCACTGAACCCCATCGTTGTGTTGGCTCGATATGTTTTCTTAAATTATAAACATTCGGAGTCCTAGTGTGACACTTGATTCGTGACAAAATGTACCTTTCCCTCCGGTGGAGGGTCGTATTGTCAACGCGTGACTAGGTTCAAATGGACCAATCAGAGTTGAGGATGAAACTAGATACGTTTCATTGCGCAACGACCGTTGTCGCCAGGTCGGTCACAAGCATATCTGGAAAGCCGAATAGGCGAATTTAAAGTAAAATATCTCGTTCTTTACGAGTCTTTCGACCGCCGAAGCGCACGTATGTGGAGTGAAATTTATTGGGCTCTATGGGACTGTTGGTTTTATTGCGATTCGGGACTTTTCCTTTTGAGGAGAGAGCGATTTGTGGAGTGACCTCTGGCCAGCAATCGACGGCAGTGGTCTGCCTTTCCTTCTTTTTAGAAGGGGAGACAACGACTTCAAATAACTTCGCTAAATGGCGTCGGAATGGCTTCAAATTCGGTACAAGACGCAAGTAAACAACCCATTTGAGGAAGGTAAACTTTATTTCAAAATAGATAGTTATTTACCCAATTTTAGAGTATTCGTGATTTTCCCATACATTTCTCTGTATACACAAGCTGTCGCATACACCACGTATGTAGCTTGGGAGGCCTGTGCGTCATGTAGTCAAATTGCGAGCTGTCCAGCTCAAACTCGCTCAGTGATTGGCTTATAATGCTGTCACGCTTTGTTCAAAATTTGGAGGGAATCGAACCATAGTTAATCGAACATAACCGACCATAACCCGAATTTTTGCGAGAATTTTCATATGACCGATGTTATGACTTTTAAATTAAAAAGAGTTTAAGCTAAAGTTTTGCTCTTGAATAGTTTGGATATCCTGTAAGCTTACATGTAAGGTTGATCTTGGATTGTCTACAGCATAGTCTATGGTCTGCAGGATGAATCCTAGCAAATTCGGTTGGAAATCTTTCCACCAACGGGCTCATAAAACCTCATAAAATATCAAAAGATCAATCCAGCCTCCTAGCATAAACAGGCTTGACTCCACAGGAGTTTGTACATAATCTTATAAAGTGACAGACAGTGCAGCAGCGCAACCTCGTTCCCAGGGGCTTCTCGGTTTTCAAAATGGCAGTTTGAGAGGAGAAACCCCTGGGACATAGCGATCTAAAACGACCGCTGATTGGTTTATTGATCGCGATTCTTACATCTATTCTGATTGGTTTACGTTTTTCTGAGAAAAGATGGCTGCTATATCGAAGGTCTCCGAGACCACAGGAAACCCAAGCGTAATGTTTGCATGTTAATGATATTTGAAAATATAAGACATTGTATGGAATTTCGAATTCAACGTTTTAAGCAATATATAAAATCAAAATTGCTGAATAAAATCGTTGAAGCATTTACTGGTGTCGTATTCTATCTTTATACAGTGTTTCTACGCTATTTGAACGATTTTTAGCCCATTTATCTTACCTTGTATAATATAATGGAAAGGAAGGAGAGTTCGGAGCTTTCGGCGTTCGACACGTGTCCACAAATGGCTCATTTTTCGCACAAAAATAGGTGCTGCTCCCATTCTGACTGGTCGTCCTCACAGTAGAATAACGTTAAATTGCATTTCTTCGAACAACTTGAACATCCTTTGTTGATTACGACGAACAAGCCGCTCCACAAAATCACATAGCACTGCAAAATAGGCGCCAGAGAGCGTGAAGAACAGGAGAGACCACGGTGCGCGGTCAACACTGGGTACCAGAGTAAAATCAAACCCCACAGGGAAGGGAACGTTCAATTTTGTCAACCTGTCATTTTTGTTGCGCCTACCACTCGGTAAGGACCAAGTTGTCATTCTGCTGGTCATGCTTTCGACGTTAAATCGGCCTCTTGAAGAGGAGGAGACAAGGAAGAAAAGATTGAAAAAGGAAAAACGGTAAAATGTCAATTGACATTTTATTGTCTTTACTTTTTTGTGAAAACGTAAACCGTGCAACTGAATTGTGCTTTGTCACTGTTGTGAAACACGCCATACGCTATTCGAGGTAAAAGCGTGCTTTTTCTTTACAAAAATTAATGTTATTTTATATCGGTAATTAAAATTCTATTTCAGTAAAACAAAAAACATTTGCACGTGGGTGCCTGAAATTAATTTGGCAGATTATGGCCGTGTTTTCACGAGCGATTTTTCAAGTCGCTGAGCGAGTGACAGTCGGAAATCTCGTGAAAACAGTTGCTTGTCCAACTCGCTTAAAGTTAAGCGAGTCGGCGAACTACAATAGAATTGTCATGAAATTTAAGCCACCAAACCAGGTCGCTAAAGCTAGTCGGCAATTAATTTCTGCCAATGACATTTCGCCAGCGTTCAAACAACAAAGAAGGGCATTGTATTGTCGTTCTTTTGTGTTCTAATTTTCTATTGTTTTAACAAAAGAAAATATATCGCGCATGGTATAAGAAAAATGAATAAAGTTCTGTCCGTGAAAACGCATAAATTTTTTAAGCTGCTTAACGCGGTCAGTAAACAAGTCACCTACAGGAATGTTAAGCGAGAAAAACCGCCTCGTGAAAACACAGCCTATATTTGCGTGTTATGACATAATAACAAACACATTCTACAAAAAAGCGTGTCCCACCGGAACAGTTTCTTTTGTTTTCCTCGATTTTTGCACGGGCTAATTTTTGTTTTTGGCTGCAGTGCGACCAGGCCTTTATTACATAAAGAAAAAAAATAATGTCTTGCAAAAGCGTAAGAGCTGAACCGAGCTTAATGTAAATGTAAATGTTGGTAAATGTTTTACTAATAGACGTAAAGAAGGAAACAGATACACGGTCCGTATTCCGTCGCTTCTTCGGATCCTTGTCTCCTCCTCTTCAAGAGGCCGTTTTAACGTCGAAAGCATGACCAGCAGAATGACAACTTGGTCCTTACCGAGTGGTAGGCGCAACAAAAATGACAGGTTGACAAAATTGAACGTTCCCTTCCCTGTGGGGTTTGATTTTACTCTGGTACCCAGTGTTGACCGCGCACCGTGGTCTCTCCTGTTCTTCACGCTCTCTGGTGCCTATTTTGCAGTGCTATGTGATTTTGTGTTCGTCGTAATCAACAAAGGATGTTCAAGTTGTTCGAAGAAATGCAATTTAACGTTATTCTACTGTGAGGACGACCAGTCAGAATGGGAGCAGCACCTATTTTTGTGCGAAAAATGAGCCATTTGTGGACACGTGTCGAACGCCGAAAGCTCCGAACTCTCCTTCCTTTCCATTATATTATACAAGGTAAGATAAATGGACTAAAAATCGTTCAAATAGCGTAGAAACACTGTATAAAGATAGAATACGACACCAGTAAATGCTTCAACGATTTTATTCAGCAATTTTGATTTTATATATTGCTTAAACGTTGAATTCGAATTCCATACAATGTCTTATATTTTCAAATATCATTAATATACAAACATTACGCTTGGGTTTCCTGTGCCGAGACGTGAAAGTTGAACAGTTTTACTGAGTAACTGTTAACAAAACTGCAGCTGTTCCTGACGATGCGGTTATGATCCAACAAGCGTAAGATTTAGAGACAATTCGCTGATTTTCAGGCTTTGCGTTTACGGGTGGCGAATGGTAAATTCGAGATATTTTTTTTTTCTGCGAACCCTACACTTTTAAATCTTTCAAAATTTAAGGCAGAGAGAAAGGTTATGGGAAGGCTTTACCAAATAAATCAAGACACCGATACGTGGAGAACCGCTCAAATAACCGAGACTGCGAGACCCCTTAAGCTTGATGTTTTGAAAGACCATTCGCCACTCACCCCCCGGTACGTGATAATTTATAGAATTTTGGAATGACTGGAATGGGGAATGTTGGGCGTAATGTAATTTAATCGAATCTAGAACTTTCATTTACGCAGATTTATGGTTCCATAAATGAAGCAGAGCCGCCAATTGTTTGCTATTCAGTTACTTATTCACTTGTGTTAAGTAGTATAATGATTTTTAGCTGACGAATTTTTACCGTGTTTAAATAAAGATTATCTATCTATCTATCTATCTATAATTTTTAAAACATGTCAATAAAAAACAAAACAGGTATGCATTCCTCAAAATGGCAAGATTTCGGTATAATCCCCAACATTAATTTTGCACATACATGCATGTATGCACTATTGTTTTTATTTCGGCAATCTTTTGTTCTGGCTTTTGTTTCAGTCTTCAGAACTTATTCATAGTTAATTTGTGGGATTATATGGAAATCTTACCTTCAAAATTCCCAACCACATTTCAGGCCCAAGAACTGTTTTTAAAATTTTGCTTCTATGAAATGGCGATGTAGTTTATAGCTGGCAAATCATCCCAGGCACTCTGGATACCAGAAGTTCTCTCGCAGCAGGCCTTTTGCCCTGAGGCTCTTCCTTGTTGCGAAAATATGAGTCAAGAGGCATGTAATATCATATAGTTTATGAGAGAGATGAGAGGCACCCATGCCCGGTGGGGGGGGGGGGGGGGGGGGTCAGGGTACTCCCATATATGAGCTGTGAAGGGTATGGTTTTCAGACAGTTTAGTCTAGGATAGGGTATAGTAATCAGTGATTTTTGGTCTAGAATAGGGTATCATTTTAAGCAAAACTGATCAGTTGCATAAAGAGTTCAGTCTAGACAAGGTTTACTGACAAATAGCATTTAAAAATTGGTACGGCGGGCAGTAACGCATTTTTACTGACCCCTGTTAACTAATAACTGATGGTGAATGAGTTTCTGGAAAATAGAGAGTCTGGAATAGGTCTAGGATAGGGTAGGGTTTTTTCAGTGTTTAGTCTAGAATAGGGTTGCAAAATGCAGCTAAAATGGTCTAGTATAGGTTGGGCGATGTTGCAGCTCTCGTAAGGTCTCGCACCATTGGTTTGCAAGCCCTTAGAGCTAACAATAGGACAAACAACACAACAATGGACCCTAACCCTAAAAACAATAGCAGCTGTGTTTTACCGGGCCAATGAAAATAGAGGTTTCTAAGAGCTGCAACCCTACCGTATAGGTTGAGGGTCTCGGATTCCCAGCAGCACACCCCCACCCAAATGTTTGCAGAGAACCCCCCCCCCCTCCCTGGGCACCCATGCAGGGCACATCCAAACTTTTTTGGACCAATGATCTTAGGGTGTTTTTCTTGGGGGGGGGGAGCTTAGCTTTCAAAATCATTTTTAAAAAACCCAGCTTTTTGGGCTCAAATGTTTTCTGCACTTTTGAGAAACACATGTCAGCAGAATGCTAGTTAAAGTGCACCTAACCCCAAAATTGTTTTTTGCTTAATCGACTCTATGTACGTTGAAAAGTTGAATAGTTAAATATTTCTTGTTTTTAACGTCGTGTTAGTGAGTTATAGAGATTTGAATTTACAAAACTACTTGTTTTTACCTCCAAGGAATATTTTTTACGAATCAATTGAGTGTCCACAGTTTATATTTTAGTATTTCTCAAATTGATTTTCCTTAAGCCGTATACTGCGTATTGTAAATTGACGTAGAAATAATGGCAAAATCCTAATATGACGTCATCAAATTAGCATTTTGTAAATTCAAATCACTATAACTCACAATCGCTACGTTAAAAACAAGAAATATTTCACTATTCGACTTTTCAACGTACATAGAGTTGATTAAGCGAAAAAAAATTGGGGGTTAGGTGCACTTTAACATGTTTTTGTCTCTAGTCAGCTGAAGGTTTAAGAGCCAGCTTGTTTGCTTGAAAACAGTGGAGTGGAATGTCAACATGTTAAGCATGAAGTTAATTTTTATTCCTTGTTTCAATAAATAAATGATATGATTAATATGGCTTGAACTATCAGGATTTCAGAATGGTAATCATTGCAAGCCATTGGGTTGATATATATATATATATATATATATATATATATATATATATATATATATATATATATATATATATATAAAAAACATTCTAGGATATAATCAGCTGTGAAACATTCTTTCATGCCAAAATAAGTCTTTGAGCTGAGGCTGGGGAGAGGAAAAAGTGAATTGCACAAGAAATTTTCCCCATGTGCCCCCTGTCATTTTATATTTTATACATTTTATTTTGTTACTGAAAAAAATCTCTACAAAGGAGGGAGATGTTGATAAATTTTGACAATCATGGCTCAGGTCTAGTGGATTTTTTTGTTGGATGGGGAAATTCTGTCACTTGTCCAACAGAGAAGGAATAGCTCCTGATTTGGGAGCCATCCTTGTTATAAGTATGACACATTAGATATTATAAAAGGTGACAGGCCTAGCACAAATCCTGCTCGTCGCTAAAAGCATTTTAGCCCAGCTTTAGAATAAGTCTACCCCAAGTACGTGTCTGAGAGATTTTTCCGTTCAGATCAAAATAAAGATATAACAGGCCTGTTGTTCTAAATGTTGTCCTTTTTTGATCTTAGGAAAAAAGCTCTCGCTGTGATACTGACATGAAGAATCTACGTTTTCCAGAGCCGTTTAGAATATTTAGTTACGCCGTCATTTCAGTGTTTGCTAGCTCTTAGCGTAACGATAGAGTTTCTTTGGCTTTGAAAGGTTTTCAAGATCAGTAGTAGCCGCTTGATAGGAGTTATTCGCCGCTTAGGATCAGTTTATTTCTCAGTACGTGATTTAATGTGAGCGCAAGTCTGCGGTTAGCATAACTTGCGATGTAGTGTCTCTTCATCACGACTAGAAAATTCTAAGATCGAAGTCTTATGCGATAGTAACGGTCTATATTGGAATGGTGGCATCTTGCAATTGTTTTTAGCTCCTCGGAGTTTATTCTGATGTATTTCTTGGAGCTCGGTGGTATCTCCATTGTCAGAAGCATCGCGTCATCGCATCCGGTTTGAAATATGTGAATCTCCAGCATGATAGCTGTTTAGTAATTCTTACAGATGCAAGTGGTTTCTTTTAGATATTCTTTAAGCAAGACTCGAGTTTCGGTTCTTTGGTGAACCTCATCAGTTGCTCCCATGTAGAAAGTCTCGTAGAATGATTTGACGTTGTAGAATGTTAGCGACTTATAAGCGCTTGGGGAGGATCAAATGTTCTATCTTTTCATTGGCTTGTTTAGTTAAGCCAATAGTAATGGAGTATGTTCGATCCGATGAAAGTTGTGTTTCGTTGTAGGCTTTTTAGCTGATTTCTTAAGCATGTAAGATATTTTCTGACACAAGGAATGGCTCTTTTATAGTTGTACGGTGGCGTTGTAGATATATCTCAATGGATGAGAGATAATTTGTTTATCTGTTGTACAACAAGCTCGTAATTGCTGTGTAGTACAGTGCTACATGCGTTACCATCTTGCGCAACGCAGCAGGAAGGAGCTCTGTCCAAAAAATCACATAAGATATTATAAAAGATATTATATAAGCCTCTTTGTGATGTTTTTTTAACATTTTAGTTTTTAACACAACCATGGAGAACAGGGTGCTTTCTGGCCAGGCTTTTCTCTTGCAGTCCAGTCGGACTTTGTTTAATGTTTCAAGAGCATAAGATTCCCACTGACATGGCCTTAGGAGTTGTTAGGGCTTACAAGCATTCCTGCCACATCAGCCAGGAAGTTTTGATTTAAAACAATTAAGTAATGTAAACAACGGCTAGATTTAGGAAGCCCAGCTTCTAAAGTTGACCAAAGCTATATGTTATTTTAACTTTAGAAGGGTTTCCTCATCGATTCATCCCCAGGGTTACAATTTAACTGCCAGAGGGGATTTTCTATGCCAGTTACAGTTACTTGACATGAACCATGTGCAATATCTAGGTAGGAATTGACAGGGAAGTGTATATAAAATCGGCAGATTTGGGATTAAAGATTTTGGCAGTTAAATGATGATTTTTAAATTGGGGGACATGTAGCTTTGGCTCATGACTTGTTTATTTGCTGGTTTCAGAATACTGCCACATCCCCTGGTCACCATTTAGGGTCTGAATGTAGCTGCATTTGGACATGGAATAATTTTCAATTTTGCCATTTATTTGATTTATTGGTAATAAAATACAGTTATCACACTACTGTCATTTCCAACATAAATTGTACATGTTTTCCTCAGAAGCAATTGTGACAAACACCTCTAACAAATATGGGAAAAATACTTTGATTTGTCTTCACTTTTCTTTCCTTGTTTTTTTTTTTCAAATGTTAAGTGTTCTCTGACTGGATCAGCAAACCATCTCTGAGTAAAAGATCAAGTAAGAGTAACATGCCAACAAAACGCTGATACCCGCGCAAGAGCAACGGCAAAAGCATGGACGGTTAAATAAAAAAATATATATTTATATTACCACAAAAACTTCATGCTATTTTGTTGCTTGCGGGCGTGATCGTTTGAAAAGAAGCCGAAAATACTAAGCTTATAATATATATAAGAAACCAAAACAGACGGTAAATTTACTCCTTTCTTGTGAAAAATCGTGCTTCCTTAAAAAAAAAAACATGTTTCGCAAGCTGCGGCGTTTCGAATTTTTACCTTCATTGCCTGTGCAAGGCAAAGAAACACTTTACGGGTCGATAAATGGTTCCACTTGGCTCCACAGAAACTCCTCCTTGGCCGCCATTTTGTTTGTTTTCCTCTTGTTTTGCAATCTGGTACCCAGATCTTCTCACTCTTTTCCTTGGCCGCCATTTTGAATACATCTCCACAAATAGTGGAGATTTTGATCACGTGATCTGCTGTGTGCCAGGGTCTTCTCCCGGAGCGCCGCCATATTGAAAACCGAGAAGATCCTGGGGACGAGGTTGTGCAGCAGCGGTGAAACCGCAATGAAACCGGCTGAACTTTGACGTCACTGCATAGCAACCAGACTATATGAATGTTTGAACTTCCGCTTATCTCTGTCTCGTTATGTGTACAATTGACAAGACGCGTTGTGGTGAGTACTTTGATTCTGTGTAGCCTTCATTTTTAATAGTTTTGAATAGGAGTTTATAGAAAACGTCCTAGGAACTACATGTACAATGGGAAATATTAACAAAATATTGACAAAATAGATCATTTGTGTTTTGTATCAAGGCTGGTTCTATGTTACTTAGAACTGCAGCCATGCAAATAACTACATAGTTATTTGACTTCAGTCAAACCGTCGCACAGTTGTTATCACTTTTTTCACATAACGTATCCCTTTTGTTATTTCAACTCTACCTTTACTGATCTTAGAAAAAAACCAGGAATACCTTATTTAGTGATTTCTCTGGTGTGAATTTTGATATTTGAAGATCTAGACTTAATACACCGCCTGTGTCAACATTATTTCGCGCTTTCATGATCTTTTCATAATTAGCTGAGCTAGTAAGGCATGATATTAGAACTGATTTCCATTATTCCTCGCGAAGCGAGGGCCGAAGGCCCGAGCGTAGCGAGGTTAATAAATTTGTCGTCCCTCGGGAGCTGAGCCGCGTGAATTCGAGCGAAAAATATATTTATATATATATATATTTATATACTCGATGGTGTCCGGCAGTTGCCTGGCAACAAAAATCGCGACCGCTGACAATGGCGTATTCATGTTTATTCATGGCGGCCGTGCCGGCGGCCGTCATAGTCTGTGAAAAAATGTTTACTCTCGGTGAAACACAACCAATTTCTGATGCAAATGAGAAAGAACAGCAAAGACAACAACGTTGGATTCCACAAGTGGCTGGAAATCTTTGTCCGTGTAAATTAACCACCGAAACTCCGCTGAACGGTGACTTGAAATTCAGCGCGATCGCGATCGAGCAACGAAGAGAGCTCAAGAGACCGGCATCGAGAGCATAGATTACAAAGACTTTGAACAGCGTAGGCACACCGTTTGACTAGGTTCAAACGCCTTGACAAAATGCCGCCATTAGAATTCTGAACGAGACCGATCAGGAGAGGCGACACCGACTGGAAGACTGTTGGACAAAATGATTCTGTTCGGTAGACTCAACGAGAGGTGGCAAGAATTACACGATCAGCTAAATACTCGTGACGAATATCTTTCATACCTGATACGGTAGGGAAAAGCAAACACTGATTACAGGAAAGGCTCAGAGAAGAAGAGCGATTAAGAAATGTAGCTCAAAACACCGGCTAAACTACTGAGAGGATAATCAAACACTGAAACGCTGACGTCAAAACTAACGTCACTAAGGAAATTTTTAAATGATCAAAACTACAGATAAATGATCAAAACTACAGATCACACAGGTGGAAATTATTTCCCAAATATACAACATTTACATGATGTAGCATTGTTTGTGAATGAAACAGTGATCGAGTTGTATGTATACAGTATCTTGAGTTTACAGCATTCTTCATAAAATAGTTCAATAAGAAATAACATTCGAATGGTTTAGTAAGGAGAATTTCTGTTTACAATTTGGATAAAAACATTTCGTTAGGAAAAAACAATTTTCTGTTAGCAATCATGACCAGCTAATGTCAATGTGTAGCAACCCTATACATGTAGCTAAACACATGACACATCAACATTACTGCTTCACATTTATTATTGGAACGGCGATCAGTATCTTAAATCTCCTCACAATATCAGTGTACGAGCAAGTACATAGATTATACAAATTGAGAACCTGATCACCTTCAACATAAGTTGTCTGTGGAAATTGAATACAAATTCACTGTAGTTATATGGCTATGTGAACTGCATTGACACCAGTAAGGAGAATGTACATCAACAAATTAATTTTGATTTCAAGATTTTTAAAGGCGCTAACTGGTCATGAAGGCCTAAGTCCTGGTCTTAACCTACAAATTCTCCATCCAGGTCTCTATACATTGCTTATGGTATTTGCAGAGAATCTGTTGCTTCATCTTGAATATTCATGTTTTGTAATCAATTTTGTAATTCCCATGACCTGTATCCAAAATATAGTATTGTTACTGTTGGGAGAATCTCATGCCACTTTCACCATTGAGTTGTTATTTTTTGGACAACATCACTTTTCAGCAGCAGTAACCTCCTGTGATCTCAACCATTCAAACGAATAGAGAATTGCATTACCGATTGTTTGATTCCCAGTATATAGAACAAAAACTATAGCAGTATGTATTAAAAGGAAACAGGAGATAGCACTAGCTCACAAGTTTCAAAAATGGAATTTAATTAAGACAATCAAAATAAACAGAACAAGTGGTAAAACAGAACAACACTGCTGCATATTGTCCTGGACCCATGTCCTACAACAGTACTTAATACATCCACTTTCAGACCAATTTTCCTTCTGACAAAAATTAATGAAGACAGGGGGGGGGGGGCAGTCCCATGGCAGTTACAGCGACCCACAGCTCAAAACCCAACACTGACTAACACCAGCTCCCATTTATTTTATTTTAGGAAGACAGGGCACAAAGTACAAGTTAAATTGAAGAGACTGAGAACGAAAATGTCTCAACTTTAAATGAGCTCATTGCCAGCAAGCAACCCAACCTCTCCATTTATATCAGAAATTCCATCTTTCCCTCCCACATCACTAAAATTTTGCAGTGCATCCTCCCCCGAGCTTCGCGAGGTTCTGCGAGACACGTATTTCTAGTACTAAAGTCATATTTTGGCAAGATACAGAAAATATTTTGTTTTGTTGTTTAATTAGCGTCTTTTTCGGTCGTTTTTCGAATTGACAGAGTTACAAGGGCAATTATGTTTAGTTGGTGAGCGCGTTTCTAGAAAAATCTGTCCGCTTGTCGCAAACAATGCAATGCACTACTGATCATAAAAGTGACCCGCATGCTGATTAAAAATTAAATCAAAGGTTCCTGTAAGCCAACTCGTGAATATGACATGCTCTACATATTGCTGGCTCATATTTTAGCCCTCCTACCCTACAAAAAGGTGTTGAAATGTAGTCAAATACATTAAAGAATAGACCAATCACAGGTCAAATCGAACTCTTCCTCCAACTACTCGTGTCCTGTGTAATAAGTTTGCTACGCAAATGATTCCTTGATATTGTCGGCCTTACTTCAAAGCTTTGCAATTGAACCAGTCTTGAATAAATTCCTCGTCTGATCATTATTTATATCTCTCTGACAAGAAATCATAAAGCCCTGTAGTTATTATCATCTCTTCTAACACTTCTAAGTTAAATGTGGAATCATCTTCTATGTAACATCAAAATTTCTATTTATTTTCGACCTATAACGTAACGAATTTGCTTTTGGTTTCTCGGAATGCAGGGAAAGTCCCGGTTTTATCAAGTGTGACTGTACAATTGACAAGACGCGTTGTGGTGAGTACTTTGATTTTGTGTACCCTTTATTTTTAACAGTTTTGTATGGGGGTTAATAGCAAATGTCCTACAAACTACTGTAAGAAATAACAACAAAATAGTAACAAAATAGATTATTTGAGTTTTGTATCAAGGCTGGTTCTGTTACTTAGAACTGCAGCCATGCATGCATTCAGTCAAACCGTCGCACAGTTGTTATCCCTTTTTTAACGTTACGTATCCCTTTTGCCATTTCAACGCTTTCTTTACTGATCTTAGAAAGAAACCAAAAATATATTATTCAGTGTTTTCTCTGGTGTGAATTTTGATATTTGAAGATCTAGACTTAATACACCGCCTGTGTCGACATTATTTCGCGCTTTCATGATCATTTCATAAGTAGCTGAGCTAGTAAGGCATGATGTTAGAACTGATTTCCATTAGACTAAAGTCATATTTTGGTAGGATACAGAAACCATTTTGTTTTGTTGTTTAATTAGCGTCGGTTTTCGAATTGCCAGAGTTACAAGAGCAATTATCTTTAGTTGGTGAGCGCGTTTCTAGAAAAAATGTCCGTTTGTCGCAAACAATGCAATGCACTGCTGATCATAAAAGTGATCAGCATGCAGAGTAAAAATTAAATCAAAGGCTCCTGTAAGCCAAAAGATAAAAATAAAAATAATAAAATAATAAAAAAAAATCAGTTTCTGTATTTAACCAGTCTGTTTGTGTAAACAACTACAGGCGCCTTAGGCTCCGTATACATCTATCCAGATATATTTTAAGGTGACTCCAAGTAGTTTTTTTTTTTAAGTTACACTTCCCTTTTTGAATGCGCTTATACATAATCTTACACTGTGTGGATTATAGCACAGTTATTCGCTTGTCGCGGGTAGCCCCAACAAGCGAAAGAAATTTTGGAAAAACTGTTTTTCGCCATATTTGTTTACCGTTGCTATGGAAACGCATAAAAAGAGCATCATCCAGGCGGGTAGGGGGTTTGAAATTCATTTTTGCTTAATGAGAGGGGGGTATGGGCCATATTGCACCCCTTTTACTGCCCCCCCCCCCCCCCCCCCCCCCCGCTCCCCTCCAGGTAATTATTGCACAGTCCCTTATGTATAATCGCAAAAAGGGAAGTGTGACCCAAAAAAAAAACTACTTGGAGCCACCTTAATCCGCAATTTTTTGTGGCGGATTGGTCTTCCGTCTACACGTATTCCTCGAATTCGTCTTACGAATTTGAAACTTTTTGAATCCGCTCTTGAATACGCTACGAGTACGGCATGTGTGGACGATCGAATCCGGATATTCTTTTAATACGCTGACGCAACAATATCGATCCAGTCTTTAACCGCGCGAGGGAAAGAAAAAGTCTTTGACCTCGGTGGGATTCGAACACACGACCTCCGGATTAGATCTTCCGTCGCTCTACCGCTTGAGCCACGAGGCCGTACGGGAGCAGATTGTCTGTAATAAGGTGGTCCCTCGTGTGGTCCATCATTTCCTAACTAGGGTTAACGCTCAGTACAGGGAAATTTCTGGGTTAACCTTAGCACTATAATTTACACACAGAGTCAATTCTCTGATTCCTTGTTTGTATCACCAGTGCTACGTTTCTTTCCCTCGTGTGGTCCCTCATTTTCTTACTAGGGCTAACGCTCAGTACAGGAAAATTTATGGGTTGACCTTAGCACTATAATTATTTTTTTACACGCAGAGTTAATTCTCTGATTCCTTGTTAGGCTTACATAGCCTACTGGCCTTTTTAACTGGCTCGTCGCTTCGACGAGTCAGTTCTTAAAATACCCTCTTTTTTCGGCCTGTCGGGTCACCAGCCCCGGGAATCGCTTTTGCTGCGGCCAACACCGTACCTAGTTTACTTCCGGTTTTCAGAAATGGCGTAATCAGTGATGTCGGCAACTATAATTCAAATATTTACCGTTCTAATTTCGACGGAATTGTTAAAAATTAAATCTCTGTGATTTTTGGATGCAATCTATTTCTGGTAAAAGGAAAGCGAGTTGAATTTTTCTAACCAAATCAATTGTCAAACAAATGAATGTTGAGCCACGTAGCACTGGTGATACAAACAAGGAATCAGAGAATTAACTCTGTGAGTAAATTATAGTGCTAAGATAGCCCTAGTAAGGAAATGAGGGACCACACGAGGGAAAGAAAAAATCTTTGACCTCGGTGGGATTCGAACCCACGACCTCCGGATTAGATCTTCCGTTGCTCTACCGCTTGAGCCACGAGGCCGTACGGGAGCAGATCGTGGGTAATAAGGTGGCAAACAGTCGAGTTTAGATCGAATAAATCGTTGAATAAAACACGTCTCGACAGGTCACAGAACTACTGAGTAAACAATTCTCAAGCATTACTCCGTGGAGTCACGTTCAAATTCCACACATCTCGTATTTATGTCACGCTATTTGATCGATCATGTTGATATTGTTAATTTATTCGAAACCCCATCATGCCTGTGTTTAAACAATCCTGATTCCTTGTAGAAGGTGGTTTCAAGGATTTTAAAGTGAAAAAAAATGTACAAAGTTCTAAACTTATGTTTTTTTCCAACAGTACCGAGTCGATCAGAGAAAAAAATATAGACCTGAAATTGTAGCCTACTAAAGGTGGACGATGTTATTTTTGTGGGGGGTGGGGGAGGTGGCGGTGTTGGACAATTTTTCTGATCATGAATTTTTTTTCCATCTCGCATGTTGTGCAAGAATATTTTTCGGGATTGTTCCATACCTTTTTTTCCTCTCGCTCGCCGTGCATTATTTTTTTCCTTTACTTTTGCTGTGCAGGAATTTTTTTTTTAGTAATATTAATTGAATACTTTTTGATTTAACTTTAGAGATAATCTCGTCAATATTAATATAGGAATCTGCTTCTTTAAGTATAGTCAAAAGTATATTCTTAATTTTGTTTTTAAATGAACTCTTTGGTAATTCTCTCAGAAAGCATGGTTCCATTTAGGAGCTGATGGGTCGATGAGGGTAGTAGTCTGGTGGGTTTATAGAGCTGTAACATGTCTGAAATATAACCCGGGGCTAATCCATTTAGGGCCTTGCCAGTTAAAAGTAATAATTTAAATGATATTGTTTGCTTAACTGGTAACCAGTGTAGCTATTTAAGAATTAGCGTTATATGGTCATATTTACTACTACATGTTATAAGGCGAGCTGCAGAGTTCTGAACATTTTGTAAGCGATCGAGTAAATATTGCGGAAATCTATACAATAACGAATTGCAGTTACCAAGTTTGGTAGTAATAAAAGTATGGACCAAAGTCCCTGTATCTGATATCGACAGACAGTTCCTGATTTTAGCTGTTACGTAAATGGTAGAACGATACTGTATCTAATACATATATTAGATACATGTTGTTCTAAAGACATATGTTGAACAAAAATAAACCCAATATTCCTTGCTGAAGAAGATGATTTTATATGTTCGCCGGCGACCTCTTGAACATAGTCTATTGATGGGCGAGTATGGTGGTGGTGGTGGTGGTGGTGGGGGGGGGGGGGGGGGGGGTCACACAGTACAAGAAGTTCAGTTTTGTCGCAGTTCAATTTCAGCATGTGGTGCACTAACCACGAGTTTATCTCATTGATACAAGTTTCGATGCACGCTATAGCTTGTTGTGACCTGTTGTTGATCTGACTGAGTCAGTCTAAAAGAAAAATAAAGTTGCGTATCGTCCGCATATAAGTGATAATCAAGGCCATGCCTCCCGAATGCAAAACACTATGGAAACATCTGCGTTGGTCACAAAAACTACGACACGCATAAACCAAAGTTCTTCTTATACTTTCTTATCGACAGCGTTTTTTCACGGATCTCATGAATACTTTATGAATATTTATTTTTCATAATATTTCAACCAAATGTATTCACGAGCTGCCCGTTCATCATGGAGCATGGGGATGGCTTTCAACTATCAGCTAGTACTAATGCGTTTAATGGACGATTCAGATGCCTGAGTTGATATTTGCTGCTATATCCACTTTCTTTTATTTGGCTCAAGAGAACAAGTTGATAGGTTTATTTCATTATAATTTAGCTCCAGAATTGTGGACATTTTAACAAGTTTGGTACATAGATGATTGCTTGATATTGTCGGTCCGATAGTTAATCTATGCATATGAACGTACTTAAATGAAATTTTCTCCATTGGTCATTGTTATACCTCTCTAGTTATAATTTTATTTTCAAATTTTCCTTTGATTCAAAATATTTTTTCAAGTCCTTTTTATTCTATTTAATGACCAAATTACATATGGAAACATTTCGTATGTAACATTCATAAATTAATGTGTTTTCGACCTATGACGTTTTTTTAAAGGCTTTCCTTCTGTTTCTTGAAATGCAGGGAAAGTCCCAGATTTATCAAGTATTGCTGTACAATTGAAAAGTTGCGTTGTGGTAAGTACTTCGATTCTCTGTAGCTTTTTATTTTACTAGTTTACTTGGGAGTTTATCAAAAATTTCGTACGAACAACGTTGGGAAATATCAACCAAATAGTTACAAAATAGATCACTTGTATCAGGCTAGGGTGGTTCTGCGTTACCTAGAACTGTAGCCATGCAAATAACTTGTCATTTGACTTCAGTCAAACCTTTACACTGCTGTTATCACTTTTTTAACGTTACGATCCCTTGTGTAATTTCATTGCTAGCTTCACAAGCCTTAGAAACAAACCAGGAATGCCTTATTCAGTGCATTCTCTGCTATGAATTTTTATATTCGAAATTAGATTGAATACACCGCCCGTTATTTTAAGAGTAGTTATAAGCGGTGCAAAGATGGAAATGACAAGAGTTGAGATAGGTAACCGGGTTGCCACGGTAACCTTGATTGATCATGCCAGTCTCAGGCCCATGTTTTGACCAATAATGTCACTCTAAAATAGTAAACTCTCCATACCTTCCTCTCCCCTCCCCTCTCTCGCTCTCCCAATTCCTCCCTCCTCCCCCGTTTTATCCCTCTTCCTTAACAACAAATGAAACAACAAAACTACAACGTTTGATTACAAAATCAAAATGTGTCATCAAACTGTTTCGTTTTTGTTCGACGTTTTAGCTGCCCTTCTGTTGTTCCTTTCTGGATTATTGTTTTAATTTTAAAATTGGGAGGTACCTCAAAGCAAACTTTCCTGTAAGTTATAAACAACTTACAAGAGAATTAATTGAGTAACTTTCTGTTGCTTTTGACAAAAAATGGTAAAAAGCCCCGTAACATGGCCTCCTTAAAGAGCGAAGCAGCAAGTACACCGGCAAGAGGCGTCTTGGTTTATTGAAAGTTGCTTATTCCCTGCAGCCTTTACCTCAATTAAAAGTTGGACTATCTAATTTCTGTTACAGCGTGTTAGTTTGTGTTAGTTTGTCTGTTATTAGAAAAGCAGAACTGCATGATAAAATTTTTCTAAGTTGTGCAAGACTAGGACATGGACTTGTGTCTGAAATAGAAAAAATAAAGAAACAGTTATAATTCTTTTTCAACTTAACGTAAATATTGTTTATATGCTACAAAATTATGCCAAAGAAGTTTTAATGTCAGTATATGAGTTCTATTTAAATAATAGTGTGCTGTTTTTGCACAGTTTCCCCATTTTGATGGTGAAATGGGATGTTGGATTCAGAACCGGCAATTGAGGTTATAAGATAGATGTGTTTCTTTTCATCACTTTTGAGACGGGTTTTTTCTAGATACCCGCTGTAATTTCACATTTATGCAAATGTCCAATTCTGTTTGTATTTGGGTTGGAAGGGGTATGGATATTTTAAAACAATCCTGAACCAGTTTTTCTTTAAATTTTACTGTCACCCAAATATGAAATTTACCCAAACAATGAAATCAAACCATCAATCTTACAATGCTCAAGCGTCAATGTATGAATACCGTCTTTTAAATTTCGTCTTTAGTCATCATTTCTAGATAAAGCAACGTTGTTTACTCATGTTTTGGATTCTAATTACATCCATCCTTTCTGTACTGATCCTATTTTTCAGATATACAATTTTACTAATCTTCGACTGCTGTGTTCCTTTTAAGCCAATTTTTTTATTCTTTTTTTATTCAATTTTGTTGGTTGTTGTTCACATCTGTTGATTTTCTCATCATTTCATCTTTTCTGTATGCTGAATGTGTCTGTTCAAATCATTAAAGATTAATCTGTTGTAGTCTTTCAAAGAAAAAGAAAATAGTCAAATATTTACATCTTATTGGTTGTTATTTCACTAGGCCGATTTACTAGCTGAACATTCTTTCTAGGTGTTTGTTTATAGACCGACATTTAATAGTTAAACTTGACATTTGTTTTAACTGTGACATTTAAACCGGAATTAAAGCCGCTAAAACTCAGAAGATTCAAATTACAAAAGCGCAAGCAACTTTCAAAAATGGTGGGAGACGAAGCATTTGTAATGACTTCTCTTTTATTGATTCTCGCTATATTTATGCGAAGAAGTAGTTTCTTACAGAGGATGCGGTTAATTTCGGTCCTTGTAGCGGGAGCTGCATGTGGCATTAATTGCAGTGGAACTACTGATGATGGGCTGTAATGCGGTAACTAGTTCTGCACGCCGACGCCGTGAAATAGATAAGGTCCTGGCCGAGAAACTGGGGAATCTAACGGGGCTGGAGGATTTGTAATTTGAAAGAAATGGGAAGGATTGTTGAACTCCTTTGCCATTTTAAAAGTTCTGTTTCGAAAATTGAACCACGAGGCGAACTGAACCACGAGACGAGCATCTGGTAAATAATATTGCCAGATTATTTGGCAGGCGTCTGTCACTACGCGCAATACGATTGGCTGCGGCATTTATCAGGTATACCATCTCGCTAGGTAGTATAACTCCCGGCGTAGCCAATCGATAAAAATCGGTACCGGTAAAAATAGATAGAAATCAAGTGATTTTTAACGATTGGTAACGTAAATCGGTAGAAATCGATAAAACAATTCGGTGTGTCAAGTCAATATTATCGATTTTGTTTGATTTTATCGATTTCTAACGGAAAACGTTCTTTGTTTTTCGTATAAAAATAGCTGGTACACAATGAACAAAATGTACTTATTCAATTAAACATGTTCACTTCATTTGTAACGTAAAGGAGTTGATTTTCACGTTCACAAGAAACACGAAACGATAAACAAAACAAGGCAAACGATAAATCGATAAATGCAGAAAAAAGTTTACATTGTCAGCAACATAGAAATAATAAACCAGTCCTTTCAATTTTCTCGTAAAAATCATCTCCAGAACTCGAGATGCACACAGTACCAGTTCTGGAAGCAGATGGCCTGTATATTTTGCCTTGTTGGAGACAGGAACTCTGAAATGTGGTTGTGTGTGCCTTCGTATTCAACAAAACTAGAGTGGGCAGTGTAATTTTTCAAATTTGCAGCCGAGAACTTGTCTTCTACGGAAACATCACGACGAGGACGTTTGCGAGTACGAGTGCTTTCATATTCTCCATCATCCCATAGCATGTCCTTATCAGAATTTGATGCCGCTGTTTTGCCAGATAATTCAATTGCTACATCAGAGTGACATTCACAGATAAAAGTATAGCTACTTTTAGTTGTGTCGTTTGAGAATGATAATCCAACATAGGTGTCTTGAAACCAGTTTCCGCAGTTTGGAAAGTCGCATCCAATCCATTTTGCTGATCTAGGTGGTTGGAAATCCCTTTTTTTGGTATTGACATCGTCTTAACTTATACAGGTAGCAATTATTGGGAGCATCGTCGTCGACGTCTGAATTTTGATTTTGTGTGTTTTGTGTTGTAATGGTGGCAGCTGTGACGTCGTAGTCAGCCGGCGTAGAGAAAGCCAGTCAAAGTGAAGCTGGGCAGTAAACGTTTGTTGTGTTGAATAAAAGACAATTCTATTCCCTCGTTGTCTTTTGATTTTAATAAATAAGGCGATTATAATCGATTTTAAAGGCCAAATTTCACTCGTCAAAAATCGATACCAATCGGTGAAAATCAAGAAAAATCGATAAAACAAATGAGTGTGTCATCGATTTTTAGCGATTGATCCATACAATCGATGTCAATCAAATCAAATTTACCGATGTTTACCGATATATCGATTGATAAATCGGTACCGATTTTTATCGATTGGCTACGCCGGGAAGAAAGAATGTAAGCCATGTCGCCATCCTGTCAAGAAGATGTTTATTGAATAACGTTTTACTCTTACAGCATTGTGCGCTTGTGATACTATGGATTAATTATTTTTCTTTTCACCAGTAAAAGTTAATGGACATGTAACAGACATCAATTACCGGCGCTTTTGGTACCTGCATGGGTACCTATACCCTAGACTTTCTCAAACTGTCCGCTTTTATAGTGGTTCGTCGCTGACTGGCGACTCCTTCGCTTGGTTTCATGTGCATGCTTAGTTCATCCGCAGAGTTCACTACACTTCTATCGACTATAAGTATATCCACCACAGGGGTGAGAGCCTTAGGTGGGAATTTTCAATGAAGGCAGTGCCACATAGCTCGATAACCCCTCATACTGAACCTGGCCCATCTAATTCTTGTTGGATAGCCTGGTGTAAATCCTTATCGTCGGTATTCATATCCCTTCTTCTCAGTCCATACTCTCGAAGTCTGATGTGAAAGGTCCGCATATATAGACGTTACAATCGCGTGGTACTTCTTTAAAATGACCGAGCAATGAAATCTACGCTCGAAATAATAACGCATGAGAGCCTCCTCTTTATCGACAACTGCTCCACATCTGGAACCAAACACAAACGTGGTCTCAAGCTCTTCTGAGCAATACAAGCACTCCAGAAAACCATCCATCTTCTTCGCACTGCAGTTAACCTTTACTAGGCGCGTTGCGTCAGCGGTTGACAAATGTTGGGTTCGCATGTTGTATAAATGACATGAATTATATCACTTCTGTGTTGTGTTTAGTGAATTTTGATTTGTGTTTAACGAATTTGTTGTTGTGTTTTGCAGATATGGGCCACCGTATGTTTTTACAAAAAATCTAAAAAAATATTTCAGGTCATATATTCTAAATATTGAATCTTTTTTTTTTAATTTTTGAGGTGAGAGAACGTTCAAGCCATATGATTTAGCACGGGTATTTCACAGTATGCATTTTTCTTTCAATATTTGATTCAACTCAAAACACAAATTCTCTTTACTGGTCCCCGTACATTTCGTATAACACAAATTAGGAGAAATTGTTAAGGGATCAAGAGAACTCATCTTGGATGATTGTTGTCTTAATTCTTATCCCCTTTGTACTTAATAATACATTTATATTCCAATGAGTATTTTGATACTGATCACTACCATGGCTTAAAGGATTAATTCAAAATGCACATATCCTATAGCCCGGACAATTTCTCCTTCGTAGCGAACTAAGCACATTTTCTCTGATGATAATAATATCTCTGTTCCTTTATTCAGAGTTCAGAGCAACCCTTGTCTCTGCATGTGGGCGCTACTACAAATACGTTTAATAGTAAAACCCCAATATGAGACAGATGGTAGTCAGCGTTTAAGTAAGAAAGATGTATGATGTAACGGGCGTCACACAAATAATACAGTTATGTAGCAAAGCTCGCTACTCAAAATTTTAAATATAGAAACAAATTATCGTCACCATTTTTGACAAATAAATCACTGTATTACAATAACGTAAAAAAAACACTACAGGAAAAAAAAAAAAGGAAAACAGAAAGCAAAAGAACGTAACAAACCGCAATTTACACGGATTCGTACCAGGACCGTTCGAGTGCGAAACCACACACTACGATCTTTGGCTTGGCATTTCCTAACAAAGATCGAATATTCTTAAGAGGCTTAAATAATTCTTTCCGTGAAAACTCTATGAACATTTCTGACTGCGGGCATTTTAATATTCCATTTGAAACCGTTCCCGTGAGTCTGGTCACTGATTTTGTAAGTGTCGAGAACATGTAGCGATTTTTTTGGCGTTTCAAAGTATGCACAAGCTCGGAAAATTCGTCAACTACAAAACCAAAATAATTTCTTTGAATCCTTTGGCATTTCCAAACAGAGATCCAATACTCTTGAAGGTTTAAGTGAGGCTTTCCGTGAAAATTCTGTAAGAATTTCTGACTGCCGGGCATTTAACCTCTATTGCGAATTTTTATTGCAGCTTTGAATCAATGATGGGCTAGTTTACAGAATTTTTACATATTACATATGCATATATCTGCGAGTGAATGAGAATGTTTTGTGATTCAAATAAACTGATACAACAATGCACGATTTTTAATTTAAACAACGCGTCATCTGTTCCATTTCTGCTTCCTAAAGGCACAAAGGTGAATTCCCTTTTATACGTCTATTATTTAAGAAAGAAAGTAAGGGGATCATGTACATGATTCACGACTACTCCAGTTTCGTGGTTTCTTGTGTACAACAATCATTGCAAAGGATAGCATCTGATTAAAAGACCACGAACTGTCATCCTTATAATATTTTCCCTACTTTAACAAGGTTATTTTTCAAGGAAAATGCAGGTTTGCTATCATAAACTTAATGTTAAGTTTTACGTATGACAGCAACGTTGGATTCACATTTCACGGGTTTTATTATTATAAATTACGACAGAGCATTACAAAACACGCGAACAATAACTGGCCGGTGTCATCCGCGATGAGATGACAACGAAACTGAAGAAAAATAAGAAGGATGGTACAGAACAAAGTAATTTAATTGATTCGCACCCTTTTGTCTTTTTTAAACTATCTTTATCCGTTTGCTTATTATTTCACTTCTTGGAGAGCAGGTTAAAAAACTCAGCTAGTAGTAAATTATCTACATTTTATAATGAAAGAATTTGAAGAATGTGAAAACAACGAGTTTTAAAATTGCTAAAGGAAATATTTACAAAATTTCCAAGTATATAAGTATTTGATATCAAAGATGAAATGTTATCCTTTTATAATGTTCATTAGTAACCTATTTACTTGTTAAATAGCTACTTAATTTACTCTTTATTCTGAAAAGCCCTTTTGGGACGAATAAAGTATACAGCTATTTCAATTAACGTTGGCGGATGAAAGCTTTAAGCCTACAAGCCAAGACCGCAATGTAATATGCGATGTTTAAGGTCGGTACACACTAGGCGATATGTCGCTGCAACACGTCGCGGCGACATGTCGCAGCGACAAATCGCTTCGTGTGTATTGGAGAATTTAAACAAAATCTTTGTCGCTGCAACAAAATTTTGTCACAGCAACATGTTGCAGAAAATCAAATCAGACAGAATTTGTGCGACTTGTTGCAGCGACAAAAAGATTAAAATTTGTTATATCGGAGCGTTTCGCAGCGTGTGAACGCTTCTGCAAATATATCACTGCAACAAAAAATTAATCAACCAATCAAAGAGCAACCTTCATTTTCCCGTGATCTTTTTATGACCCTTTCAAGATGGCGACTGAACATGTGGAAGACAAATCGGAGCAATCTGAGGATTCTTCTTCCAGTTCAGCATGAAACGTGACCACCACGAAGATGTTAATTCAATTTTATAAAGAGAACAGAATACTTTGGGACAAAGGTCATAAAGACTTTGGCAAAAAACAATCCCAAAGGAAGGCAATCATGCATTTGGTGGCAAAGTTGGAGCGGTCGAATCTACCGAAAAAAGAAGAAGAATAAAGGAAAGATGGCACAATATTCGTACGTCAGCTTTACGTTACTTTAAAAAGTACTCCTCCGGTGAAACTAGTTAACATTCCCCCTCGTCCGAAATCTTGTGTTGCCGTGAGCTGTTGCAACAACTTGTCGCCCCACCTGTTCACAAGGTGTGGTTTGTTGCCGCGACGTGTTGCAGCGACATGTCGCCTAGTGTGTACCGACCTTTATGAATAAATTCGCCATAATCAACGATAGGGAACTAATTAAAGCAACTACGACAACAACACCAATGATTCTTTCTATATAAACTACTTTGCAGTTCTTCCAATTTGTTTAGTTTGTCTAACTTGACTGGATTGTCCAGGAGCTTATTTTGTAGGGACGGCTTTCAAGTTCAAATAGAAATTTGATCATTTGACGTTGTTGTTTTGCAGTGAACTACAAAGAAAGGTAGCAATGGTTGTG
Source organism: Cladopsammia gracilis (assembly GCA_022457155.1). NCBI lineage: Eukaryota > Metazoa > Cnidaria > Anthozoa > Scleractinia > Dendrophylliidae > Cladopsammia > Cladopsammia gracilis. The sequence continues at coordinate 1,114,466 of JAJGOT010000113.1, forward strand.
TTTTCACGAGGCGGTTTTTCTCGCTTAACATTCCTGTAGGTAATTTGTCTACTGACCGCGTTAAGCAGCTTAAAAAATTTATGCGTTTTCACGGACAGAACTTTATTCATTTTTCTTATACCATGCGCGATATATTTTCTTTTGTTCAAACAATAGAAAATTAGAACACAAAAGAACGACAATACAATGCTCTTCTTTGTTGTTTAATTGCCGACAAGCTTAAGCGACCTGGTTTGGTGGCTTAAATTTAATGAGAATTCTATTGTAGTTCGCCGACTCGCTTAACTTTAAGCGAGTTGGACAAGCAACTGTTTTCACGAGATTTCCGACTGTCACTCGCTCAGCGACTTGTGAAATCGCTCGTGAAAACACGGCCAATGAAAATGTAAAACGCACGTGCAGAGGCATTGTTTTAGCTAATTAAACCTATTGTTTGTGCAGTTCTCGCTGCCCTCCGCCACCGTGGCTGCTTAATTATCTTCCCACACAATCAAATAAAGGACGCTTCGAAAGCAATATGATTCGTATCGGTTTT